>JAHLJT010002406.1:4886561-4941512 GCA_031308135.1 Acheta domesticus | reverse complement strand
TTGAGCGTTTTTTGTGATGTTAGTCAAGTGTTGTTCGATATTTTCCGTAATACCACCTTTTTATAAGAAACAATTTATAGGTAAATAAAAGATTCCTTTTCTTGAATAGGATTACTCATACACTATCTTTAGCTATAACTCATTCGTATCGAATTTCTTAATGGAAGGCCGTTAAATCGTTAAATAGAGGCGCTTCCATGGGTGAAGAACAAGATGCAATATAAGCCATGAATTATATATATATATAAATATATATATATAATACTATATATCTATATATATATATATAATATATTTAAAGTTACCAAGAATGAGCATTAAGAAAACCATTTCTAAGCATTAAGAAAAAAATATAGTTTTTGTTCAAGTTAGGTATGTCAAAAGGCTTCAGAATAACTGCTAACATTATATTTAAGCAAGAATTAAGTTTGTTTTAGTTAATTATTTAAAAATCCCTCACTCCCTCCTCTCTGATCTGCTTGAGCCGTAAGGCAGAAGAAAACGTTCTTTTTTTTATTTATTTATTCTTGCTTGGCCTGAGGCCCTCAGCAGCCGTGAACACTGGTACAGTAGTTGATTTTATTTTATATAGTAAGTTTGCAAGATATTTTCTTTTATCGTCATTATTACATTTTCAGTAGCACTTTATATTGCACGGAAATGCTAATCGCTTCCAGTCTGTTTAAGGAGGGTCAAAAAATTCTCTGGGTAATTTCCTTTTTAATCTTTTACGATGAGGGTTGTGTTTGCCAAGTTTGAAATGGATAGCTGAAGGTATTCGAGAAATTTTGTTATAGAATTTTGCGGATAAAGGGAAAAATGTATAGTGATAGGTGTGATACCGAGTTCTTGATGGATTTGAGAGTTTGGAATTGAAACCAGGGTGCTTTTGTAATTATTCTTAGGAATTTATTTTGGAAAGTTTGGATTTTTCTGAATATACATTCTGTACGCGTAATTAAGTAAATCAATTCCCTCTTCCTCAGGGGGTACTGTGGAGGGGAGAACACATAAGAAAATAATAACAAGAGACAACGCTCTCCATAAGAGAGGGACATAGATAGAGAGAGAGAGAGGGAGAGAAAGGGGGGAGAAAATACGAGAAGGGAGAAGAGAGAATCAGAGAGAAGAAGACTGGAGACTAACGGCCGCCGGATTAACGGACCCCGGCTGTTAAGTGTCATTTCGTTCCTCTGGCTGCTATAATAGCAAAGTATTATGAGAAATCGTACGGATGATTGAAAAGGTAAAACATCAAGGGTTCATCAATTGATACAACTAAATTGCTTTGGAACACCGTAGCATGCATTAAAGTGAGGTTACTGCATTCAGCCACAACATGCTTTCATTTTTATTTGATGGTCTTTTTTAATTTGTCATTTTCGCATTTTGCTATTTTCTTTTTTTTCTACTTTTTAAAAAATGGACAAATGGAGTCAAGATCAGTTCGGGTCGTGCAGTCAGCTCCGCCAGTTCAGATGTCGCGGCATGCGGCCCTCCGCCCACTCGCCTCTGTGGTACCTGCGCGCCCGTCATCTCGCTCTGCCTCCCGCTCCGGGTTTCCCGCCGACGGACGTCAGCGCTCCGCAGCGAGGCCTTTTCGCTTATCTCGATCGCGCCTGCTCTCGTTTCCGACCACGCACGCACTTCCTCTGTGTCTCGGAATCCAGAGTCTCGCGAGCTCCCATTCACATTTCTTACGTTTCCACTCTCGTGTGTCAATGTTGGCTCCTTTGTGGGTTTATTAATTTTATACAGAAATTATTTAGAGAACTTCTTAAGTTTCCGCTCTGGTGTGTCATTGCTGGCCCATTTGTGGGTTTATTAATTTTATACAGAAATTATTTAGAGAACTTCTTAAGTTTCCACTCTCCTGTGTCATTGCTGGCTCATTTTGTGGGTTTATTAATTTTATACAGAAATTATTTAGAGAACTTCTTAAGTTTCCGCTCTCCTGTGTCATTGCTGGCTCATTTTGTGGGTTTATTAATTTTGTAGAGAAATTATTTAGAGAACTTCTTACGTTTCCACTCTCGTGTGTCATTGCTGGCTCATTTTGTGGGTTTATTAATTTTACAGAGAAATGAATCTTCGAATGAGTTGTATGTAATTTTGTTGAAATTTGTTATACGGATTCTGTATTTATACTCGTTAGTTTCATTTTAACAAGCCCATTATGTCACCATTAACGGGCAAAGGCATTTCCAGGTATTCCGATTGTGATGGGAAAAGCACGGGACGAATTTCTCCACTCTATGGATTGGGAAAGATGAAGAGAAGGGAAGAAAGAATATTAGGAAAACAAGGCAAAGAAAACGAACGATTTAGGAAGATAATGAGTGGTCTGTAGCCATAGGGTCGTGCCATAGGGGCTTGAGGGGCAGAGTTAGAAAAATCGCACTATACACAATCGTGGTTCCCCTCTTTGGGGAAATTGGTGCGTGGCAGTGATTTTTTTAGCTCTCTTATGTTTGATACATGAAACGAATTTCTGGCACCTTCTGTCCGGTAATGACCTCGGAACCTCCCCGCTCAACCTGCTTGAACGCTCGCCGCTAGGGATACGGACACTTTCATATATTTTACTGTTGTTATTTCATATATTTTTACTCTCGTAAACTCACCATACAAGATATACATACCTATATTTTAATATATTCTTATGTAATAATCTCAAGTACATTTACGCCCTCGGCATGCTGAAAAAGGAGTTTCTAACAATACGAGTAGTATTTCCATCTATCATTCATTCTTCTCTTTGTAATTATTAATTTCATCAAATTACTACTATTTTCATCAAATTCCTAAAGAGAGCAAAGATCCTTGAACAGTTTTTGATCAAATTCATGGTCAGATTAGAAAGTATGTCCATAAACATGAGAATGACTGTCGTATTTATCATTGTTGCCACTCAGAGGTAAGGTTCGTGCAAGTACACAAAATAAACTGACTCAAATGTGAACGCTACAAATAATCGTCAGAGAATTTTCCTTTAAATTTGAAAGCAGTACTTACTGTAAATAACTAGGTGAATCGTCGCGGCTTTGGTGGTCCTTGATTTTGCATGTTTTCTTCTAGTGGCCTTGCCTACTCCGGAGCCTTACGGTCTATTTGTCGTCTATTTACATTCCTCCGTTCCGCGCGCTGTCCTGCCGTTTGAGGCCTCTCCGCCGCCGTGTGTCATCCCTCTCAACTGTCAACGCCACCGCCGCCACCCGCCCGTCCTCTACCGGCACCAAAACTGCCTCCACCTTTGCCACCGTCACCATCACTTCTGCCGCCGCTACATACAGTCAGCTCCGGTTATTTAGTGCGATTTTTGTAACTTTGCCCGTCAAGGCTCGTCTCCACGATGGAATGTGCCACGGTTTTTCGCGTTTTATCACTCTTGTCGCTATAAATCGCATGATCGGAACCGTGTCAAGCAGTGCTTCCGATCATGCCACATCTAACGGCAGGACAAAGAAAGATGAGAAATGCCATGTGATATTCTATTGTGGCCAAAGGGGGCTTGAGGGGCAGAGTTGTAAAAATCGTAGTATAGTGAACTTGTGGGGACTAACATGTTTGGTTCACTATATCACAGGTTCACTATATCACAGGTTCACTAAATCCGATGATTGTCAAAATGAAATGGAATTTCTCCACAATGATTGATTTTATTATTATACAGCAATATGCATAAACAGCACAACTGAAAATTTCAATATGTTTATTTGTACATTAAAAATTATTATTTTCTATTGTTTGCTTCGTACATGTTTCATTAGATCCTTCTCCAGAGTTCGTGCTATTCCCATTCTGCATTGTCCTCTGTGTCTATCATAATGCAGCCTTGATACTTTTCAATGCCTCTTGCACTGTTGGAACATCATTCCACAATCCGAAGGCTTTTTTAATCGTCTCCAATTTTTCAGGACTTACTTCCTACGTTCACTATAACCGAGGTTCAGGTTTACTATAACCGAATCTTTTGTAACGTATGTGAAACGGGACCTGGGACTTAAATTCAATACAACCGATAGTTCGCTATATCCGAGTTCACTATAACCGGAGTCGACTGTACATTGGCTCTACCACTGATGCCATCTCCTCCGCCACTATCCAAGGAACTTCTGCCACCGCCACATCCATCTCACCGCCCAAATTCTCCACCACCACAATCAGCACCATCACCGTCGTATCCTTCCCCACCCTCTCCCCTCACCTTCCCCGATTCCATCACCGCCGCCACCTTCTTCATCGTCTGTATCACTTCTGCCGCAGCCACAACCCATGTAACCACCACCACCAACAACAACAACAACGGCCTCATCTTCTCCACCGCCTCAATCACACCTCCAAAAAATCCTTCGTACGGCCTTCCTTCGGAGGGGAAAGTAAAGCCGGCTGGCCCATGTTAGTAGATTTACTTGCATGTAAAAGATCCTCCAGCCTAAATGACGCCTCTGAGCTAAATTCAAATCGCCTGTTTCGTCGCCCGAGATAATACCTTCTTTCTCCGCTAGGTGGTGAAAGGAGCGTAGTAGAAATTTGCGTGGTCAGGCGGAAGAGCGGGCCTGATGCCCCGAGTCTCGCCACGTAAAATAAGGCATTAACTATAACTAACTATAACCCTTCACCCCACCGTCACTTCTGCCACCCTCCCCTCCATCGACACCAATACCGCCGCAATCCCCCTCTCTCTGGCCACCTGCTTCTTTTTTCGCTACCGACAACATCATTTCTGCCGCCACCACATGCGATGCCACCGCCACACCTGTCGCCTCCTCCATCGCCACCTCCACTACCACCACCAACACCGCTCCATCGCCGTAACTCATGCCACCGTCGTCATTGCCGCCACCTCCGTCACCCCTACCTCCGCCAGCGGCACCTTCTCTTCAGCCATCGCATTCTCCGCCACCACTTGCCATTCCATTGCCACTGTCCTCATCTTCTGCACCGACATCTGCCACTTCCACCTGCACTTCAGCCACCGCCATCTCCTCCGCCATATCGTATGCCACCGCCACTGCTCTCATCTTCACCTATATCACTGTCACCTCCGCCTTTGCTGCATTCTGCCATCGCCGTCTCCATCGTCACATTCCATGCCACTACTAGTGCACTCAACTCCTCCGCCCCCGCCGACTTCTCCGCCATATCCCATGCCACTGCCACTGCTCTCATCTTCTGCACCGCCATCCGCCACTTCCACCAGCACTTCAGTCACCGCCACCGCCATCTCCTCCGCCATATCGTATGCCACCGCCACTACCCTTATCTTCACCGACATCACCGACATCTCCGCCAACTCCGTCACCTCCACCTTCGCTGCAGTCACTGCCATCGCCGTCTCCACCGCCACATTGCACGCCACTGCCACTGCCCTCATCTCCTACACCGCCATCCGCCAACTCCACCTTCACTTCAGCCGCTGCCACCGCCATCTCCATCGTCACCCCCATGCCATTGCCACTGCCCTCATCTTCTGCAGCGACATCCGCCAACTCCACCTTCAGTCTCTGCCACCGCCGTCTCCACCGCTACATCCCACGCCACTGCCTCTGCCCTCATGGAATATCACCGCCTTCTTTACCTTCGCTTCAGCGGCCGGCCGCCACCCGCCGTGGCAGCGGCACCCGAGCATAAAAGCGCGCTTTGATTTTTTTCGGCTGCGGCGGCGGGAAAAAGAGGCGGGAACGCAGCAAAAGCGGGCCGGGCGGCGTCGCGTCGCGTCGCGCTCCGGGAGACGCGCGTTTCTGCGCCCGCTGACGTCACTCCCACCGCCGAACGCCTTCGTCCAAGGAACGACCGCCGCCGCGGGCCCGTTGCGCGCCGCACGGTGAGGAATTTCTCCGATCTGCGCGGGCGGAAATCCATTTTTCGATTCGAGGTTTTTCACAGGACAAATATTGCCAATGTTTGCCTTCGCCTGTTGCGGAACTCTGCCCTGCACGTTTTCAGCGTTTGTCGTTCGCGCTTGTCGATACAGTTCGATGAGGCAAGACCATCAGTAGTGAAATAAAATGTCCATTCGTACTAGGGTTGCCAACCGTCTCCTCCATTTGGGAGGCCAGTCCTCCATTGACGTCAGTTGTCTACTCGTCCTTATTTGTATTTTAAATGTCCTCCTTATAGTAAATTTTTAACATTTGTCATTTACTTTATCACATATCTAACATCTGCTACATTATGTCATTTATTGTTTAATTTAGAATAGAAAACATGAATATCCTTTCTTTGAACCCTGACACACGTATGCGTAATAATGACTCAGTCTAGCCAAAAAAATAAAAAAAAGAGGCGCTCAGATCATATTCATCTGCATTTTGCGAACGAATCTTTTCACTTGACTCGCAAACGGAGAAAAGAAAGAAATAGAGCTGATGTTAGTCTAAATTAAATATTTATAAAAAGAAATGTGTTGATGCGTTTTTTCTTGTTGCTTTTCTGTTGGTTTTTGTTTGTTTGTTTGTTTTTTTTGATCGGAGGAATCAGGGAGAACTACCGATCAGAACAGCGCACCGCTAGACTTCTCCTTCACACAGCAACTGAATTGCTCGTAGCTATCTTGCTAGTGTCGAAAATCCTGCCGCCGACAGAATTCGAACTCTAGAACCTCCCAGTTAGAAGCAAGAAACTTCATTTGATGCCCTGAACCACCTCGGTCCATTGGGTTCTTTGATGTCACGGCCGAGTGGCCGACGACGTTCTGTGAGAAGACGAAGGATGTTGGTCTTAGAGGCTATTTTCGAATTCTCATCTTCATTTCATCGAGAAATTTACGATAACTGTCATCTGCCTGAGTAGAGATGTCGATAAATTTGCCCACTCTGGTTGGCGTCGGTTTAAAAAGAGTAAAACGGCAAAATAAATGAAGTGTTTGCCCCTTTGTCATTTACTAAATTAAATTGTTTCTGAGCTCTTATTGCGAGGTTGCTATGTACGGCTTAGAATCTCTTCTTTCACTCATTATTTCACTTTAACTAAAAATCACACATTAATATGCTCCCAAACACTCCAATGCAAATTTTCACTGTGATAATACACTAATGTCCAATTTTATTGTTATGTATTTCAGTTGAAATGTGGAATTAAAACACTAGAAGATTTTTTATTCGAATTTAGACATTTGAATTATACATTTAGACATTTTTATTTCACATTTAGATTACCGTTAACATCCCTAGGTACTGTGTTTTGGGAGAAAATATTTACCAACACAATACAGCTCCTCGGCAATACGATCCGCAAAAACCGAGCTCCTGTTCAGACAAAGCACGAAAGAGGAGGGACAGGACACGTATCCACGCTTAAGAAAGAATTCGAAACTGTAACCTTCCGAGTTCACGTTTGTCTTGCCTCAGCTATCCGGATTGATCTGAGTAAATATGGAAATAAAATTTGAGAGTCAGATCAAGTATAAAATCATGTCGTGAAATATTCGAGAGATATTTGCATTTTTTCTTTATTTCAGAAAGTCCAAACTTGTCTTTTTCGCAGCATTGTGAGCTTCTTGTGTTTTCACATTTCTGTTTTCTACGAAAGAAACAATTATCTATCAGGCGGCAATACCTACTTCACATTCCACAAGGTATTTTGAGATTCTGAGGCAACAGTTTTATCTCAGTCCCCAACACACCTACACAACAATAAATATTCGTTGAGAAATAGTAAGCACGGACGAGAGTCACAAATACCTGGCGGTCCCTTGGGACATCAACGTCACCAAAGGAGTACTAACCCAGAAACGAAAGTATTTCTGGAGTGAGTTAAGCGAAAATGTTTCGAAATTGTTACCTAATCGACTTCGCCCAATTAAAAGTTTGAGATCAAATGACGCGTCGTAAACGTATTTCTAAATCCGTCTTGGAAAGAAGTGAAGGGTCAGCCAGGTGGAGATTATGTGTCGCTGCGGTTGTGCCATGTTCAGGCCGAGCTCAGAATGTTCAAGAGGGCTATTGCTATTTTTATCCATTGATTTCGAATTTATATCTCGAGAATATTTCCGGGCCCATCATCTGCTGCGTTCGTTAGCTTGAACGTCACTATAGTGACGTTCTGATAAAGTGTCAACGAACGGACTTAATGTTTTAATGGAAGTATAGTCCAGACGACAAAATGACTCAAGATTGGAAGTTGAACGTCTCTATAATGATGCAAGTAGATGCAAGTATCTCCCACGGCGGGGCACCGACCCAGCTGGGACAAGCTCTCTGCTCACGATTGCTCTTCGGATATTTGTGGTAGTGTAGAGCATGTAAGCATGTGTGTGTGTGTGTGTGAGAGAGAGAGAGAGAGATAGGGAGTAAAGGGAGAGGATGTAAGAAAGAAGAGAAAGAAAAGATCGCGCATGGCCCTTTTTGTTAGAAAACTGCGCCAGCATTCGTCTAGTGTTGATCGGAGAAACATAAGAAAACATCTGGTCAGAGCAGCCGGCCGCTAACAGCGACAACAGACAGCGGCTGAATTCGACTTAACTATACATAGCTAATGTCGGAAATCCGCCAGGCAACTTAGCTGACTTAACCGATGAGAATGTGCAAATGGGGTAAAGCAGATATGATCTAGAAAATTTCTGTATCAATTGAAATAATATTATTGGAAGGAGGGATTACACTTTCCATTTCTTAGTTTCCGAGATGTTTAGTTTTTGCATTATCAAGTATCCTGCGACCCCCGTAAAATGTAACACCAGGTACTTACGATTATTATTTTTTACGACAAAGTCGTGTTCAAGATAGTATATAGCAAACATTTAACACTTTCTTGGCAAGTTTGTGAGATCTATGTACATTTTTTAAAGAGACAACTTGATGAATTGATCGCCTCTCTAAATAGTGCCCAATTCTAAACCTAATTCCAACTGCAAAATGTATGGAAGAAACACATCCGCCTTTTGGTGACTTAAATAACCTCATATTGCCAAGTAAACATTACAGTTTCCAAGACAGATCATGGAAAAAGCTAATCATCTCATTCGATTCCTGCCAGCAGTGATTGCAACTCATAGTTTCTGAAAACATCAACCCCTGTCACTGAACCTTCTACACAAGGTAGCTTAATTAGACATAATAGAATTCAAACAATACATTAAAACGGGACTACACTAATATGCATGTGTATTCCGCATTGCGGAAATCAAAGGGAGAACAGTCTGGCAGTAATTTTCGTAATGAAGCACCTAATGATACTTGTTTAAGTGTACTGAAAATACGAAATTCTTCCACTAACTGGCGATCCTGACTAAATACCCATTGCTTCTGTTGGTCGCATAAATTCTTTCCGTGTGATCTCGATCAACTCATGAAGAATTTCAAGGACACATTTTTGTTTCAGAAACTATACGACCTTTGATTGATTAGTGATTCCGGGAACGTAAGCGCCTAAGGTCCTTAGTTCCGTAAGCGTAGTCATCGCAGGAGGTGGCGATGATCTTCTCCCGCTGGCTGGCGAGATTTGGCCCCACCTACATCGGCTTCCGTAGATTTTCCCCAACATTGTATCTCCTGCGTAGCATCGCCCCAGCCGAGACAAGCTCTAACTGTAAGCTCCCGACAGATCCCCGACAAGTGTGATAGTGTAGTGCAAATGAGTGCGTGAGTAAGTGAGAGGTGAGAACAGGACAAGGACGGAAAGCCGGCCCCGTGGCAGAGACCGCTAAGGCAGTAGTGCCGTAGTGGTCTCGGACCGTGGGGTCGCGGGTTCGAGTCCCGCCTCGGGCATGGTTGTATGTGTTCGTCCTTTCACCCTCTCTCATCACCATATCGTGTCATCATCGTGTCATAACGTTACTCCCAATAGTGGTCGCTAATGACCGAGTAGTTGATGCGACCTTAAACAAACAAACAAAAAAAAAAAAAAAAAAAGGACGGAAGGAAACATCGTGCGCGGTCCATGGCCCGTTTCTTAGGGTACTGCTGCGGCACTCGCCTGGTGTTGATCGGAGAATCCACGGAAAACTATCGATCAGTGCGGCCGGCCGCAAGAAGTCACCACCAAACAGCGGATGAACTCGACCTAGCTGAAAAGCTCCTGCCACCGTCGGGAGTGGAACCTTAAGACCTCCCAGTCAGAGGCACTGCAGTGACATCAGTTGATGCCCTTTGCCATCTGTCCCGGTAATTTCAAAGATACGAAGTTTTTGCACGCCATAGCGGACAGCATTATCGATCGTCTGTGCATGCGTAGTTCACGTTTCGCGTCACTTTTGTGCATCTGCGCATGCGTAGAATATCGATAGTGCTGTCCGCAATGGCGTGCAAAAACTGATAAAATTTATGTTTTACTATAAGCTTGTGAGGTCCAAGCGTCCTTCGAAATTTGAAACGGTTCTCGAGTCCAAGGGAGGGAGTCCAAAGAAACCGGGTCGCTGGTCATCGCTACAGAAGAAGCAGCGGCCATTTCGAAACGTGGGAGCGCACACATGACGAACTGCGCGCGAGCCTCCGTGACACCTGCGGGGGTCACGTGACGCAACCGCTGGAAATACTACAGTCGCTTTCTTCGGCATCCGCGGCGCCCACGTGTCGCCTCGCCCACGTGCCTCCATGCCGTGGCCGCCGCCGCCACCCAGTGGGCCCAGGACCAGTGTTGCCAGGTTAGGGGATTCCCCCTAAATTTAGGGGGACTTTTGGTCATTAGTGAATGTTTTAGGGGGCAAATGCACGTGGGATTTTCTTGGGGATTTTCGTTGAGATTTTTAAATGTAAATTTGTTTTAAATATATATTGTGTATCACAAAATCCAAAAATAGTTTCCTATGGTTATTGCAGGTATATTTATTAAAATATAACTAAGCATAGTAATATTTATAGGGGTGTAAGATTATTTTTTGTATTCCAGCATTATTAACTACCTTTTCTGTTGCAAGAAATCGTTCATAATCAGGCGTTTTCCGGCACAAATGATGACGTATTAGATTTTTTTGTACGAATGATTGCGTCATCACACATTCAGCCAATCGCAGCGAGAGAATCGGGGGGAGGTAAAGGTAAACAGAATAGCCAGCCACAGTTTTCTCGCACGGATGTCAAGTACCCGAGACAACACACGAAAGTTGTTTGGCAAAATTAAATTTGATTCTCTTAGAAATTTATAATGCTGTCACACAAAAAATAGTGTAGGCAATTCGTTTATAATGTTGCTTTATTGCATTCCTACGAATTTGAAAACTCGCTCCTAACGTCGCTCGTTTTCAAAACATGTACTCATGCAATGAAGCTTAACATTATAAACTAATTGCATAAACTACTATTGGGGACATCCATAAATTACGTAACGCTAAAGGGGGAGGGAGGGGGTCTGAGGTATCGTTATGTTGCGTTGCATAGAGATAAGGAAGTGTTGCTAAGGGGAGGGGGATATTGAAAATACTCGAAATTTGCGTTACGTAATTTATGGATGGCCCCTTTGAATGAATTCTCTCTTTAAAATCGGTCTGTTATTTGTCACAACTAAAGCTTGGTAGAAGATGGCAACACATTTGATGAAATGGAACGAAACACAGCAATAAATAAGTCATGAAAACAACAATTTCGGTTGAAAGAAAGTTTTTACGAAGTGGTATCAATATCTCTTTTTCAGTATTTACAAACAGTAAGACAATGATTCCTCTTACGTTTCATAACTCACACGTAGTGCGAAACGCTTTAAAACAAAATGTATGCAATGTATACATGTACATTATTATATAAATAGTTCTGCATAGTTTTGACACATTGCAAATATAGCTGTTTCCTATAAAATATAGATATCATATACAATTAATAATTTTGCATATTTCTTTAATTTTCATTCCTCCTTTTATATTTTAAACATGAAATAATACTTTTTTTGAATTTGATGTTTTTCTTTTACGTTTTGGTGGGGTTTGCCGTGCTATCTAGTGGGAAAAGCGTGACACCACCTGTTAACGCTGCCAGGAACGTAAACCTAAATGGAACGTGAACGTGTTGTAAAAACACGCGGCTCCCCGCGAGCTGCCTTTGTTATTCATTGGAATGATTCTAATGGTGCACGTAAACATAAAATTAAATAAAAGACAAGGTTGGCAGGGTTCAGAAAGTATTTAAATGGGAGAGTGGCATTTTAATCATTAGAAATGTATATTTACTTGAATTAAATTGTGAGAACTATTTTATTTACACATTATTTTCATTTTGTGTATTCTAATTTATTCACAATATAAAATAAGACATGTTAGTAAAGTAAGTTTTTTTTAAGTAATTGACGTGTGTTAATGTTCGAAACCTTAATAATAATATTATTCTGATCCTATTGAAGAATTAAAAGTACTTCATTGTTCATTGGACAAAAGTACATTGGACACTTCATCAGCTTCGTCGCGAAGTTGCCAGGTAGTCTAAAGTCGGCTCCACACATTCGGCATTCGCCGAGCAGCGAGCTACCGCTCGCCCAATCCAGAACAGCTGTTGTGTTCGGCGAATGTTCGCTCCCTTTGATGTGTCCAAAAGAGCGATAGCGCTGGGTAGAGCGAGCGCCGAATGTTGGTCACTCGGCAAACAGCTCGCAACTCATCCACACTACTCGGGATTCGGCGAGCGGTTGCTCGCTACTCGCCGAAAAACGGATGTGCGAAGCCGCCTTAATGCTAGTAGCTTGTACTCTGCCACTACTGCCACTAATCTACTGCTGTCATCTGCGCTGATGCGATGTACGTTCAAACAACAGCGCTGAAGTGAAGACTCCAAAAATTGAAACTCCGAATTGGATAACAGTGCTCTCTCTTCTTGTTACTCAGGAGAGTGTCAAGTATATTTTTGAATCAGACTCATTTTATACTACAACGACATTGAATTTAACTCGATATTAATGTTTATCAAATGAAATTTAAAAAATACGATAATAATTTGTACAAATTTAAATTTAGAAGAAAATCTCATATCTAAGCATATTATCATTTTTTAAAATAGTTTTTCATTTTGTTCATTTTCCACATGAATCTACAGATTAGTAAATGGAACGGAGGAAAACGAATCAAAGACACAAGTAGGTATGGAGTCATTGCGTTTGGTAGAAAAGACGTGGTAGGGTTGAAGGTGGTGGCGAATGCTGAAGTGCAAATGAAATATCCTCCTATAAAAAGCAGTAAAGGTGGATACGTCGGAAAATGAAAGCTGCTAAGTTGAGACACAAGACTTCCCACCGGTTCTGCCTTTGGTGTGACTAATAATTTATTCCAGACGTACTAATTTTAGAATTCTTATGAACAGGATACAGCGAACAGTAATTGTATATTGTGCATTATTTTGGTATATGTTTATACCTACTGAATAACCATTATTGATAGAGAAAAAATGTAAATTTACGATTCTGACAGAGCAATCGCAATGTAAATTCACATTTTATGCAAATACTCGTATTGTATTTGCGTGTTCGTAGTAGTAATTTTATATTCGATCTATGGAGGAATAATTTTCACTGACACTCAGGTGAAAACTATTTATTCCTATGGGGAGGAACGGATCTCACCTACGTTCTAAAGAGTTATTTGCTAACATAATTTTCTTTAAATAAACTCTAAGTAATTGTTTTTTAAATAACCAACTAAAGGTTGTTTCCAAGTAACTGCCCAAAGATGTTTGATATTTGGAAATTTTTGTTGTCAATTGCTAAAATAGGGAGGTAAATTGCCGTGCAACATATACTACAATAATCATAACATGTATTGGTTTCTTGGCACACACTCACCGGTATCAATCATGTAATTTAGGAAACTTACCTTTTGATATTAAGTTTGCTACTGAATATTCATTATCTGTTCACAAATTGCGACCACCTCCAAGTAACTCTTGACACATAACCACTTTTTAGAGCCTGTCAAGAACGCAAAGTAGAGAAATCGATTACAAGCGACTGTAGCGAATAAACAAGGGAATTAAGAATTTGGGAACGTTTTTGTGAAATTAGTCTTCGTACACAAAACCAAACAATATTAGATCACAATGCAACAGTGTGTGACGTTCTCTTCTTCTGCCAGCACAATAAATAGGCACTCACGCGCCCCATGTCGCGTGTGGGCTCTGAGAGGAATTATAATGATGGTGAGGGAGGGTGTTTGGTTACACTCCAATTATTGTAACATTCAAATTCAAACTTACCGATATTATTTTAAATGTAGTTTTCATTGCCTCTTAATCACGTTGCAGTACTTCATCATCAAATTGTTTCATCACATTTGTAAGGTGTGTATTAGATTGTTAATTTAATTATGTCCATGTGGGTGTTGAAAAGAACTCGGATTTTGATGACTAAATAATTCTTTGAAAATGACGTATAAAATGATTTAAAAATAAGAGGAAAAGACTTAGAAAATGGCTTAAAAAGTAGGTGAAAAGGCAACTTTTAAAAAAATACTTAAAAAATTGTATAAAACTTTTTATTCAATGAATTTTACAATTTTAAATAAAATATATTTATATCAAATCGTATTTAATGTAAAATCTTTATATTAGGAGGAAATGTAATCCTTTGCTCCGATCTTCCAACTGTCAGTTTTGAAAGGTCGTGGAATTTACCGAAGATCCAAGAAATTTTGAGAGTTCGAAAAACAGTCTACTGCAGTAGTGAATTTCGTCATGAACTGATGATACAATAAAAACTTTGTTTCAGTGTGTCATTATAAATTCATGAAACATTCACTAACAAGAAACACGAAAAGGGAAATGAAACGTGTAAAAATGACAAAAATTGCAGGACAAGGAACAGAAGGCAAAGGACCAGAAAAATGTCTTAAAATTTTTAAAATGGCAAAAATTGACAAAAAAACGATCCAATAACTATACATTTCTATAAGAAGTATGTCGTGATAAACATTCATTTAAAAGTTAGCTACGTTTAAAATACACCAATGAAAGACGAGCAACTCAAGAAATTCAATTAAGTTTTTCATATTCTTAAACGTCAGAAAATCATAACAATAAAAAGGGCATTTTGCCAACTTCCGGGCTCTTACGTCATGCCATTTGTCCCCCTGTGTTCTGGAACTCTCGCACTGTGCTGTGTCGGCGGCCGCGGCGGCGGAAGCGGTGCCACTAAAATCACTAAAACCGCCGAGTCCCGATGGTTGAATCCGCCCGGGGTCTGGAGCTGGTTTGTCAACCGTCCCGATTTAGTCGGGACAGTCCCGATTATTTTGAATTTGTCCCGCGACCCGACAGTAACCTAATCGGGATGGCAATTATCTCGATATTTTAGACTTTTCATTTAAAAAGTTAATTTTTGTTTATAAAATGGATTTTTATAATAATTTCAAGTTTTTTGTATACCAACCTTAAGGCAAGAAAATGACTAAAAATGCATTATTTTGCTCTTCATTTTCCAAAATTTACCCCCCCCATTTCAGGTGGTTGGACCTGAGTGCGGATATCCTCTAGACAAAAGTTGGTAACCCTGGTCTGGAGGGTACCGCTAGCGCGGGCTCTCAGGAATTCCCACGGCGGATGTCGCGTTTGGAGCGAGCTCGCAGATTCCGCGAAACCGCCGAGTCCGGGTGGACCAGAGGAAGTGTTTGACAAGCCGCGCGCCGGACGCTGTTGACGCAACGACCGTTGTGATTTCATGGCAAATAGCAGCTACTGGGAGAGCTTCGTGTGTGAACGGACCTGTGTACATGACCAGACCGGAGAGTTTACTGTAACTTGAGGATTTTGAGGGGAAATAGATGGGTGCAAGATGCTTGTTTGAAAGGTAGCAAATTTGAAGCGAAGCGTGATTTTACATTCTCAATTATATAATTTTATCATTATGTAATTTGCAAGTTCTATTTCTTCTCGCTCATTTCCCTATTTCTGTTTAACAACGTTGCAAATAGTTTGTATCGAAAGTAGAATAGCAATTGGTTCATATTTGTGATTTAAATGATATTTGTCTTCCCATCCAATACTCCCCTTTACTTTTGTACTTCTAAACATTATATAGGTATTCCTCATATACTAATTATTCTAAATACACCACCCATTTCTCCTCAGTATGGTATTCTCTTTGACGTAATGAAACCCGTGTCACGATCAGTCCTGAACAGCCTGGCACGGAAGTAATATGCTACTCGGAGCAAGCTGAGATATATCTGGGTTTCCCGAATTGGATGTAGCAATAATCCTTGAAGCGTCCAGCCCGCTTTGAGATGACAGGAGGGATTGCCCAAAGCAAGAGATCTCGGTGACTGGCACATCCTTGCAATGCTGACGTACAGGGCAGGCAGGCGTCCGTTCCTGGCCGTGCAAGCAGGTCCGGATTTTCTTAAAGCAGAATGAGCTAAAGTGCATCACCAAACGGAGATCCCGCATTACGAAAAAAAAAGTCACAAAAATGTTTGCATCTGTTATATGGTAAATCATCATAGCGGGCCGTCCATAAATTACGTAACGCAAATTTCGAGTATTTAAAATAACCCCCTCCCCCTTGTAACGCACTTCCCTATCACTGTGTAACGCAGCTTAACGCTGCCTCAGACCCCCTTCCCCCCTTTAGCGTTACATAATTTATGGATAAACCATATCAAACATATTTGTTTACCGATTATTTCTTGTTTCCGGAAGCGACGAGAGCATTTCATTTGTCCTGTAAGTGTTGTGCATGTTTTAGCACGGGAGTGCTCTTCCAACGCTGGATGGTGATATTCAGCGCCTCCCTATACATCGGCATGCTATCTTTTCCCCAACCAGGTATCTCCCACCAGCGGAGCACCGTCTCAGTCGGGCCAAGCTCAAAGCTCCCTATTGGTCTCCCGGCATGTGTGGTAGTGTAGTGCGTGTTAGTGGAAGTGTGTGTGTATGCAAGAGGAGAGGATAAAACAAGGAAGGGGAAGGAAAGATTGGGTTCGGTCCGTGGCCCGTTTGTTAGTGTACTGCTCCGGCATTCGCCTGGTGTTGATCGGAGAATCCACGGAAAACCACCGATCAGAGCAGCCGGTTGCTAGAGTGCAACCAGACAGCGACTGAATTCGACCCAGCTATCTGGTTCGGGGTGTGAAACATGTCACTCGCCTCTGCCTCTGCTCTCGTCACATGCCTCTGACGGGTGAGCCTAGGATTTGAGACCCGATGGTGGCAGGATTTTCGGCACTAGATAGACCTAATTTTCCATAATAGTTAAGTTTGTGTGAAATTAGCGTAATATTAAAAATACATTAAACGTTATTTATAATAAATTACTATTAAATTCTATTCAAGAAGGTAGATTTGAGTTCAAAAATTGTTGAAAAAAAGGTCCCCCCCCCACGTCTCTGTTCCTAAATGAGAATAAAGCATTTTTCGCGTAAATTTACAATTTTTTAAATCCTATTATGAGCTGAATCTGAAAGTAGAAATTTATGGCGCTGTCGGGTAACATAGTGTCAAAGAATACAAAAAAAACCTTTAACAATTTCACAAAACTCTTGCAGTGATGCGAAGCACAAAGTTAAAGGCACACACTGACCAAGCGATGCTACCTGACTAACACAGCAAGCAAAAACCAAATGAATGTAACATTGAAAGGTTACGAGGCACACATGGCTGGGTTGTCGAACCACACCACTGTCACAGCACCACCGCCGCTCCTACAAATCACACCGCTGTCTAGTAGAGGGTCTCAAATGCAGAAAGCGTGAAAAATGCCCTTCACCGCCTTGGATGCTTCATGCTCCCGGTCCACCATAGCTCCTTCCGCTTGGCCCACACTCCACCAGCTGTGTCGCCCGCTGTCCGCGCGTGTTCTGGCGCTGCCCCGGGTTCCGACCCCGGGCAGGGCGCAGAGGGGCGGGCAGCCGGCTAGCTGGCGGCGGGGGGCGGACGTAGGCGGGGGGAGAGATACTGGCGCGACGGCGCGATGGTGTTGGTGGCGGCGGTGACGGTGGTGATGTAGTGACGTCACCGGTGGCGGCGGCGAGGGTAGCTGATTGCAACCTGGCAGGGCGGCGGAAGAACTGTCACATGCATCAAGGCGCGGGGAAACAATGATTTAATTAATGTCTTCATTCCATTTCATTGATTGATGGATTGATTGATTGATGATCGATTGATTTTTTTTTAAGTGGGACGCGCGAATTTTGGAATTGGCGCCCCCATGACACCCTGGTCTAGCATGGAACTCCCATAATTTAGCGGGAAGTACCCCAAAGAGTGCCCAGGTGGGCGGAAGTCGCCGGAACTTGTCCCCGCCGAGCAAAATGTGCTAACATTTATTGGGGCCGGGCGCATGGCGATGCTCAAGTTCGGCACCGTCCGTCTCCCACTCACTTCTTTCAGCAACAAGCACTGAGAAGTCCACCACAGTTCTGCATTATCTTGAGAGACTCCATTCCTACTATAAACACGTGAGGAGGGCATACAACTAACGAAAGCATAGGCGTTTGCCTAGGGTACATATTGTAATCACCTCGAACCATTACTGAGTACCTCGTAACAATTATCCTAACCTAAAAGTAACAAAATCACATAGAATTTGTAGCAGTGCTTAATCAAAAAATTATACACCAATTAATACAACAAGGAATTAAAAAAAAACGCCAAGTGGCAGGCCCACAGGGTATGACCTATAAAATAATAATGACACGCCTGTATACCAGGCGGCAAAGAGAAAGGAAAAATCAGCTGAGCATCTCTGGTCGACCGAGGGGGAAGGAGTAGAGATAAATATAATGGTTTGGGGCTTATTCATGGGAGGTTCTAGCCAGTGCACATAGTTTTTGTACTGGTCGCAATAATTTACCCTGGCTAGTTCGTACTTCAACAGTACGCACAACCCCGGCTTGATCAGGGAACAATTTCTCCACTACACCTAATTTCCAGTGAGAGGGCGGAGATTCCTCAATTAAAAGTACTAAATCATTTACACCTAATGGTGGTGACTCCCTTTTCCACTTCACCCTTTGTTGCAAGGTGTGAAGGTAGTTTCGAGACCAATATTTCCAAATTATTGCTAATTTGTTATTTAAATGGCGGAATTGGTGCGCAGGAGTTATCTGCACAAGAGGCGAGTCAGTATCTATAGGAAAATTATTAAGCGCGTGCCCGTAGACTAAGTGATTCGGGGCAAAATCAAATTCACATCCGTATCTGTAGACGTGACTTCAAGCGGTCTTGAGTTTAAACAAGCTTCTATTTTGGCTAAGAGGGTGTACAATGTAAGCAAGGGCACAACTTGTTGCCCTAAAGCGCGACGCAAATGGAATTTTAGACTTTTAACACAAGCCTCAGCCAACGAGTTTCGGTGCGGAGAGTAGGTGGGACAAAAGTGCCAGGAGGTACCCTGCACTGATAAAAATTTGGTGATAACCTCTAAATCCCGAGCGGAAAGAACAAAGCGATTAGCCTCGGTTAGGATACGACTAGCACTTTTGAATGTACTAGCGTTATCACTGTACATGTGCACAGGATAACCTCTTCTCGATCCAAAACGTTCAAAGGCCGCAATGAATTGAGAGGAGGATAGATTTTCGACGATTTCTAAATGCGAAGCTTTCGTGGAATGGCATATAAATACAGCAATCCAAGTCTTCTGAGACATTTTTGATCTCGTGAGAGACGGCCTTGTCAAAATTGGGCCACAATAATCTAAGGATGTGTGAGCCCATGGCCGAGAAGGATTTACGCGGCTAGGGGGCAATGAACCCATAATCTGGCCAAGAGGAATTGCGCGCCAACGCTTGCAAGTCAGACAAGCATTGATTACTTTCTTTGCTACCCGTCTTAGGGAGGGAATCCAATACTGCTGGCGCACACATCCCATCATCAATGCTAAGCCCGCATGTAGAAATGCGAGGTGTATCATTTCTAAGAACAGGACAGTAAATTTGTGGTTAGGCGGAAGTATAATAGGATGCTTGTTTAACCTCTCCACCTGAGAATTCATTAAACGGCCACCCACCCGTAAAAGCCCATCAGGGCCTAGATAAGGATTCAAGCTAAGGAGCGATGACTTGGGAGGTAATCCCTTTTCTTTTGAAAGTGCCTTATATTCAAGGGGGTACATGTCTTGTTGAATGAGCCTTATAATAACCACTGTGGCTTCTCTCAATTCAAGCGGTGCCAACCAACCCCTTCTCCACATCTGAGCCGAAGCAGGGTCAATGCGAGCAACAATTGCAGCCCGTATATTGTTAATGAATCTTAAGCATAGCGCCAACACCCTTATCAATTTGTGATATTTTGAATATCTGCTAAGCAGCCCTTGAACAAATGAATTTTGGTTTTCACCTACATCTGACGAGGGCATACTTGTTTGGTATGCAGTGAACATACAACAGAGAGCATCTACCTTACCATTATCCGCTACCTCAGCATCGACAAACGGCTTGGCCCACATTGACACTGGCTGCTTCAGCCACGGCGGTCCTACAAACCAGAGGGTACTGTGTTGCAGTGCCTGGGGGGAGACACCACGGGTTAGCAGATCAGCGGGATTCTGTCTCGAGCTTACATGGCGCCAACAAGATAGTGGATAGGATGCCACTATCTTTGAAACTCTATGCGCAGTGAAAGCATCCAATTTATGATTGCTTTTCACCAACCAGTGCAAAACAATAGAACTATCTGAAAAAAGATACACTTGATTAATAGAACACACAATTCTCAATGCTCTTATTACCTTCTTGGTCAATTCTACCAATAACAATGCACTACACAACTCCAAGCGAGGAATAGTAGACCCTGCCAGGGGAGCAAGTCTTGATTTAGAACACAACAAGTGGCTATGCGCAACGGATGCAGAATCATGATTAACTAAGTATAATGCAGCTCCGTACGCCTTATGAGAGGCATCGCAGAATCCTACCAGACAAGAGGGAAGGTGACCCTGGGGTAACACCTTGCGTGGGAATATAATTGATGCCAGTAAAACAATCTCATTAACCAAGGACTGCCAACAACAAGTAAGATCAGAATCAAGAGGAGTATCCCAATCCAACCGTAAAGACCACAATTTTTGCAGAAAAAGCTTCAACTTTACCAAGAAAGGATTCACAAACCCTAATGGGTCATAAATAGAGGCTATTAAGTGCAACACAACCCTTTTTGTTATACACGGGAGGTTGAAAGTGTTTGGATCGGAGTGTTTGCTGTATGTAATGCAAAGTGTGTCTTTATCAGTGTTCCAAGTCAAACCCAATATTCTGTGTGTATTGTCTGAGGCCAGAGGCGTGGAAGTGTATTGTGTGTGAGTGGTGTTGAGAGTGGCCAGAAACGATGAAGAATTGCTATTAACCTTTCTCAAATTAAAATGAGCTCCCTTTAGCACTTTTACAATCCTTTGAAATAACGATGCTGCCTTCTCAGCACAGTCACTCCCAAACAGTAAGTCATCTACATAAAATCCCTGCTTGATGGCTGAAGCCACCTCAGGATCAATTTCATTTATTTCCTCAGCCAACTTGTTGAGACACCTTGTACTCAGAAATGCGGAGGGGGCCATACCATAAGTAACGGTTTGCAAAGTAAAAATTTTAATAGGGTAATGAGGGTTCTCTCTCCACAAAATTCTCTGAAATTTAGTATCAGCATCATGCACCCGAACCATTCTATACATTTTCTCAATGTCTGCTGTGAAACAAACATTAAACAATCGAAATCTAAGCATGATGTCAATAAGCTCTGATTGCACGTTAGGGCCAGCGTAGAGTAGATCGTTTAAACTTAACCCAGAAGAAGATTTGGCACTACAATTGAAGACCACGCGCAGTGGTGTAGTAGGGGATTGTGGATTCAACACACAAAAATGAGGTATAAAATAGAAAGGAGGTGCTATCTTACTGACACATTCAACTGCATGCCCCAATTCAATGTATTCTCTCATGAACTTGACATAATTATGCCTTAATTCTCTATCTTTAGAAAATCTGTTTTCTAAAGCAAGCAAAAACTGTTTGGCCACAAAATGTGAATTCCCCAATAATTGTGGAGGACGTTTAAAAGGCAAAGATACACAAAATTGCCCATTCCCCAACCTAAAGGTGTCATCATTAATTTTTTTTTCACAAGGATGCTCCAAGTGTGAGAAGTTTTCATCACGAGAAGAGGAAATCCTCTCAGAATTCCAAACATTCTCATAATCATTGACTAAGGAAGGAGAGTGTGCAGTTAAGAAAAAGCACTGATCTGAGGGTGCCGCACTTGGCAACAGTGTGGGCAATCGATCCCCCGCAATGACATTACCAAACTTAGTATCAAGAATAAAAAGCTTTGAACAATGGCTGCTCTTCTTAGTGTTAAGCACTTGAAAAAATAAAGAAGAGCTTAATAAAATATCTAATTTTTTAGGAATAAAGAATTGGTCATCAGCCAATTTTAGGTCAGCAGGCAGCTTCAAGGCAGCTAAATTTATTGTTCCTCCGGGGGGTGGCTTTGGAAATAGCAGGGACCACTAAACATTCTATTGCCCTTTTCCACCTACAACACCGCGAGGAGATTAACACATGAACTCTAGCATTTGAACCAGAAGTAAGAGCATTAACAGAATGAATAGTAGCATTATGCCTAATTCTTTTGAGACGGAGGGCCTGTACCAGTGATTCAGTTATCAAGGAAACTTCACTACCAGAATCAAGTAATGCCCTGGCTGGCAGGGTTTGGCCCAATTCATTTGTTGCATTAACAATGGCTGTGGGAAGGAGAGAACCAATATTAAATGTCTGGCTAAGAACCAAGTGTGATAACGTGGAAACCTTACTATCGTGTGATTGTTTTGCAGTAATCTGGGTGGCAGATGCTAGTCCAGCAGATGTGTTGGGAGCACTAGAACAATGAGGTGATGCCAAATTATGGACATTTTGTGTTGCTTTTTGTGTAGAAAATTTATGAAGCATTGAGTGGTGGTTCTTACCACAAGTTTTACAACTTCGCTGTGAGCAATGATGAGAAGGACCCTTCCTTCGAAGACAGTTGTAGCAGAGTTGATGAGAAGAGACAAAATCCCATCTCTGCTGGACAGCCAGGGTACGAAAACGAGGGCAGGCGAAAAGTGGGTGCTCTCCAGAACTGCAGGCAATGCAGGCTTGAGCTGATGACCCCTCTTCCAGCTGAAACACCTGTTTGGCAGGTGAAGATTGTGTAGGGCGCTTAGATTTACTAACTGAAACAGAATTCACATCAGGATTAGCAAGAGGGGCAATGTCTAGGGCTCTTGCCCGGAGTGAAAGAAAATCTAAAACATTTTGCAATGGAACAATATCATTTTTTGCTTTAGCAAGGAAAACTGCTTCCCTTGTTTTGTTATCCAATTTACTGAGCACTAAAAATTGTACTATTATTTGAGCCATAGGGACTGTAGTGGGAACTGCTGACATAGATAGCCAGTGAGAAGTTACTACATTGTGCAATTCTCTTAAGGAGGAGGCATCACCAATTTTGAGGGAAGGAAAGGAGAAGAGAGCATGAATGTGCTCTTCTAAAATTTTTGATTTATCATCATAACGATCTCTTAATAAAGCCCAGGCCTGTTGAAAGGATCTGTCTGATACTGTGAGCACAGAAATCAACTTCAGAGGTTCGGCCTCGAGACTACTCATTAAATGCACCAACTTTTGCGAGTCCGGTATCTGTACCTGATTAATGACTAATTGAGTAAATAAATCACGAAAACGTTGCCAATTTCTATACCTTCCATCAAATTTTGGAATTTTAATGCTCGGTAGCGAGGCATGATGACACGCCGAGGCAACAGTAGGAGGCTTTTCAAAGGGCTCGTATTTTTCATTCAATAGCTGTTTTACTGCCAAGTAAGCATTTTCACATTGCGAAAAATTTTGTTCATGAATCGTGCCAAAGAACTCTGTGGAGCTGATCGCATCCATTTTAAGAGCTTCGATATCCTTCCAAACCTCACATAACCTATCTCGCAAGCACGCGAGACTTGCTACCGTTGCTGGTTGCAAAGCCTTCAAATTACTTTCAATTCGTGAAATTTCCCAAATAGCGAGGCTCCATCTTTGTGACAATTTTAATTCGACTGCACCGGGCTCCTTAGCCCGTACCTTTGACTGAGACATGGTTAAATAAGCTTGCTTACTAATGAAAAGAACTGAAATAATTCACAATAGCATTTAAAGGGTATGAAGTTTCATACGCGAAAAACCATCTAAAAATTTAAGTACCGACATGTATTTGTTAATTGGAAGTCAACACCACCTTCATAAGCAAAATGAGCTATGTAACTATCGTCAAAATGCATTTAACCCTACAAACTTGGGAACCTAAGATCAGGAACGTGAAATATGAGGTTAGGAAAGCTGCATAAGATTTCCAGGAATTGGAAAGGCGTAACCAAGAACATGCTTTTAATTTGCACCATACAAACCGCACAAAACAAAGCGCACATAACACAAGTAAATGTTAACAACAGCACTGCTAATGATTCTACTGTAATTCTGCCTTTTTTTTATTAAGAAGGCACGCACGCGCGCGCGCGCGCGCGTGGACCACGGCTGCATGGCACATCGTTCCATGGAGCATCTTCGCACGGTCAGTGTTACCAACGAACGAACGAAATATTCGTTCCCGGGTTTCAAGGCACCATAAAATGTCAAAGAATACAAAAAAAAACTTTAACAATTTCACAAAACTCTTGCAGTGATGCGAAGCACAAAGTTAAAGGCACACACTGACCAAGCGATGCTACCTGACTAACACAGCAAGCAAAAACCAAATGAATGTAACATTGAAAGGTTACGAGGCACACATGGCTGGGTTGTCGAACCACACCACTGTCACAGCACCACCGCCGCTCCTACAAATCACACCGCTGTCTAGTAGAGGGTCTCAAATGCAGAAAGCGTGAAAAATGCCCTTCACCGCCTTGGATGCTTCATGCTCCCGGTCCACCATAGCTCCTTCCGCTTGGCCCACACTCCACCAGCTGTGTCGCCCGCTGTCCGCGCGTGTTCTGGCGCTGCCCCGGGTTCCGACCCCGGGCAGGGCGCAGAGGGGCGGGCAGCCGGCTAGCTGGCGGCGGGGGGCGGACGTAGGCGGGGGGAGAGATACTGGCGCGACGGCGCGATGGTGTTGGTGGCGGCGGTGACGGTGGTGATGTAGTGACGTCACCGGTGGCGGCGGCGAGGGTAGCTGATTGCAACCTGGCAGGGCGGCGGAAGAACTGTCACATGCATCAAGGCGCGGGGAAACAATGATTTAATTAATGTCTTCATTCCATTTCATTGATTGATGGATTGATTGATTGATGATCGATTGATTTTTTTTTAAGTGGGACGCGCGAATTTTGGAATTGGCGCCCCCATGACACCCTGGTCTAGCATGGAACTCCCATAATTTAGCGGGAAGTACCCCAAAGAGTGCCCAGGTGGGCGGAAGTCGCAGGAACTTGTCCGCGCCGACCAAAATGTGCTAACACATAGCGATCTGTTTCGCATGAAATTTCGAATCTGATCCACCATCAGAGATGTTGAACATTTAGTAAAAATCAAACATTTCAATTTTTAAAAGGGTTTAATATTCAACTAGTAAACTACTTATTATTGATATTGGACATGAAGAAACTGCATTGTTGTGTGTAAAAGTTAAGAAAAAATTAAGGTTGTGACTTTATTCCTTCATTGAAATAATTACTCTTTGAAAATCGGAATTCGATCATTCGCGTTGGAAAAATTAGCTTGCGTTGGATTCAAAAGAATATGAAACTAACTTATACGAGAATGTCTGTGAGCTTCTCTTACGCTATCTGATTTAATTTCCTCTCGAAAACGTAAATAAAATTGACGTTTAAATTTAATATTTTGTTTTTGTTCTAATTTTATTCTAATTATTTCTTTTTGGAGATGGAGGTTCCAAGATTGGCTCAGGCGATGCAAGCAGTCACTACGCCTCTGAGCTCTGGACTTTCAATCTCCTCGGGAAGTCTGTTTGCTTTTGCTGCAATGCAGCTCTTGCATATGTCTAATCGCGGAACCTGACGAGTTCTCTCGTTAACGATGACTCAAGTGCCGTGTCGTCTGTGTGAAGTAATGTGTGACATGCTCCAAACGACAGATTGCTTTGGCTTTTCAACGCTCAACATCTATTCATAGAACTATGGAGAATGATCAAGGATATCCAAAGTCTGATATTGAGACATTTTCTCAAATTTTCGTATGGCCTTTTTCAAACTACGTAAGAAACGTTGTTCAGTTTCCTATACTACAAAGCTCTAATTCATTATCTTCGTATTTTCTTAATTAAACACAGTAGATATATCCTCTTTTTCCTTCCTCTCACATCACAGCTAGTAATAAACAAAATTGCCGGAATTAATAGCAAATTTAGTAATTATACTTCTAATGACAAGTCAATTACCTGCCACATTTCTGGTGAAATCAGAAATCGCTAAATATTAGCTATGTCAATGTCTATTCTGATCTTGAGATGAAGTCATTTCGCGTTTAAGATGCAGCTACGTGTCCCAGCCACTTATGGAAGTTCCTTGTCAGAGATATTTGACTGTAAACCCAAATTTACTTGTTCCGGCAGCATGGGCATTAAAATCCGTGATGTCCATATCTGCACACGTAGGATGCCCAGTCCGTCATTCATGTTTTCGGTTTTGAAGTGGCCACCTACGATTCAGCGAGAAGTGGGAAGTGTATGGGCGGATGCAAACAGAAAACAGACGGGACAGGCTTTTATTACTCATTCATTCGTAAATTTAGGGCTGTCTTCTCTTGGAATATAAGCGTACAATGACGTATGGATACTGTTTGCTCTACAATATTTTACCAATTTAGTTAATCTGACTTCCAATCTCATTTTAAAGAATCATATTCTGCAGAATATTAATCTTTACTGAAGGATCTTTTGTTAAGATTCCCAAGATAACTAGCGAATCAAAATTTCCGAATTGATTTAAAAAAATCATATTTTAAGAAATTGCAACCAACTGGTATTGGTGAGTGTGAAAGCAACGCCTTATTGCACGAGTGAAACAAGTAATTCGTAGGTAGCGGGTTCGTTTCCAGCAAATTCACAGAAATTTCCTTAATCTAACATCTGTGAGTTCGGGACGCCCGCCGGAATCAAATTCGTGCTGTGATAGCCCTGGCGGTTTAGCTCATTGGCGAGCGTGCTCGCTTTCCATGACGCGACGGGCAAAATTAGTGTGCGTTTTCCTTGCAATGTCCCAGTATATGTTGCTGTGTGAGGATGAGAAAATTCTCTTCTTAGGTTGAGAAGACCGGAATACGGCGTGGGGATGTCTTCGTGCTAACCACACGTACCCCTTAATCCATGGCCGCGAGGCCAGGACCCTGCTGATAGGCCCTGGGTCCTGGTAGGCTGTCTCACCAAGCACAGTCTGTTGTGATTACTGGTTTCGTGGTTTTGTAAACTGTCAGGCGAGTAGCGAAGCAGGACTCCAAAGGGCGAGTCACGAACCGCGCGCAAAATTTCCTTTCCATGGACATTCCATCACCTCTCCCAGTTTCGAATCAGAAGTAAGGATTCTACATCAATGTGGATGTTTTGAAAACATCGAAGTTTCCATAACACATCTAAGATTTATAGAAACATCAACGTTTCAAACATCGACATATATTGGACTGCCATAAACATCAATTTTTAGTTGTTGTTTTTTTAACATTGATGTTTTGGGGTCGATGATTTTTCGTTTTTGATGTTTGTGAATGTAACATCCCATAATCACAATTTAGTAAAAGTTGAAATATGAAATAATAACTAATGGTACCAGTGTTAGTTTATAAGATCGAACTAAACGAACCCTGTTAGTACCGCCTTCATCGAGACTTACCTGTCCCCGAAGGAGCACGCCGATGCTCTTGTATTTCCTACAACTCTCCGCGTATTTCGCACAAAGAGAGGCGCTTAACGCTTGCTTCTAGGGCGTAGAGTCCCCCGTTCCTCCCGAACCTTCTTCTGCGAACTGAGGGCTGACCTTTTTGAGATGGCCTTTGACATTCAAGCTTTAGGGCTCAGTTTCGTACATCCCTGCGCTACATAGAGATACGGAAGTGCGTTACTAGGGGGAGAAGGAGTATTGAAAATACTCGAAATTAGCTTTCCGCAATTTATGGACGGCCCCTATTGTATTTTCTTACTTTATTTTCAGTTAAATTGTAATAGTAAGTTAATGAGCTCAGCCAATGTCAAATTAAGTTTTGTTTGAATTTCGCATTAATTTAATGTTAGGGGTAAACCACCTTGAAAACAACGATGATTAAAAGCATCTACGGGTTTTGGGCGAAGTATTATTAACAACCATATTTTAGTTTTGAACTCCGATGATTGGTAGCATCGATGTTCTGTTATCGATGTCGCTTCACTGATGGGGAGTCCTGGGTTACTACGTCCCTTCTTAACCTCCACCGTCACAACCAACGGTGGTGTACCCTTGCGATCCCTGCCATCGCGTTGATATAACCACGGTGGAAAGAGATGGGTGAGTTTCTCCGGCGTACCGATTTGTGCCCGTTCTGCGCAGCACCACTTTGCGTCACAAACCACGTGACCACTGAACGGACACTTCGTTTGAAAAGCCAGACCAAACGCCGGCCGTCATGTTGCGTGAAGAACGAGAAATGTTGTGAAACATTTTGAAAGTGATGTAAAGTGACAAATTTTAACTGTATCCAACCGAAAATAACTTGATGAAAGTGTGCAAAGTGCAATATTTAAAAGAAATGCATCATGTATCTATTTTAATGGCTTGTAACAAGGCAAAATGGCAGGTAAAAATTTTGGTATCTGGCAGCATTTAAAATTCCTAATATTGTGATGCAAACTGATGCCTGAAGTTCACTGGTTGAAGTCGGATACGCAATAGCTCACTCATATCTTTCCCCCATGGGTATAACGCTAGAAAAAATCTTGTGATATGAGATGCATTAGTGATTGATATGTAGTCATTCGATAACAAAAGTAAGGTGTAATGTTTGATAGGCTCCCGATTCGCAACTGCAAAACAAATGTAGCACACTGGGCCGACAGAAGCGCATTATCAGAGGAAATGATCTCAGCAGTATCAGTTGACAGAAGTCAGAAGTGTGTCACGCTTCTCGGTAATCATCCTTATCAGATCATTCAGTTACTTCTATTTTTCGTTACAATCGACTACGTCTTAACTACTGAAACAGGAAGATATATGAACGTATATTAGTATTCTGTTTAAAAAGAAGATACATTTCATAAGTCGATTCATAAGTCGAGTAAGCCATATTTACGAGTAAGACAATTTACAGCTGGTTGCCCATGTTTCAAAAGTCGTTCATCGATAACGACGCCTAAGACCTAAAAAGGGTTGCGCAGGCCAGACGCGACCGCGAAAGTTATGACATAAACTGATCAACATACCCAAATGTCTGTGTGATTTATTACATTCAAAGTACAGATTTACAAAACTATAATCAAACCAACATGGACCTACGGTATTGAATTGTGGGGCTCTTCCAGTAAATCGAATCTAGAAATTCTAAAAAGATTCGAAGCTAAAACATTACGAAAACTATGCAACGCACCGTGGTACGTGACAAACAAGACAATATACTGAGACCTCGACATCATACTGCAAGAAGAAATTATCACCACGAAGAGTCAGAAGAGATTGTACGAGCATCCAAATTACCTTACAAAAAACCTGCTAGACAACAGTGAACATGTATATGGACTGAAACGAGAGAATATTTTAGATTTGTCATACCGATTTCTTAAATGAAAATTTCAATGTCACAAAATTCACGTCAGAAATGTATTTATTAGACACCATTTACTTATTGTTCTAACAAGAACAGATTGTAAATTATACAGAATATAAAATAAAATAAAATGTATTACATTGTCTTTCGAAAAACTGCCGTGCATATCGTCAAAACCAAATATCACAATTCTCTTTTGTAAAAGCTAATTTTTCTAGTCAAAACTATCTAGTCAAAACTGTCTGGTCAAATCTGTCTAATCAATTCTATCTAGTCAAAACCAGATTTATCCTAGTGTGCATGGAGAAAGATTAGAGTGACTTTGATTGTTTAAAAGTACTTCAAGCAGTTTTGACCGTACAGTTTTTTTAAGAAGAACTTCTGTCAGGTTTTGGAATTACATGTAACAAGAAAGGCTTTCAAAGAGCTAGTATGTAGGCTAGGAGTTAGTAAGGCACTAAGCAGCTAATAACTCTTACGAATTAAAAGGACAAAATTATGCTGGTTTCTCTGTATTTCGCACATAAGTGAGGAGGAAAGCTCATTATAATATCTCCCGGAACGATAAAAACATGAAACACATTTCCGATGCCACTCATTCTCTAGTAGTAGTAGAAGAAGAAGACAAAGCCCGTATTCATTCCATGGTTGTCATCGGAAAAGGCAGATATTTGAAATGCCGTGGATGTTGTGCTAAATGAATGAAGACTTCTGCAAGATTACAGCCAAGGAAGGAAATTGTAACGCAGATAAAACTATCTCCTGAGCACATGCGATTGCAGTGAAAGAGTGGGCTTAAGATAATTGCCAAAACATTATTTACAGCCCGAAATTTGATGGTTTTAAACATAGTATAATTTGTCAGAAATGTCAGAAAACTTGCATTGTCTTATTTGTATATACTGGGAGAGATGGCTCAGTGCATCAACCTGATGTCACTGCAGTCACTCTGACCGGGAGGTCCTAGGTTCGAATCCCGACGGCGGCAGGATTTTCGACACTAGCTTGTCTGCTAGGTCGAATTCAGTCGCTGTCTGGAGGAGAATTCTAGCGGCCGGCTGCTCTCATCGGTAGTTTTCCGTGTTTTTTCCGATCAACACCAGGCGTATGCCGGAGCAGTACACTAACAAACGGGCCACGGACCGAACCCAATCTTTCCTTCCCCTTCCTTGTCTTATCCTCTCCTCATACACACACACACACACACACACACACTAACATACACTACACTACCACACATGCCGGAGAGCGGTCGGGAGCTTACATCTTGTCCCGGCTGGGGCAGTGTCCCGCTGGTGGGAGATACCTGGTTGAGGGAAAAACCCCCTAGTCGACGGTAGGCGCCAGATCTCGCCATCCAGCGGGGAAAAACTTTATCGCCACCTCCCGAGAGAAAAACACGCACTACACTTACGGAATTAATGACCTGAGTAGTTGACGCGCCGGGAAACACGAATCAATCAATCAATCAAACAATCTTATTCGTATAATATCGGTTATCTTCTATGCTGTAGAACTGTAAGACATGCTAAATAAAAGAAGTAGTACTCATGTGGCAGGGTTTAAACAGTTGTTGATGGGACGGATGCAGTACCAGTTATTTTTTTAATTTCCTCTTTTCCCCACTAATCCCCCTGCGAGAGGTGCCCTAGACGAAGTGCCCTCTTAGTGCAATGGCGGGGTGGGTCCCTCGCGCTGCGCAGAAGGCGATTTGCGTCGCAGCGGCTGCGGCAGCGCCGCCAGCAGAGGCGCCGCCGCGCCGCCGGTGCGTTTTGCGAACGAGGCCGCCGGGTCGCGGGCGGCAGGAGCGGCGCGGGGCGGCGCGGGGCGGCGCGGGGCGGCGCGGGGCGGCGCGGGGCGGCGCGGGGCGGCGCGGGGCGGCGCGGGGCGGCGCGGGGCGGAGCGGGGCGGAGCGGGGCGGAACGGGGCGGAGCGGGGCGGAGCGGGGCGGAGCGGGGCGGAGCGGGGCGGAGCGGGACGGGGCGGGGCGGGGCGGCGTGCGACCGGATACCGCCGTGGCGCCTGTCCGCCTCGCATCCGGTGGGTGCGCCCACCTGCCGGCCAGCTACGCAGCGCACCGCAGCCCGATCGCCCACACACTCGCTCGCTCGCTCGCTCGCCCGCCCGCCCGCTCGCCCGCCCGCCCGCCCGCTCGCCCGCCCGCCCGCCCGCCCGCCCGCCCGCCCGCCCGCCCGCCCGCCCGCCCGTCCGTCCGTCCGTCCGTCCGTCCGCCCGCCCGTCCGCCCGTCCGCCCGTCCGCCCGCCCGTCCGCCCGTCCGCCCGTCCGCCCGTCCGCCCGCCCGTCCACCCGTCCGCCCGTCCGCCCGTCCGCCCGTCCGCCCGCCCGCCCGCCCGCCCGCCCGCCCGCCCGCCCGCCCGCCCGCCCGCCGTTCGCTCACCCGCCCGCCCGCCCGCCCGCCCGCCCGCCCGCCCGCCCGCCCGCCGCCCGCCCGCCCGCCCGCCCGCCCGCCGTTCGCCCGCCCGCCCGCCCGCCGTTCGCCCGCCCGCCCGCCCGCCCGCCCGCCGTTCGCCCGCCCGCCCGCCGTTCGCCCGCCCGCCCGCCGTTCGCCCTCCCGCCCGCCGTTCGCCCGCCCGCCCGCTCGCTCGGTCGCTCGGTCGCCTGGCCGCCCGCCCACCCATTCGCCCATTCGTCCGCCCACCCTCTTGCCCGCCCGCCCATCCGCCCGCCTCCCCACCCACCCGCTCGCTCCCCCGACCGCCCGTCCACCCATTCGCCCACTCGCCCGCCCGCCCGCCTGCCTGCCCACCCGCCCTCTTGCCCGCCCACCCGCTGGTTAGCCCGAACGCTGGTCTGCCCTCTCGCCCGCCCGCCTTTTCACCTACCCTCCCGTTCATCCTCCTCCTGCTCACCTACCTGCCTCCTCGCCCGCCCCTACCATACCCCACTCGCCCGCCCGTCAGCTCGTCCGCACCACCTACTTAACCCTTCACTGGTGACGGGCATTCCATCTTCCGTAACCGGTGATGTGCGGTCTGTGAGACCGCGAACGTTTAGACAGAATATTTCTGTGAAACCCCTCATTTCACCAGATTTGCAGAATAAGAATGACATGAAACATTTTTTTGGGGGGAGGGGGCGATTTTCCGTCTGGAAGTTTTCGGTTGCAGAACTTTTCTGTAGCTCTTCCTATTGTGCGACGTAATCGCAGCGGTTCACCTGCTTCTGTCATTGCAGTATGCGTAAAGACGGTTTTGGTGAAAATATTCTCAAGACAAGGAAGCTGCTAGTTTGCACAAAGAACGCCCAGCTGGGCGAAAAGTTAATTGTCTATTGCCCGCGCCGGGACAAATGTGCTAACAAATATTTCAAGTCTTGTACCACACTTTTTATAAGAGGTTCTGGAGTAGTGTATGTAATACTTAAAAAAACAACAAATTTTCTGTGGTTTCTGTCGTTCAGCATTTCTGCTCCTGTGGATGCTGTTCTTTATTACTACGTTCTAACGAGCGCAGAACCAAAAAGAAAACTATGCTGCTTCCATAATGTCTGTGCTTTCGTTAGGTGTCTGTGCTTTCGTTAGATAACCAGGAACTCGCAAAAATTCACAACAATGATACAATTCACAATTTCGATTTTGAGTTAAAACTGCAGATATTTTATTGTTTTATTACGCCTACACTCAAACTGCATGTACTGACTAAATTTTCATGTTCGATGAGTCACTGCTTACGACGCAACTAACATCATGGAGGTCAACAGGAAGGCTCCAAGGAAGAGGCCATTAAATGCCATTAAATGTTTGCTTTTCATGTGTTGCGTTATGGAACATTTTTTTTCTATTCTTTATATGAAAAGTACTTTTGGTATATACTACACTAAGTTGCTGAAGTATTTGTGAAGAGTGTTTTTGTTAAAATAATTAATTTGTTACTGTATGACATGACTGTACTTTAAAATTATTGTATGTGGTTCTGTTCAGCAGCAGTTTTGCTGTTGTTGGGCACTAGTTTCGTCATAATAATGAACATTCAGATTTGTGTAGGGTTTTTAGCAGAACCACTTACCACAGAACTGTTATAGTAATAAATAAGACCGTAATTGTATGCTCAAGACAGGTATGATCAATAGCTATTTTGATGCTGTGGATTTCTTTCCCGAGTAACATTTCTGAGAAAAAGGCCATCTCTCCCTGAAAGGGTTATTGATTGTTTGTTGAAAAGCTTTTAAGGGGTTTGGATATTATCTTTACATAATATCAAGACGTTCTCCAGGGCTTGCAGGCAGATCGTGTTTTGAAATTTGATCTTGTTTAATGTTCTGTTCCTAGTTGTGCTACTTTTTTGCATGCCTATACCATTTTAAAAAGAAACCATATGCTCTAAAGATATGGGCAATTCGGTAGTATATTGTTTCTATCTGGCTTGCAAATGGATCCTGTTCGAAATTTTTTAGGGTTTTAAATTACGTACTACTGCAGAGTGTTAACGAAATTCTTAACTAAAATGCAATGTAAACAAGTGCTGGTAACTACATTCTGTAAAATGTTCAAAACCAAATGAATTACAAATAATAACAACAATAACAACTTAAAAATCTTTTATGTGAAGCTAGAAAAATACCATTGAGAAACATAGGAAATAGAACCTTTAAGAAAACTGGATAAATACAGGCTTGTGCATCTCAGTATTGGTGGTCGTACAGTTCTTTGCTTGACAATATTAATAAGCTGGGACTTGACCTAAGCCGTTATGTCAAAAAGGATAAATTGGTATTGTTGACTATTGCAAATATAATTTGGAGTATGATAAATACTACTACGGTTCAGCATTTGCCTAACCACGCTTTACCTCTCATCTAGTATTACTAAAGAGAAATATAATAATAATTGTATAGTAATAATAATAATAATTGTATAGTAATAATAATAATAATTGTATAATAATAATAACAATAATTGTATAATAATAATAATTGTATAATAATAATAACAATAATTGTATAATAATAATAACAATAATAATAATCCGAACACATGCCCCAAGTGGTACGAACACTCACCGAAACCGGTGACGTCTGTTGGATTGTGTACGATATTGTACGACCAACAAATTCAAACTGATCGCACTATAGCAGAAAACAAACCGGATATAGTCATCCGGGATTTGGAGAACAAATCGTGTTTACTTGTCGATGTTGCTGTACCTTGCGATCAAAACGTCGTTTCCAAGGAGCCAGAGAAACGTATTAAATACAAGAGTTTGGAAATCGAGATCAGCCGAATGTGGGGCGTTAAAGCACAGGTCGTACCGATAGGTATCGGAGCTCTGGGATTTGTTCCGCAAAATTTTTGTAAGAACTTGTCTAAACTCCCAGGTAATTCAAAAGACTGGGAAGTGCAAGAAATAGCTTTATTCGGAACAGCCCACATTTTGCGCAAAGTATTATAGAGGCACCGACAGTCCCTAGATCTACCCCTTAGGTAGCTGGTTGCAACCTGGAGTAGATTTTATATTCAGCCGACACATAACATCTTTAGTCGTGATTTAGAGGAATAATAATGATAATAATAATAATAATAATAATAATAATATTTATTTGTGTAAAAACTTGGCTAAACTTTCCAGTTCATTCAAAAGAATGGGAAGTGCAAGAAATTGCTTTAGTAGGAACAGCTCACATTTTTCGCAAAGTATTGTAGAGGCACTAAATCTACTCCTTAGGAAGATGGTTGCAACCCGGAGTAGACTTTATAGTCTATTTACCCAAACAACTCATACCATCTTTAGCAGTGAATTGGAGGAATAATAATAATACAGCAATCCCTCAACATTCGCGAGAGTTAGGTTCCCAAAAAACCTCGCGAATATTAAATCGCGAATGTTAAGTCTATCTTTTAATGAAGAAAGGTGTGTTGGGTTCTTGTATATCGAAAAACTGTTTAAAAAAGGAAGGAAAAAATCTGACAATCAATTACAGAACAACTGATTAAGCGCTACTACAAACAGAATTCACAATTAACATTCCAAAATGAAGAAATAAAATAATTTTTGAAACTTTTTTCGAAGTTGAATATGATTGGATATAGGATTTGCTAATTTTTTTTGTTTCATCACCTTTCTCGATGCTCTAATATTCAAATATGAAAGAGTACCTGCTTCTATTCTCAAACTTCGAAGTTATTCCCATGTTTGGATCACATTCGAATGTCAGTTCCACCAGAGCTTTTTGATTTTAGGACGCCAACAACAGTTTTGACATAGAAGTTGCTCCAGGACGCATTTTCGCTTCCGTTACTTCATCATTACCGTCGATGAGGTTTTCTTCACTGATGATTTCCCGAAGCTCCTCTACAATGAGCTCATTATAATGAGAGTTGCACAGATGCTAAATGGCTTTTCTATTCATTTGGCCAAAACCCTAACCTCCAGTTTGGCGCAACTGAATTGAATTATTTTACATTTGTGTTATTCTATAAATGTGAATTGACATTTCATCTGTGTACTTTTTGAAGAAAGTTATACTGCGAGCTTCGAGGTCTGCCGAGTTTGTTTCCCATATGATGATGATTGTTCGGGGCTACTATACAATTAATGTTCATGAGTGGACTGTATGAATGAACTGTATTGTTGAAGTACAGTAGTCCCGAAACCCTTTGATAGCTCTTGGGATTGGCGCAGGAGTGCAGGATGCATATACGAGCAAATTTCCAGCACAAACAATATTTAATAAGTGAATGTACAGTATTCACACAGTAAATGCACAAGAAGCACAGAATTAAGATGAAACTTTCTCTTGGTGCATTAATACACCTGTCCAAGCGTAGTCATTGTAGTGACACCTTGGACCGCCGTGGCTACCTTACGCCGACCAGAAGCAGCCGCGAGTTACATAGTTCAACCAAAATTGCGGGCGCAAATCCACGCAAGAGCGACAGACACAATTAAAGCGTGCACTGCCACGATTAAACAATTTATGTGCGAGCCGTATGCAGCTCATTTGCACGATTATAGATTCTTTACACGCTACTGCGCGGAGCCCTAACACACGCGTCTATCTTGCACGGTGTCTTTATGCGGACTAACAAAGTCGGTTAAGCCGAATTCGGTTGGGGCAGAGACGTTAGGAAAGGGCTCACACACGCGGCAGAGGTGGGGATGGCGATGGCCAATTACCATTTGCCATTTGATCTGGATTTGCAATGATCTGGCAGTTTTTGTCCGTTGCTCCTCCAACGGACCAAGCTGTGGGGGCGAGTTGGGCAGGCGGGCACGTACGAGCGGCCACGCCCGTGCGTTGCCGTCCGTTGAAAAATACGCGGAACAACGGATGTGAAGGCGATATGTGATCTCAGCGGTCAACGGCTGCGCTCTGCCGATTACGCAATTCAACTGTTCTGCCTTGCTTGTGAACGTATTTATTTCTGCTTTGCTGTGGGGCCGAACAATGATAAAGGAAATGAAATGTGCTCGCTTTCAAAGAAAATGTACGACCAAAAGGCCCACTCCCTCACGAATGTAGAATTCGCGAATGTTAAAACCGGGAGCATTTCACTAATCGTGAATGTTCGGAACTCGCGAATAGTGAATCCGCGAATATCGAGAGATTACTGTAATAATAATAATAATAATAATAATAATAATAATTTTTATAATAATAATTGTTATTAATGTTGTTATTATTATTATTGTTATTATTGTTGTTATTATTATTATTATTATTATTATTATTATAACAACTTGAATGAATGAAAACAATTACAAAAGCGTGAAGCCATTCGCAAGGAAAGCCACGTGGCTAAGTGAGGCCGCTTATCCCCCCGAGCTGCCCGCTCGCGGGGCGCCATCCTTCAAATGACGCTAATGGCGCGCAATTGGCCGTCGCGTCGCCCGCGGCGCGGCGCGGCGCGGCGCGGCGCGGGCGCTCGTGGAAGCCCTGAGGCAGCGATGGGGGCGGCGGGGCACGTGCGCGCCGCGGGCGGGCGGACTGGGCGGCTTCCTGCACGTGGCCCTCCGCCCGCGCGCCCTCGGCCGGCCTCCCGCCCTGCGCTGGCCCGGATGGAGGCGCCCGCTGCCGCTCCCGCTCCACGGCGTGGGTGGGCGCGGCCATGATGACGCACGTGGCAATGATGGTGAGGGAGATGATGTTGGCTGAGATGGCTCAGGGCATCAATTGATGTGAATGCAGTGTCTCTGACCGGGAGGTTCTAAGGGCTGTAGTCCCGACGGTAGAAGGATTTTCAAGCCTAGCTACATAACTATGTCGAATTCTCACGCTGACTGAATGAGAATTCCAGTGATTCTTCTGATCGGTAGTTTTCCGTGGTTTCTCCGATCCACGCCAGGCGAATACCGGAGCAGTGCCCTAACAAATGGGCCACGGACCGCTCGCTATCTTTCCTTCCTCTTCCTTGTCCTACTCACACTCTAATTGGCTCTTAATTACACTTAAAATACCTGTTAAAGATTCTTTTTGGCATCACGTGTTTTCAGGATGTAACTATTTTTTGTATGGTGCTTGTGTTTTACGTTTCTGTTGTAACTTTTCTACTGTTCCTCCTTTTACCGAATATAATCGCAAGGATTCAGATAGTTCAAATGCATTTTCGAATCTGTCGTTCACCTCCATTTGTAAATCATTTATTTCTCAATACAATTCATCCCTCAGTCGATGATAACATGCAGAACGCGACCAACCCACAAAAATGTAAATATTCCTTCAAAAATTCACGGGTATCTGCCGTGATTAATTCCGCGTTCTCGAGATTGGAAGCCACTGTGCTAACACCTCCTAGGGGTCGCATTGATGTAATGAATATGTGTTTCAAATTTTCGTTCCAAAGTGACAACGATATGCACCAATATTCGAAATCAAATAAAGAGTGAATAATAATTTTACAAAAGAATGTATTCAAATTAGTAGTAAAGCAGAGAACAAAACTGGTTCAGTGATTCACGTCTGTTCAAATATTCACCGGCCGATCTGACATAACAGTCTAAAACATCCCACGTAAATACATGTGGTGGCGGAGTATTTGGTAGAATTCCGACCGGTGGCAGAGTATTTGGTGTAGTTCCGACCGGAAGGTTTGTTTTAGATGGCATAGGCAATGCGATCTAAAGCCAGCAATGTATCAGTGGCATAGGGGGGGCGCGCCCCGAGTGGTGATACCAATTAAATTATTTATGGTTGGAATGATATAATTTAAATCATTTAATTACAAATTTTATATATCAATAACTAGTTTTCTTAGTTTTAATTGTTTGAAAATTTTATTGTTGGAATTATATAATTTTTATGGTTTAGTTAAATTAATATATAATTTAACTAAACCCTAATAAACTTAATAATTTATATTAAATTAATAAGTATACATTTAAATCATAAGCATAGATTATGATTTAAATGCACGTACATTGCAATTATTCTTAATTACATAGCTTTTTTAATATATTATAAATAACTATCATGTGCAAATATGTTTGTATTTTTAATAAAATAGTGTACAGTCAATGCAGCAATAGATATTTTTGTACTTAATTTATGGGGGGGGAGGGGTGACACTATTAACTTCGCCGCAGGTGACATGAACTGAAGCTACGCCACTGCAATGTATTACCCTAATACACCAACTAATTCGTTTGTATTGAATTTCGGACGATTTCAGTGAACATTTAGCTCATGCCAATGACCAGAAAATAAACATTGATTACAACAATTATTTATAAAGTTAGTGGTAAAATGAGCTGTTTATTTTCTGAATAGGAAAGTTTAGCGACGCGACACCGAGAGGTCAAGTGGTGTAATTTTAGGAGCAACATAAAATTACTTTTATTACATGTGTCATACAACGTTTTGACAGTCGTACTTTCACTTAATTTGAAGAATACAAATCACTTAATTGTGTACTATGTTACAGTAAGGTCAGTAGTAGTTGCTGTGGACTGACATTTTTTTATTCACTGGGTTTTGTCTGAAGTTTGACATTCGCCTCTCTTTTACCTCTAGTGCTAGAAATTGGACTTTTAGGGACCGTCCATAAATTCCGTAACGCAAATTTCGAGTATTTATAATATCCCCTCTCCCTCTTGTAACGCACCCGTAACACGCTCTTGAACACCCCTAATTAATTACGTTACACTTGTGAGACCCTCTTTTAAATGCAAGAAATGAAAATAAATTATAGCACAGAAATGCAATTTGTACTTACTTTACTTGTGTTGAATATTAAAATGAATGATAATTAAAGCAGAAGTTAGTTGGCGATGCTGGTTGTAGCTAACAATAGGATTGGGGCGAGTGAAAGAAGAATGCTTGGGGAGAAATGATTGATCAGCATCGCATATGCCGTCCTGGGTGTTGCTAGAGCGAGAATCTACAGCGCCAAATTAAATAGAATCTAGATTACTTTTCATACCAGTTTTGAATATTTTCTTCGTACTCTCACAGATTCAAAAAAAAGTTGAAAAATATTTCCATTTACTGTAATAATTTACAACTAATAACTTTAGTTTTTGGTTTTAAAAGAAATTAATTCGTTAAGATTTCAATGTTTTAGTACAGGCCCTCGAAAAACAATTATTTTAGCAACTCTTGAAAAAAGTTTAAAAAATAATATCAACGTTACGTAACACATAACTAATACCTCCCGTAACCCTGTGTAACGCAGCGTAACGCTGCCTCACACCCCTCCCTCCCCCTTTAGCGTTACGTAATTTATGGACGACCCCTTAGCACTCCCCGCATGCCCTTAAAGAAACCGCCTTCACGAGTGGCCGCCTAAAAAAAGGATTTATTCTCAAAAGGACGAGACGAGCGAGGAGTGCGAGGTCAGCGACAGCGCCGGGGGCGGAGGACGCGTGGAGGGAGAGTCCCAGCGGCGGCGGGGGCGGGGCGGGGCGGGGCGTCTGCGTGCGGCCTTGACATTGCCTCGCGCGCGGGCCACGCCCTGGGAAGAATGCGTAATGAGGACTTTGTTTCCCAGGGACGCTCTGCGGCCGGCCGCTCCCCGCCCCCAACCAGCTACGCCTCATTCTGCCCATCCCGTCCCCGCCCCGCCCCGCCCCGCCCCTCTCCGCACGAAACCTACTCTCCCCGCCCGCCCCCACCCCGCCATATCTCATTCCGTGCATCCACTCCCCTCAGGAACCCAACTCTACTCGGCCTTTCCCCGGCCACCCCTACCTGCTATGTCTCATTCCATTCTACGCATCCTCTATCCGTCCCGGCCCACCCCGCACGACCCTACTCTACTCGGCTTCTCCTCGCCCTGCTATCACCCGCTACGACATTCTGCGTATCCTCCCGCCCTGCCCCGCCCCTCCCCGCCCCGCCCGACCTCTCCCCACCCCGCCCCGCACGAACCGTACTTCCCCCGCCCACCTCTATCCATTCCGCCTCATTCTGCCGGTCCTCTACCAGCCCCGCCCCGCCCCTCTCCGCACGAACCCTACACTCTCCGCCCGCCCGCGCCCGCTACGACATTCTACGCATCCTCTCCCCTCACGAACCCCACTCTACTCGGCCTCTCCTCGCCCTGCCCCCCTCGCTACGACATTCTGCGCTTTCTCTACCCTCCCCGCCCCTCCTCCATGTTCCCCTGGCCCCCGCTCCTACCGAACCTTCTTTCTCGACTCTGCCACCTTTTCACCGTCCCTCTTCGCTTCATTCGTCCTCTCCCTTGCTTCCTCGCTCTCCTACTCTCCCCTCAATATGACACAGCCCCTCCTATCCTTTCCCCATCCTAATTCTTACCGCCCAGTACTTTCTCCACCCTGTCCTTTCCCCATCCTATCACTTACTGCCCAGTTCTTTCCCCATCCTATATCTTCCCGCCGAATCCTTTCCCCACCCTGTCATTTCCCCATCCTATCTCTTCCCGCCCAGTCCTTTCCCCACCCCGTCATCTCCCCATCCTATCTCTTCCCGCCCAGTCCTTTCCCTATCCTGTCGTTTCCCCACCCCGTCCTTTCCACGGTCCATCCTTCTCCCACCTCAACCTTCCCTCCCCGGTCCGGTACCCATCCTCTCCCTGAGCCTCCCTTTAGGCCCGACGCTCCTCCAGCGGAGTCCTCTCCCTACCCCACGCTCCTCCCCGTGGCGCAACAGGCGAGGCCGCCCCGAGGGCGTTCCCCGAGCGAATTGCCGGGGGCCGCTGCCCGCGTGGAGCGAAGACAGAGAGGGGCGGGGCAGGCGTTGAATATTGAGCGAACCTTTCCTGCATTTGTAGCTCGAGGTCCGCCTGTGCGTTTCTTTACTTTCGGATTAAAACGTGACAGATAGCATCTCAATGGTGTCAAAATACAGTGGGACGCCGATTACCCGAACGCCAATTCCCAACGTCAAATACCCGAACTCATATTTTCACTGAATAATTATTTTTTTAATTAGGTACCGTATACTATACGTATACGAATTCATTTTCATTTGTAATACTGAATATTGATCCACGATATAATTGACCGTGATAAAATATTTACGAGATATTGTACCATAACTAACTTCATCTAACTTCCTTGAACTTTGACAAATCCTACAATAAATGCTTAAGAACTCGGAATGTTAATTTGCAGCAGACACGCTTTTCACCACCTGAAAGTGCAAGAGATCTAACGGTATATTGCCAAACAAACGATCGAAAATGCTTCTCAGCTGTCACTCATTTGGAATATCCATTGTTCGCAGAAAATCCACCGCCTTTTAGTGGAACGGTAGCCTACAGAGACATCCGAATTATCGAATATCCGAACTATACATGGTCCTAATTAGTTCGGATAACCAACATCCCACTGTACTTAGTCGTGTTTCTCTATTTACATCATTGATCGAACGAGGCGAGATTCTCAACCGATCGGCTTTTCATCTGTCAATAAATTTGTTTGTTACATAGGCATGACCAAGCTCTTTGTTTCATTTTCTCCGAATATGGCTTATAGGTTTCTTAGTGCCACTAAAAGCGACGAAAATTATTATTATTATTATTATTATTATTATTATTATTATTATTATTTTATTTCGTTTCGTGATGGTCGCCGTTGCGGGTTGGCCCCTTAACCACTGCTCCATTGCATTCCGTTTAGTCAACGTCAATCCACAGCAATGGATTACATTTAATGACACTCCAGACCTGTCAACAAGTAACCATACTTTGATACTTTTCTACTGCGACGACATACGAAGACGAATTTCCTCTGCTGAAATTATTTTCTGAAATATACAAGGAATATTTGAGTTAGGTGAAGAGGTGGATGTCTGGCGTAGGCAAGGTTTTTCCAAAGAGAAGCGTCAATTCCAGATTCCAAGCTTTTAATTCAATTTCAATGAAGCGTTTTTCCACAAGACGTGACGAGACATGCCAGAGTTGGGGATTAGCAACCGACAAGATTTCTTTAACCTTGTTCAATGCCCAGCTCCATTTCAGTTACCTCATTTGGAAGAGGAATGTATGTATCGTACGATCAGGCAAGATATGTAGATGAGTGAATGGTGGTTGCTGGTGTGGGTTAACATTGGCTGAAGCTTTAAAGACTGCGGTAGAAACTTTTTTGGACCCAAGGTCTACTCTTTTCAGAAATACCTGTTTGTTGTATATTGGGACGTGTAGGTACATTTATATTGTTGTCAACTAAGAAGCAACAAGGTATTTATTATTCATATTCGTATTCATGATTCACATATTAGGCAATATAGCGCTGAAAACACTCCCATAATTACAAAGGCATAGATGTCACTGTAGTCCCTCTGACCGGGAGGTCCTAGGTTCGAGTCCTGACGACGGATTTTCGACCTAGCTTGTCAGCTAGGTCGAATTCAGTCTCTGCCTGTAGGAGAATTCTGAAGACCGGCTGCTCTTATCGGTAGTTGTCCCTGATTTCTCCGATCAACACCAGGCGAATGCCGGAGCAGTACCCTAACAAACGGGCCACGGACCGCGCGCGATCTTCCCTTCCTCCTCCTTTCCTACCCTCGCCCTTTACACGCACACTTACACTAACATGCACTACACTACCAAACATGCCGGGAGACCGGTCGGGAGCTTAGAGCTTATCCCGGCTGGGGCGGTGCCCCGCTGGTGGGAGATACCTGGTTGAGAGGAAAACCCCGCTAGTCGACGGTAGATCTCACTATCCAGCGGGGAAAAGATCATCGCCACCTCCCGAGAAAAAACACTACACTTACGGGACTAATGGCCTAAGTAGTTGACGCGCCCGGAAACACGAATCAATCAATAAACAAAAGCATAGTCTATCGGACGACGCGTGTTGGCGGACTCCGGATATGTCGTACACCTGAAATGGGCACGCGCACAAGTATATTTCACACGTGTATTTCACTTCATACAATGACTAGTCAGTGACACTTAGAGTTTCAGAAACGAGTAGTGAGGAAAAGCGGTGGGGGAAGCTTTCGGCACCAGTTTGCGTCGTCTAACAGGCGACGCCTTTGTAATCGGGTTAAATAAGATAGTGTCAAGAGTTTATTTTGCCCGATTAAAAAAATGCTTTGCTTAGATTGCGTTTTACTTCAGTGATAGCGGTTTGCGTTCTCTGCGTGCTTCTTTGCAAGCGATAGTTGTTCATGAAATTTGTTCTAATTTCGGAGAAATTTCCGGTGAGGCCACGATAACTTCGAGAGCAGCAGTGATTTTGTTCAGCGATTTTAGAAAATGTAATACCGTTATTTCTTCGTAGTTCACACAGAATTAATATTTCTGCTGACGAATTATCGTATAATTTCTGAAAACAGAATTATTTGTCATGTCAACATCAGCATTGGTTAGAATGTTCTTCATGCTAGTGTGTGCTAACGCAGATGCATAGTCTCGTAGGAAATGCGTCATTATCGCTTGCAGGTGATAGGGCGCTGGCAACAGTTGAAAGCGAGCATTGTCAAAGGTCACGCGCTTTTCAGTTGACAGCTGAACTGGATGAACTGGTTGAACCGGAACGTAAGCTGCTATTCGCATCCCGTTAGCGACGAGCAATTGTTTTGCCGGGCTGCTTTGTTTGCGTTGCGCCATCCGATGACAGACGCCGCGCTGCCCTGTTCGTGGCCCGGTAGCTTTTGTGCCTGGGTCAATCCACTGTGCCGTGTGTGCGGATTGTGATAATAAAAACACGCTATTTGCCCGAGTCGCTAATTACTAGCAGTAAAAGCGTGGCCTGTTCGTGGCGGTCGCTCTACAGCAGGGTGGCAGTGTTTCAGAAAATAGCGTTCGTTCTCCTTGAAATATACAGAGCTGTTTACGTGTCTCTCTCTCTTTCTTTCTATCTCTTTCTCCCTCTCTTTCTCCCGCTTTGTCTCCCTCTCTTTCTCTCTCGCGTTCGCTCTCCCTTCCCCTCTCTCTCGCACTCTCTCTCTCTCGCACTCTCTCTCTTGCACTCTCTCTCACATTCTCTCTCGCATTCTCTCTCGCACTCTCCCTCTCGCACTCTCTCTCTCTCTCGCTCCTTTTGTCTCTCGCTCCTCTTTGTCTCTCTTTTGGTTCGTTCGCTCGATGTCATTTCGAATGATCATTTATGGAAATAAGGGTTCACCCCATCGCTCGGTCGTAAATGAATGGGAATAGAGAAATGATGGGAAAGGAAACATCGTGTTGCCACTAGGATCTGCGGGTCAGAGTGGCAACTGTAAATTGTACCGGTCAACTAGACCAATACCGGCTAATGGTATAATGAATATAGATACTAAGCAATGAGACTGAATGAGTTTACTTTTACTTATTAATTATACATTTAATAGTTATTAGTACAGCAAATTGCAAATACATCTGAATCGACTGATAACAAAATCATGTCAATAATGAAAAACCTTCAGAAAAGAAAATATGTGATATTTACTTAGTGCCACGCCCTGTTTCGAAATACGAGTCCGTGCTTATATTTTCTCTAACACAAATAGTATCTGAAATATGACGGTTGGTTTGGTGACTGTGAAAATCCCTAACGTTAAAGCCGTTCCTTCAGGAACCGCTATTGCTAAGGATGAAACGAGCTCTCATTTTGTCTAGCGAATCTCGAAACAGATGAAGAAGAGACAGAAACCGAACAGTTTCTTGTGAGTAAGGGGCGGATTTTGATGACTTAAAACATAGCCAAAAATGATCCATAAAATACTCTTAAAATGTTTTTAAAATGCCCTGGAAGCAAAGAAAATGTAAAAATTTTATCAAAACCAGTTCGGATGAACAACTCAAGCTGTTGAATACGTTACTAATGTAATCGAGGTGAACTCTATTCAAGTGAACTCAGCTTTCAAACTTTTGGTTTGGAATGTTCTTTACTAGAAAAGCTCTGTCTTTTTTTATCCCGATATCGGCTTAACCGACAATAACACTGACAGGTGTCACAGGCACCTTTGATTACAACTCACACTTTCTGACATTAGCCTACAACTTTTGAGCAAACGAAATCGAATAGGCTACCAGGTATAGGTACTCAGAAATTCTGTGGAACATACTTGTTGCATCTCAGAAATATTATTTGAAGCATGTATCATTAAAATAATACTAAAAATCTATCAAATCAGCTAAAAAATGCATTAAAAATTACGGGAAAAGTTAAAAAATGACTTATTCGTCGAAATCGCCGAAAAATGCAAAAAGTGACGCATAAAAATGGGTAATTTCCTTTTGTCGTAACACACAATTAATTTCTGTACTAGATGACATTATTCTAATGAAAAAAAAGACATTTCATTAAAATTCGCCCCCTACTAATGAGACAGGAAATTGCAGTGTTTTCTGTGTTCCTCTCTTTGATCCCAACACGATATTTCTCCCTCTTCATACAAAGTTTGGATTTATGAAATATTTAATTCAATTTAATTCAAGATTGCAAATCAATGTTAACGTATCTTAATATTGCTGGATTAGATAATACGGTCTGAATAATTATAAAATATATTGTACTTCATATTTCTTTTATTGTTATTTCTGTTAACTGTAATTTAAAAAATGTATCTCTAGTATAAATCGACAGTCGTAATGTATGACCATAGATGTTTTTAAAGCGATCTAAAATAAATAAATTTAAAAAAGCTTGGATTAATTGTTCCGTGAAGACGATAGGTAAACCAAACTGAGGAGCATCCCAGTATCTATGTGAAAGATTTCCAAAAACCAGCGTAGCAAATATGGAGGAAGAAATTTTCCCAAATCCGAGAGATTTTAAAAGATGATGCGTTTCTCCCAAACAATGACTCCAGAAGAACAAAATGCCAGTTTTCAGTGGTTGTGTGGAATTTCCTAGTGAAAAAAAATCATCAAATTTTGTTAATTGAATCCAGATACTCTTGAGTGCATTTCAAAAACTGGATGTAGAATGTCGCTTAAGTTACACTTTCTACATTCCCAGTTAGATTTCTTATGTGATAACATTCGTGTCGTAAGTGATGAACAAGGGAAACGTTTCCACCACATCAGAACAAAGGAGCAACACTACTAGATTTCTGAAATGTCTCCATGATGGCAGATTTCTGCTGGATGTTATACAGAGAAGATCCTGAAGCAGTTCACAAGAGACGTGGGAGTTCATCTTATTTCTGAGTAAGCTTTACTAACACTACTTATAAAGAAATGGAATGTGGCTGATTTTTTGTGTAATAAATTGATTCGCTATTCTATAAAAATGGTAGGCGGTGGCGCAAATCTTAAGTCATAACCGTAATTTGTGTTGAAAACTGTTTTAGAAAAATATGCTGATGTATTTGAGATGATGTTTCATTTTGTAGACATATGTAATTTACGGCACATGTCAATACGGACTATGAATTACTCATTTTTTGTGTTTATGATTTTCATTTTTCATGAACTCTAAGATCGCATGTTTACAACGGAACTTTCCACAGCTTGTTACATTTACAGTAACTGTCGAAAAGCATGTTTCCAACCCCCGCAGAATAAAAGCAGGACTTCCCCAAGGTTCCCCCCTTTCACCCACCCTTTTCAACCTATACACATCTGATATACCTACCTCTCCATACACACATATCGCACAATTTGCTGACGATACTGCCATCTTCATGTCTCACCATTCAGTAAGTCACATTTGCAATAAAATTCAAATGCATCTGAAAAACATTGAAGATTGGTCTCTAAAATGGAAAATCAAGCTTAATCCGTCAAAATCAACAGCCAAAATATTCTCTCTGAGAACATTCGCCACACCCACCCCATTCCAAATTAACAACAACACAATTCCCTGGACCCCGTACAACCAAACCGTTAAATACTTAGGACTAAACTTCGATACAAGATTAACCTGGAAATCTCACATAGCAACAAAAATCCAACAAACCAAAATCAAATTAATTCAACTAAAACCACTACTAAATCACAAAAGCAGTCTCTCCTTAAACAATGCCATCGCCCTGTATAAGACAATAATCAGACCTTTAATGCTGTATGCTTGCCCCATCTGGACGAACGCTTCACAGACTAACATTAATAAAATCCAAATAATGCAAAATAAATTCTTAAGATTAGCCACTCAGCCCCATGGTTCATTTCAAATGATCAACTACACAGAGAATTACATTTACCAACCATCAATCATCACATCGCTCATCTCTCCAACAATTTCTATTCAAACATATCCTCAATAAATCAAATAGCTCACTACAACCTAGCCACACTCAACGAATTTCCGACCCGAATCCGCAATAGACATCCTCTACACACCTTCCTCAACATATTCTCTGATGTAAGCTAAGCGTAGGTGCTCAATGAGTATCCTTAGCCCATTTTGTAGTTAGATTAGAAATAGTTTTTAGGTTAGGTTAAGTTAAGCCAGACGAATTACATGTGAAAAAGTAATATTACTGAACCATGTATCACTCATTCAAGTAATAAAATAAAAATTAAAAAAACAAAAAAAACAGCTTGTTACAAAATCGCTATTTTAAGTCGATAACTAAATATTTATAAAGTAACTTGAGAAACAAACAATATTCAAGTTTGCTTCTGTGGGCAGCACATTGCTGATACTTGTTTTAGTAATGAGTTTTCGTGTCTTTTGATCTATTATCTTCCAAAACATGAGAATCTTCTTTCATGATAACATTCGATCGTTCGATACTGAGATAAATGACGTGTCATACAACCAGGTCTAATGTTCACGCCTTTGAGTGGGATACCATTTTTGGAACAACCTGAGGAAAATCGAATTCTGCAACACACACACACACACACACACACACACACACACACACACACACACACACACACACATACACACAAGCTCACGATTTTGACTACTTTGACTCAGTACTTCATTACTCTTCTTTATTCTGCTGGTTATATCTCCAAAACCTCACTTCAAATGTGCAGTTCATAAAATTATGAAGCGCACATTTGATTTCGTATATGTAATTCCTAAATATCTCAATAGGAGTCATCCATAAATTACGTAACGCTAAAGGAGGAGGGAGGGGGTCTGAGGCAGCCTTACGCTGCGTTACATAGAGATAGGGAAGTGCATTACAAGGGGGAGGGGGGTATTGAAAATAATCCAAATTTGCTTTACGTAATTTATGGACGGCCCCTTAACATTAAAACTTGGAATCCATTGTGTTCTTTTTCTTCTCAGATTCACAGTTCTCTCGAAATAATTGAAATTCAGTTAATAATTCCGTGTATTGTAATATTCATATCTACATTTTCTCTTGTGACATAAAGTTGACGATACATAACTTTGTCTGCATTTCGCTTCATGTTTTATTTAATGTTTCATCACTCGAACCGGTGATCACAATGTCTATACTGTAGTGATACCGAATAGATTCAAGTTTATTCTGCCGCAAAATAACTCCACGCAGGCGGCGACGCGAGAGATGCGAGGCGCCACGGGGGCGACCCGAGGGCCAGGCGAGGCGCCACGGTGTCGGCACCCTTCGCTCCATAATTCGTCGCGGACACGTGTGCCCCAACTCTGGGTAGCCGCTCTGCACACGACCCCTTCAGTATTTTTCCACGACGCCTGGAACTCTTCCGTCAACCTCCCTAGAGATTCCTAGCCCCTCACACCCCCCCGGTCGTTAATAACTGCCCCTTTTCGACGCAAAATTAAAGCGAGAGGGAGCGATAACCAGCCCCTCTCTCACTCTTTTCTCGGCCTCGAAAACATCCTCTGATTGGGCAGAAAATATCTAATGCGCAGTACCCTTTCGCCAATAGCAACCAGAATTCGGGTTTGTTCTAGAATATTCCAGAGTCACAGGGATAATTTTGGTAGGGGGAACGAGGTTTCCTAAAACTTGGAGCGACGAGGCACAAAGGAGAAGCTGGGGAGCTGTGTTCAGAATCGGACGCAAGTGGCGGCCGCAGGGGGGGAACCTGTTATATTCTGTTGTGGCGTTCGGTTCGATGGACTTAGAAAAATTATTAAGTTTCTTGTAGAGTTTGGGTACAAGACTTCTGTGACGAACGCAGGCCGCAGAACAGTATTATGAACATTTGACAGCAATTCGTATTATATTACGTCCGATTTACGTGCGAACTCGAGACTCTCTTTTCCTTAATGAATTTGTGCGATAATTCACGGGCTCATTAGTATCAAAGTATTGTGAGATCGACCGGGAATGAACCGACCGTGTCAGTGAATGAACTGTGCTGACCCATTCACCGCAGCGAGCAGACGGCGCTTTTGTGTTCCGGCCGCCTTGGCCGCTACCCTCGCAAGTACCTGATCTGACCTACATTTTCCGAGCGGCGCCCCTCGCTCGCCACGAACCTCGCAGCCAGCTGACCTGAGGTCGTTCAACTTCAGTGGGTGGCGCAGGCCGCCTAACAGAGGTATTTTCTGTTTGAGTGTCTTATGTCGTACCCGCGATCGAGAGGTGTGAACAGTACATCAGACAATCAGTGTTGACTTCCTCTCGACCGGGCGACGAAGAGGAGTTCCCGGCCGCGCATGGCCGTCAAGCGGGAATTCGCGCGCGAAGAAGAGTTTCATCTGATTGTAATCACTTTGTAATTTTTTGTTCTCTTATGTGCATGACATTTCATTTTTTTGTTTTATTTCGATTTTGGGGGCATGCTCGCCAGAGTTATCATCACCAGACCATTAGCGTTTTCTTTTTTTTAATGAATAAATTCAACTTGTTCTAAATTCACATGTTTGACTTCTCATTCAACCTAGGCCACCGGCTTCCTCCATCTTCGCCGTTTTCAGGTAATCTGTCGACTGAGCGGGCCGGCTACCCGTCTGAGGCGCCCAACCGAAGACCCGAGGGTAGTTGCAATTGGCTTTCCCACCGTGGGGCTCGATTAACGCGAAATAATCGTAATTTTCATTTTTTAATATCCCAGATAAGCGCCCTGAGATTTCTCTGCCTAAATTATTAAATTGTTTAAATTATTAAGATGATGGATGGAAGCACGGTGTAGAGAAGTTAATAACTTATGGTCTGTTGAGGATGTCATTTTGTACTGTGTTTTCCTTGTAAGTGTCATTGTCTTGTGTTGTGTTGTGTTGTGTGAATACCGTGTGCGCGTACTAAAACAAGTGAAACCGCGTAACATTGTAAAAATGCAGGACGAATCAGGTATTGACGTGACGGGTGAAGACAGTTTTGAGGAGCCGTCGACGCAAGGTCCCACCTTAAGTGAGATCTTGCGCGTTATGAGAGAAATTTCAGATAACACTGTTGCCAAATTTGAGGAGAAATTTTCAGACAACGCCGCTAAATTGAAAGAAATTAAAGACCAGTCAGATAGCAATGTCGCAAAATTAGAGGAGAAAATTGCAAATAATGCCGCGAAATTAGAGGAGAAAATCTCAAATAATGCCGCGAAATTAGAGGAGAAAATCTCAAATAATGCCGCGAAATTAGAGGAGAAAATCTCAAATAACGCTGCCAAATTACAGGAAATGTTAGATGAACGGTTCACAGCACATGAGAGCAAGTGTGAGGACAGATTTAACCGAATCGAAAGTCATTTGGAAGCCCAAGCAAATAAATTAGAAAGTCTCGAGCAAAAACTTAACCATGAAATAGGGAATTTTAAAGAATCAGGTCGAAGGCAGATGCGGGGAAATAGAGGGGAACGTAGAAAAACTCAGTCAGGAGTTGGGAAGGGCACAAGCGGAAACTACCGAAAATTTCAAAATTTTTAAAATCGAAATTCAGACCAAATTACAGGCATGCGACGACAAAGTAGAAGCGTGCTGTGAGTCGGTTACTGAAAAGATCATTGAAGTTAAGCAGGAAATGGGCGAAAAATTTAATAAAATCGGACAGAAACTCCATTCAGAAGTGTCGCATATCCACGAAAAGTTCGCGCAAGTAGGCAATATTAGTGAGGGAAAACATCAGGGAGAGAGAAGCCAAATTAAAAAGGGAAATTGATCGTACTGTCCTAGAATTGGTAAAGGAGGAAATTGAAAAGGAACGCGAGAATTACCCAAATCCGAATTCTGGTGGCTCAGGCCTTCGCTTCTCGTGGGCTCCACCGCAAAACCTGTATTTTTCCGGAAACCCGATGAAAATCCCAAAGTTTTCCTTGACCGGGCGGAAAATTACATGAATCTCACGAAGGCGGTACCTTCACACTTGAAGGCTAAATTTATGCAAGAATTGTTGAAAGGCAATGCATCTTATTGGATTTCCGCTTTAAACCCTTTCCCTCAAAATTATGAAGAGTTTCGGGGAGAAGTTTCTGAATCGATACTGGGGCGAACAACGGAGATATGAGTTCGAGCGGAATGATTTTAGAATCGCGATGGGAAAACCGCCACGGGCAGTCCTATTTAGACTACGCCATGGAGAAAATCTCCGCCATCAAGCTGTGTGACCCGCAGGCAAACGACCGAAAAATCATCTGGTTACTGACAGCTCATTTCCCCAACGTATGTACAGAATATTGTCAACAGCGTGGAGTGTAGAGATTTAGAACGTTTCCAAGAACTGTTGGCACAATTTGATAGAACGCGGGACAACTATCACAATGAGAACCGCGACAGAAATCGCAGGGCCCGACGGAAACTACCAAGGCAGAGGCCGCAGTGGCATAGAGATAATAGGGCCGGAGGGAACGAGGCAGATGATCGGCGAGCGCCGCCCGAATCCCGTGAGAAACCGTGGACATCGCGATGAGAGAGATGGACGGCAAAATTCATCCCGGCCGGCTTCAACAAATTAGAAACGTCCCAGCTGTCTCGGTATCTGGGTGACGGACGAGTTTCTTAGAGATACCATTTCATGCGATCATATCAGTGAATTATGCCTTTTTTGATTTTAAACGAAGACGAGGATGTGACTATCAAAGAACGTGCCAGAAAATGCCCTATTATTGAATCCTTTATGGGAAATTTATGTGTCCAAGCTCTTATTGATACGGGTAGTGAAATTAGTGCTGTGTCAAAGAAATTTTATGCGCGACTTATAAGCGAGCGGATTCCAGTACCGACATTACCTACCGTCAGATTGCTATGTCATAGGGGTTGGGAGAAAACGAAGCAAGCCAATTTCAATGCAGGTCCTGATTTCAATTAATATAGGAGATATGTTGTTTGATGTGCCTGTCTAGTAATTGAAGATCTTAATCATGATGTTATTTTGGGGGTTGATTTTTTTAAGAGAAAACGGTGGAATAATAGATTTTTCCAGAAATGTTATGAGTTTCGGTGCCGGTAAAGAAAATTATTATTCAAGATGACGGGGAGATAGGATTGATCTTAGCATTTTTAGTGCAACTTGGAAGGGGGGGAACGACGAAGGGGATTATTTGCCAAAATGTGCAAAAATGTGATTTTTTGAACTATGATGAACGCTTCCCAGTGCAGACAGTGCGACTTGATTATTTACATGTCTTCGGTCGCCCCGTTCATCCAATTAAAGACTTTTGTTTTCGAATAGGGTTACCGATGACTCGCCGTTTAAGATGAAAAACTATCCTATTCCACAAGCTTTAAGGGGGGAAGTTGATGAGACCGTCAGAAAAATGATTGACGAGGGCATCATCGAGAGATCAGTGACCGCCTATCTAAATCCGATTGTCGTTGTAAAAAAGAAAGACGGAGGGGTCAGAATTTGTTTAGACGCTCGCAGAATTAATGAAGTGACCGTTCCAGAAAATGAGGCGCCGCAGAATATTGATGATATTCTTTGGAAGTTTAACCAAACAAAAATTTCTCAGCTTTGGATTTTTCTAGTTCGTACTGGCAAATTGCTATTCACCCAGACGACAGAAAATTTACAGGATTCTTTTACAACGGCCTCACTTATGTCTGGAAGCGGATGCCTTTCGGCCTAAAGAACAGTGGCGCAGCCTTCATTCGATGCTTAGATGGAAAATTAGGTGACGAACTCAAACGCTTCGTTACGCCTTATATTGACGACCTTGTGATTTCATCTCGAAATTTTCAGGAACATCTTTGTCATTTAAGGCGACTGTTAGAATGCCTTTCTACCAATCAAATGAAAGAATGAAAACTTAATTCCAAACTTTATTAATCTCTAAAATAAACTCGCCAGAACCGTACAGCTTACCGAGTAGTTCGTGATAGCCGTGCCTTCACTGTTTAAGAAATAATATTTGTAACCGTAGATTAGGGAATTCAGATTTTCTTGTAGTTTATTAGTTTATTTTATTACTCCACCATTATTAGGGTTAATGAGTTTAATTTAAGGGTAATTATTTGAATAAGACCTTTTATGTAATTGTTATCACAGAAATTAGTCGTTAGAATTCGGTACCACTTTTTTAAATTTTTTTTTGACGAGATAAGCATCTCAGGTTTCAAAACTTCTCACCACGCCTTACGAATTTTAAAACACGATGCATATCTCTACTGCGGGAAGGGAGGCCAATGTAGTGATACCGAATAGATTCAAGTTTATTCTGCCGCAAAATAACTCCACGCAGGCGGCGACGCGAGAGATGCGAGGCGCCACGGGGGCGACCCGAGGGCCAGGCGAGGCGCCACGGTGTCGGCACCCTTCGCTCCATAATTCGTCGCGGACACGTGTGCCCCAACTCTGGGTAGCCGCTCTGCACACGACCCCTTCAGTATTTTTCCACGACGCCTGGAACTCTTCCGTCAACCTCCCTAGAGATTCCTAGCCCCTCACACCCCCCCGGTCGTTAATAACTGCCCCTTTTCGACGCAAAATTAAAGCGAGAGGGAGCGATAACCAGCCCCTCTCTCACTCTTTTCTCGGCCTCGAAAACATCCTCTGATTGGGCAGAAAATATCTAATGCGCAGTACCCTTTCGCCAATAGCAACCAGAATTCGGGTTTGTTCTAGAATATTCCAGAGTCACAGGGATAATTTTGGTAGGGGGAACGAGGTTTCCTAAAACTTGGAGCGACGAGGCACAAAAGAGAAGCTGGGGAGCTGTGTTCAGAATCGCAACGCAGTGGCGGCCGCAGGGGGG
>JAHLJT010002406.1:4803974-4885561 GCA_031308135.1 Acheta domesticus | reverse complement strand
ACTCAAAGTATTGTGAGATCGACCGGGAATGAACCGACCGTGTCAGTGAATGAACTGTGCTGACCCATTCACCGCAGCGAGCAGACGGGCGCTTTTGTGTTCCGGCCGCCTTGGCCGCTACCCCTCGCAAGTACCTGATCTGACCTACATTTCCGAGCGGCGCCCCTCGCTCGCCACGAACCTCGCAGCCATCTGACCTGAGGTCGTTCAACTTCAGTGGGTGGCGCAGGCCGCCTAACAGAGGTATTTTCTGTTTGAGTGTCTTATGTCGTACCCCGCGATCGAGAGGTGTGAACAGTACATCAGACAATCAGTGTTGACTTCCTCTCGACCGGGCGACGAAGAGGAGTTCCCGGCCGCGCATTGGCCGTCAAGCGGGAATTCGCGCGCGAAGAAGAGTTTCATCTGATTGTAATCACTTTGTAATTTTTTGTTCTCTTATGTGCATGACATTTCATTTTTTTGTTTTATTTCGATTTTGGGGGCATGCTCGCCAGAGTTATCATCACCAGACCATTAGCGTTTTCTTTTTTTTATGAATAAATTCAACTTGTTCTAAATTCACATGTTTGACTTCTCATTCAACCTAGGCCACCGGCTTCCTCCATCTTCGCCGTTTCAGGTAATCTGTCGACTGAGCGGGCCGGCTACCCGTCTGAGGCGCCCAACCGAAGACCCGAGGGTAGTTGCAATACATGCTTACACAATATTTCATTCGTGTGATTTTTGCGTTTCATATTGAAGATTAATTTGTGTGCAATGCTCGTAACTGATTTTCGCGTATTCGCTTGTCTCTTTTCCGATGAAAGTCCAAATTTGTCCTGTGTTATTAAATTCAACCCCAGGCGATTTTATTGCAGTTTGTGGATCAAAGGTTACAAAACTAAATACAATATAAATTGACATAGCAATTCGCTTTAATCTGACCATTGGTTTGTATTGATCCTAAAAGTCGTAACTAGTAATAGGATTTAGTGCTAGAATGCCTCTCTCTTACGAATGCTTACTGGCACATTATTAATCCTCTCTCGAATGTTTGACTCGAAAGATGGTGGAAAAAACGGGAGATGATGTCTTCCAAATATTTACAGTATCTGTCACTGAGAGTGTATCAATTTTAATATTCGTGTGAATATTTCCATATTCCACTACTTTTAGTGAGTATTAATTTGAATTTCATTAGTTAGTCTTTATCAGTTCTCACAATTTTACAGGAATGGTGTTTTACTACAGATTTATTCCCTTGGCGCCGTATTTGAGTAAACCGAATTTCGAACGATTGACGCTTGCTGAATTCAGATTTTTAACTTCAAGTTTGTTCGTCTCGCCATATCGTGTTTAACTTCCCAACCTGGTCTACAAAGTGCATCAAAACATGACGGCGAAACTTCGTGAATTGCCTCCTGACAAAGAAATAAGAAAAAAAGGGAGTTAGAAGGTGATTTTGGAAACGCGTAGTTTGCAGAAGTCCCTGACTGTGGTCAGGATCTAATTAGAAATGTATGCGACCTTACAATAACTTTAAAGTAATGCTTAGAATGTTACATTATAAATATTGAGTAATTCACATTTTTGCACATGTTACAATTGTATTTGCAGGACTTTTTTCATTATGAAAAGGATCCCTATTAATTAAATGCCTGCTATATAGACACCTGGATAGTAATAGTTTCACTCTACGAACATCATCATAATAATAATAATAATAATAATAATAATAATAATGGTGGTAACAATAATAATCGTAACAATAACTATTTTCTGAACATGTAAGGAACCGTCTTCAAATAAGGTAAAATTGTTTTACAGATTTACAGTTCCCTACAGCATTCGTGACGTAGGAGACACAACGTTTAGATCTGCGATAGAGGCATTTCAACGTAACCGATCACGAACACACCCCGAACAGTACACCTTCACCTTCATTGTGCCCGTCGGAGCTCATACAAAGCATCAAACTTCCGGAACTACCACTTCAGTAGACTACAGACAAGAGGATATTAACGCAAAGCCTTTCTCAACACCGCAAGAAGGTTGTGATCCCATCAGGAATCCAGTTCGGTGAGTTCCTGTTGACTTATTTTTAACTCCTGAGCGGGGCTACACGCGGCGGTGGGAAATCCCTTGTTAAATTTTCGCTCGGAATGGAATTTGCTGCTGCCCCCGCTCGTTTTATGAGAAGCAAGTGGCTTAAGACGCTTTCTCACCTCGGGAAGTCCCACAAGCGGAGGAAATACCAAGTGAACTCATGGTTCATTCATCGACCTCTTCAAGAGACACGAGAGTACTCTAACGGTGTAATACATTTCGGCTCGTTCCCACGTCAGGGAATTTTTGTCGCATTGTTTTCATTCGAAATGAAGTTACTCAATATTCTTGGGCGTAACCGGAAGGAACATATATAGCTCCTTCTACTATACTTCCAAGTAAAATATTTAGCTGGGTCATTTTTCAATCGTTTTATTATTAATTTTTTTCATTTTTCTTTCGTCTCTATTAGAAAACGGGCCAAATGTTATGTTCCATTTTGTTATCTACTCCTCGGAACACTTCTTTCAGACGAAAGAAGATACGATTAGAAAGGTATGGAGAAAACATTTCAAAGTCTCAAACTTCTTATACTATTTTCTGCTTAATGTAATATAGAATAGAATTAATTTGCCGCGCATTTCGTCTTCACTTAGTTCCGCTAAAATGGTTCCACTGACAATCACGAGAGGTGTGGTTATTCCAAAACGTATTGCACGTACGAAGGTATTGTAGTACGAGTTCGGTATTGTGGGTCGTGCAATAAGGTACTGTGTTCGAGATAAAAAGAGAAAACCTTGCCACACATGAACTTTTGTCTGAATTATGAACTCAAGAACAATTCTTTCGAATCTCATCGAAAGAAAAAAAATCTTCTCTAAAAACCGAACGCTTACTTCCTACAATTCTATAAACTGTGCTTTCTGGCAGTGAATTTCTCGCATTCTCGTCTAATAGGCAGTTTTGCAACTTTGGAGAATCACGGATACATGACGAGTGAGTTGTTGCAGAGTCTAAAGGAGTTTCAGATGCTGCTCGCCGTAACACTCTGAATGAAATCTCGGGTGAGATCTCCTCCAGAACCTAACTGCTCTAGTCGTTTAAATTGCAGGTACTTGCGGTTTATGCAGAATTGTGCCGACAATCGGCGTTAGAGAGTATAATGATTTACAGTCACAATCCTGTTTTAGCGACTGTTATTGCATCCGAGAAATCAATGAAAGAAAAGAGCCTTTTGGTTTCGGCATCACCATGCGACGTTCTAAATACAAGGATACAATTAATACAATAACATTTATATGTGATGTATTAATTGCATAATACAATTACATTTATACTGAATGTATAATACTGGCAGAATATGGACTGTATATAGTACACTCAATATCGTTAAAAAAGAATTTACTTCCTATTCATTTTATGTTGTATTTATCAGTAAAAGATTGATATCGAAATAATCCGCGTTTCTTGGGGAGAAGACTAAAAATAAATAAATACAATAATAAAGTGCCGGCTTATAGAGCCGAAAAAATCCTTAGGAAGAAGAAGAAAAGCGAAGGAAATAAGAAGTGAAATCATGTGCTACTTGATGGATATGTTATGGAATGATAAAAGCCCGAATCGGGTTCATTCGATAATTAGCTGATTAATGTTCATGTTTTCCAAAACGAATGGATAAACTAGACACAGCTGCGAAGATTTACCCTGATGATAAACACATTGGCCAACCCGGAGGTAGGTGAAGTACTCTCGAAGTGAAGTTCGCAGTTTATTTAAAACAACGTGAGCGTGTGCAACGCACAATTGAATTTCCAACGCATCTTTATACCAAAATACTGAGCTCACAAAGCGCCTCACTCTCGGAGAACTTTAGCCAACGGAATCCGGATAATATGCGAATTAGCCAATTAATGGTCGAAATGGTTCGTATATTCTCAATTACATACTTTGTATCCAAACTGTCTTGTTAATGTGCGAATTAACCGTAATTTCGCGATTGAGCCTTATTTCAGACTTAACTCGTTACATGCACCGACAGGACCGAATTTACATCTCGGGGTGCCCTAAATAAGACCAAACATCGCAGCCGCCTAATGATCCTTCCTCCTAGGGTTTTCATCCCCCGACCGCCTGTTTCCATTTATGGCTCGATTGGACGCATATTCGATGACACACTAGACACCAACACACTTGCGAGCTCCTCAGATCTGAGATCAGTAGAACTAGAGGCCCTCCGTGACAAAACATACATGAGAGACAAGGGAGAAACAACCATGCCGAAGGCGGGACTCGAGCCCGCGATCCTTCGAACCCAAGCGTTGAGTCAGTACACGCTCTTAGCCACCTCGGTCATCCAGGTCGGCCGCCTAATCATATTAAACATATATTGAAAATGACAATGAAAATAAACCACAACGTTTGCAATTAAAAATAGTTCTTTACGCACCAAGGGCGTTATAAAGGTTCTAACGGCGACAAAATGCCCGAGGTCTTTTTGATGCCCAAGATCATTTGAAGCTGTTAACATCCGTGGTGCACACAATATTTTATTTTTTACCTAATAATAATAATAATAATAATAATAATAATAATAATAATAATAATAATGGTTCAGATTTACTAATTACCTAGATGTTAACTTGACTTGGTTTGTCTTTTCATATTTCCATCTCGTAATTCCTTCCATAAGAGATCATGTAGCATCATTCAATTGTTTTCGTATTTCCCTCGTCACCACGATCTCCTCGATCCAGGTAAGTCATGCAGTGTATATCGTGTTCCGTGTCGATGGCAATAACGAGCAATAATGTATCAGTAAAATTTAAAAAAATAAAATATTAAAATACTTTAAATACTTGTAAAGTAATGTAAAGTTTTCTTAAGTTATGACTGTCTTATAATTGAATAAGAGTTGTATATTGTCCAATATATATTTGAGACAATTTAAGAAATAAGAAATAATCACAACTACATTTATTTAAAATAATACAATAAAGAAATTAAGTTATGATTATTTCTTATTCCTAAAATTTTGTTGAAAAACGTATACAGGTGCTAAGGACGTGCTTAGTCTGCCCCTGTGCCAAACGTCTCCTACGCAGTGTCATAAACCGGAAGAGATCGCTCAGTGCATCAACGTGATGTCACTGCAGTCCCTCTGACCCGGAGGTCCTAGGTTCCAGTCCCGCCGGCGGCAGGATTTTCGACACTGGCTTGTCAGCTAGGTCGAATTCAGTCGCTGTCTGGAGGAGAATTCTAGCGGTCGGCTGCTCTGATTGGTAGTAGACCTGGTAGTTTTCCGTGGTTTCTCCGATCAACACCAGACGAATGCCGGAGCAGCACCCTAACAAACGGGCACGGACCGCGCGCGATCTTTCCTTTCTCTTCCTTGTCCTACCCTCAGCTTAGTTTCACACACACTTACACTAACATGGACTACACTACCAAACATGCCGGGAGACGTGTCGGGAGCTTAAACCTTGTCCCGACTAGGGCGATGCCTCGCTGGTGGGAGATACCCGGTTTAAGGGGAAAACCCCGCTAGTCGACGGTAAGTCGACGCCAGATCTCGCCATCCAGCGGGGGAAAGATCATCGCCACCTCCCGAGAAAAAACACGCACTTCACTTACGGGACTAATGACCAAAGACGTTGACCTGAAACACGAATCAATCAATGAAGCAGTGTCATAATGGCTTCGGCTCGCGTGCTCCGCGAACGGCGCCGCCTCGTTCTGCGCAGACGCGGGTTTCCCGCCCGCGCGGCGCGGCGCGGCGCCGCGGGAGAAAGGTCGAGGAGCTGGCCAGTGGTCACGTTCCGTTACCACCGCCCCCCGCGGCCCTTAACGAGCGCCGACCACTCGCCCAGCACAATGGCGGAAAGATAGCGAACCGCCACGAGGCGGTTTCGACGCGCCACCGTTAACGCCGGCTGCGCTCGTCGCCCGCCTGCTAGACAGGCGGTGGAAATCGGGTAATCAAATCGATGGTTGACTGCTTGTTAGTGATTTCGGGCGCGTCAACGGCTAAGGCCATTAGTCCCATAAGTGTAGTACATGCTCTCTCTAATTACCTTAACCTCACCATCCATATCTCTCTTCTCTCTCTCTCTCTCTCTCTCTAGAGAGAGAGAGAGAGAGAGAGAGAGAGAGAGAGGAGGTGGGAGGTGGTTTTCCCACGCTGGATGGTGAGGCTGGTGAGGTAATTAGTCTGAGAGATCCGGCGCCGACCTACGGTCGGCTAACAGGGCTTCCTCAATAAGGTGTCAGGGCACCGCCCCTGCCGGGACAGGAGCTAAGCTCCCGACCGGTCTCCCGGATGTGTGGTAGTGTAGTGCATGCTAGAGTGTGTGTGTAAGGGGTGAGGACAGGACAAGGAAGAGGAAAGGAAGATCATTGGCGGTTCGTGGTCCGCCCCATCTTCAGGTCTGACCTTTAGACCTGAAGGTCTGATCTTCAGTAAGATGGGGGCGCAACAGCTCCCAAAATGTCGTTGAAGACTTGAAAAAATAGGTGTAAGATTAAATGAATTTTTTATAGAATATTTTTTTCAAAATTGTCTGCTGTCTATAACTTTAAAGGGACGTTTTCTTAAGAAAAAAGATCATTGTTTCCTTTTCTAAATAGGTATATTGTTCTAAACACTTCCGTGGCTGTAGCTTTTCCAATGAGTTTTGATGAAGACTTCGCAAAACTCAGAGCCTACGTAAGCAAGTTTAATCATCGCGTACTATTTTTGGGCTGTTATCTTAATGCTGTTCTAGAGATACCTGCGTCGTCAAACCTGTTCTGAGTAACAGGTCTCTAACCCCCTTCACTATAGATTCCTCTCCTTACGTGAATAATCAGATGCTCGCATTCCCATCAGGCTGGTGCCAGCTTCCATGCTTTAGAGGAAAGGCTGTTACTCCACTTGATAATCAACGCTAATGAGTTGTGTCATCATAACTAATACATGACAGCATTTCCGGAACTCGACCAGAATTAAAGCGTCGGTCTTCGCCTGCAAGTTTATAGCAGAACCCTCTCTCTCTCTCTCACACACACACACGTACAGTTTCACAACTGGGTTAAGAACCTCCGGTAACGATATGGTAATGGGCTATGCGATACGTGAGAAAATTTACATATCGCTCCTGGAGAAGATGACTTTTAAATTTAAGGGTTTCTATTCACGGGATAATGACCGTCGTGCCTCAGTGTTTTTTCTAAAGAAAAAACGATACTCAGCTCTGGTATTGTTTGGTGTTTCCAGGAACATTATCCCCATTCCTGTCATTTCTGCTTATAAATTGTATATGTGCTTCGAGGAAGACGCACTGGTTACGGACAGGGATTTTTTAGGACGTTCAAACGTGCATTCACAAGCACTTCTTTTGTGTCAGGAAATTACTTCTTGACACGTTCTCGGAATATTATACAATTACATGAGCGTTGTAGAATATGAAAGAGCTCCTCTGGACAATCCACTTGCACTAAAAAAATTTCAGATGCATGTAGGTTATGCAAATACTAAATTTAAAAAATTCGATTGTTTTGTTTTCGAGGTAAATCAGTTTTTATTCACTCATGACGTAATAGATTATACTTCCTGTCTGCGAGCTTGCCCTTATAATTGTTCAAAGTAGATGTTCGCATATTTTAAAGATTGCTAATCGCGTTAAAAGAGCAGTTATATTGCATTTGGGGCATGCACATGAACTTTGTGTCAGGTGACTGGGATGGAATGATGGGCAACTGCCAAAAATCAATTGGATAAAATAGGCAGGAATCAATTGGATACGGCAAAATTTTAATTACTTTATAGATTCAGAATTCTAAACCAAACAGAACGGGGTAAAATATGGGCTAACAATGGAAAGCAAATGTTTAAATTTTTATTCAGTGGCCAAGCTCAAGGGTAATGTGCTTTTGCATGCAATGTTTAACCCTGATGTATTTAAAAACATAAGTCGTACCCTGAATCCCATCTCGTTTGTTTACAGTCTAAAAAGTAACTGCTTAATTACAATAACATTTTGTCTTAGCGAACTGATTGAAAAATGATATGATTACCTACTTTTCAACACCTCATAAACACACGAAATAAAAAAAAAGATGCTAATTGGCAAATGCGTTGCAAGAAAGCTTTCGCCAATTTCCTGTGGTATAAAAGCTACATAAAATGTGTAAACGTTTATTACGTTAAGTAAGGAATTCGAGAGAACTGAGGTGTATATTTGAAACTTTTAAAGCTGTTGCTCACTTTCATTTGTGAAATTAAGATTAAAAGTACTGAAAGGGTTACATGAAAATACGTTAGTAGACGACTTAGTTTTGTTGAAATTTCGAGTGTTGTTCGTAAAATAAAGTTCCCAATGATTTTTCACAATGAAAAAACATATTTATTTGCTGTGAAAGATATATTTTTGGAAAGCTTAGTCTTTACCTACTTTTCGACATAATCGCCGTTGAGGTCGATGCATTTTTGTATGCGGTGTACTATCTTCCCCCGAGTCATAGAACTCTTCCGCCACGCCGCGAAAGTAGCTTAGCACCTCTTCTTTCAGCTCCTCTCCGGTCCTCTCTTAAAAATTAGCTCGTGACCTGAATCATGACGGACTATGCAGTTCATTTTCGAGAATGAGACATCGTCGTTGAATAGTTCTTGTTTCTTGGACTCGGTCAGGTACCGAGAGGAAGGCTCCTTGCTTCATCTCTTGAAAAACAATAAGGCACACTCATTGTGGACCAAATATGTAGGATCTCCATTTTAGGTAACTACTGCAACCTGCCTTCTTAGATCTCGTTTTCTGCAGCCAAGAGTCAGCCGAAGTACCGGGAACACATCTTCACATCTCGTAACTTCGATAAATACGATGCATCATCTCGACCTCTGAGTCAATGGAACACAATGTCACTTTAAAACCGCATTTATTACAATAAGTTAGTAATACAAATTGAGTTTGAAGAGGAAAAAAAGTAATGAAATGCCCTACTTACCCCATGGAGAATAAAAATTGTTGAATGTTAAAGAAGCAATTAAAACACAACTTTAAATTTTAAATAATGTGCTTTTTCTGCAAATGTGCTTGAAGTAAACAACAATGTTAAGATAGCCGAGAAAAATATTTTATGGCATTGTGGATTAAATTCGAAGAAATAAAAAAACAAGCAATTCGTCACCGGAGTACAGTCATGATTTTTTCTTCTTCTTTTCTTTTTCCACCCGATCGTGAACCAGTTGTTTTTTGTTTTTTTTTCGTTTTCGGAGTATGCTAGCTTATTTGAGTAAACGGGGTTTTAAGTTTACAAAACGTGTTAAATTCAATAGTTAATCATTCTATATTTTCAGCGCGAATGCATGGATTTTGTATTTTCTTTATTCAAAAATTCTCTTTCAGCCTTTCTAAAGAGAACTTTTAAAAGTTACGAACTCAATACGTCATTTCCCAGAAAACTGAATATCATCTTTTACCTCTTGTAAAACTGAAATAAAAGCGATGAAAACGCCAAAACAAGGAATTGTTTTTTTCCACACACATAATTTCTACGACAAGAAAGGCAAAGTGTTATCCTGTTTAAAGTTATATATTACTGTCATATAGCACTTCTAAATTCCGATTCAGTTTGCAATTAGATCTGCGTCTTCTTCAATGCATATCGTACACTATACTAGGGTTTTTATTTCTTGGCGCGTTGGAGTTTGTCTTCAGGATGGAATATCTCACGGTATTTCTCGTTGTTCTCCGTCGTGCCGTAGGAGTCGCATGATCGCCAGCACTGCTCGATGCAGCCGCGATCATGCGACTCCTAGCGGCACGACTGAGAACGACGCGAAATACCGTGAGATATTCCATCGAGAAGTCAGGCCCCCACGCGCCAAGAAATAAAAACCCAAGTATTAGACCTTCAATTCTCCTCAAAACCGCTCGTGACTAATAATTTCCCTTTCGCAGGGAATACCCCGGCCCGTTAGCCTCATCGACCGGCATTCCAAGAACGTTCCGGGAGAGGAATGAGCCGTGGATTCTTTCGCTTGCGCCGAGAATAACCCAGCCTTGCTCTGGAGATTTGGGCGGCGCGGCGGGCGGCGTCTCCGCGCGAAACAATGGGCAATCGCGACCCGCGCGGTGTGATGGGCGGAATGCGCCTCTCTCTCTCTCTCTCTCTCTCTCTCCCCCTCTCTCTCTCCCTCTCTCTCTCTCCCTCTCTCTCTCTCTCCCCCTCTCTCTCTCTCCCTCTCTCTCTCTCTCTCGGGCGTGTACCGACTGCATCCCGCTGTCAACTTTTCCTAAGCCGTTTGTCTATGTCCCCCAAAAGAAATAATCAGACTCCATCCCGCGATCATTTTTCCTAAGCTCATAGCCTGCTCCCCAAAAGGCATAACCCGATTGCATCTCACGGTCAATTTTCATTATTCCGTTCATCTATCTCCCCCAAAAGGATTGTCGCGACTGCATTCCGCGATCTTTTTTTTTTCCCCTTTGCTCTTAGCCTGCTCCCCAAAAGGCATTAGCTGGCTGCATCTCATGATCAATTTTTCATAATCCGTTCACATATCTCCCCCCAAAAAGATTGTCTCAACTGCATCCCGCGATCATTTTTCCTAAGCTCATAGCCTGCTCCCCAAAAGGCATAATCCGACCGTATCTCGTAGTCAATTTTTCGTAAGTCGTTTACCTACCTCCCCAAAAGGAATATTCCAACTGCATCCCGCGGTCAACTTTTCCTATTGGCCGAATAATATTTCTGTCTACTTGACAACTAGCGGCTGACGGGGAAAAGGGGGTTCCTTTATTGAGAGGCAACAAATTCTCATGATGTCACTGCAGAGTTGCCGATACTGAAAAAAAAAAAAAAAAAAAAAAAGAAACAGCATGAAACAAGTGCAAATTGAAGAGCGCCATTACTTCTTTGGTTGTGCATCGTGTGTGCGGTTATGTGTCGTCCTCTGTTGTGAGCGATTTATTTCTTGCTACAGCTTCTGTTGTGATTTGATGTGAGAACGACAACACGAACATGTTTCTGCCGCCCGAGTAAGTGGCAACATCGATCTACACATACTCCCAGCTGTCAACATAGGCAGAAATATTATTCGCACATATGCTGGTTAACTCCCTTCCCAAAAAGGCCTAGCCCGGCTTCATCACGTTCTGTTTCCCTTCTTAATGTAAGTATTGATGTCTACGTTTGCAGTAGTATGCTTAGTATTGAGGTATATTGATCTGTTATAATTAAGCTGCGAATTTTTGCCTATTTGCCTATGTTGAAATGGAAAACACAATATTTTAGGTTACTTATTCATTTTGCGGCATTAGGAGTATTATATGAGAAATTTATAGTGCCTATAAATGCCTATTTTGCGTTTAAATGCATAAACGTTGCTTATTCTCGTGTTTATTAACCAAAATGCAATTTTCCTTAATCTAAAATTTAAAAAATTATATTTTTTTACATTTTATCCTGCAGATTACAGAGAAGCCGAATAACTATCGATAAATCTATGTTCCATTTTATTGCTACCGCAGTATGGATATTTCGCATTATGAAACACATTCAAAATATTTTTACTTCAAAATTTTAAACTTTTCTTTACTCAAAAAGGCTCCAAATTGTTTCTTAAAATTTTCTCCTCGTATGTATCAAAACGACGATATAAACATTGGGGTCGGATCCAATCTCGCTAAACCTGTATTTGGAAAAATTGCGAAAAGTTAACATTGCAAAAGTACAATATTGAATGCAGAGATTTTTGTCTTAAGTGAAATGTGTTATAAAAAATCAAATATTTATAAGAGCATGCTTCAATTTTTTACGGATAGAACAAGGGACACTTAGAACGGGCAGTTCTCATTTCGTTGAACTCTCGAAATTTTTGAAGCTTGCAAATTTTGAAATATATTTTTACATATAATGCGAGAAAGTATGAGCTGTTGTATCAATAGTTACATTTGCGTTGTGGATGGCTATTAAAACAAAACGTACGTGTTTTCACCTATGTTTAAATCAAATGTGTGAAAAAATACCATACTGTGCTGCATTAGAGTATCAGCTTGCATTTAATGAAAAGCAAAAAGGCAGCTACTGCCATTCATCCTTTTGTCCTAATTGCCCAACAATGAAAGAAAGGATTTCTACGGAGATTTATCAGAACGATGATGAAAGCACACATTCCATGAAGGTAACTTTTATCTTTACTTCACAAACCCTCTACACAAGAACATAAATAAGAATAAGAAAAATATTGTGTCTTCATAAACGCCTATTTTACACTTTTAAATGCCTATTTTGCCTGCCTATTTCTATAGTTTTTCGTGCCTATAAATCTGCAGTTTAGTTATAACGGATACCCTTCTCTCTGTTTTCGAGAAAGATTTGCATGTTCTTTTATAGCACTGCCAACGTTGAAAACCATAACTTAAACGTTTGTGGAAACAAAATTTAAAACCCATCACGAACGTATTCTTGTCCTGCTGACTTAACATACACAATTACGATTATTCCACCATGTTGATCTGTTTTTGAGATTTTCTCTAGATCGGCGCGAGAACATCTATTTGCGCTACTTATGAATGAAATCTTAACCTTTTTCTCCTTCCGAAAGCCCTGATGAAGGCATTGAGACGCAGTCGGGCTATGCCTTCTGAGGTAACGAGAAGTGAAAGGAGATTAGCCGGAATTTCAAAAAATCAGGAATTTCAACAAAAATGTGACCTGTACCATTATCTTTAAAACAAATACGCTATCTTTTACGCTATCCGAGGACAAAGTTTAATCAACAAATTTGGTGCCTTTTGTGAGAAAATTTTGAAAATGTTTTTCAAGCTTTACGTAAAGTACTCCTCTCTCTGAAAAAAAGAAATTAAAAAACAGTGAGAAAGAAACAAATATATGGCAAGCTTGAGTAAAAATATTTTATTAACCTCTGAAAAAAAAAAGGCTTTCCGCTCGTAACATTTTTTCCGAGGATAAATGAGGCTAAGTAAGTTTTCATCCCTTGTACAATATTTTACAATTGAAAAACCATAGGTGCTTAAAATTCAGATTCCTGAATGCACGATGTACGTTTGAGGTTTCAACATAATACGATAAGAATGTTTTGTTAAACATACTTGGAAGGTTTTCGAGGTCAAAACATTTTAATTTGTTTTCACCTGATGTGATTCGTGGAGTAAAAACACATCAGTGCAGGATATTAGTGGATTCTGATGATCTGAGATATCGTGTGCAAACACTATTCACCTTCGAATTCTCATTAAGGATTCGCGCTAACACAGTAATCAGAGACAGAGTGTGGTCTGAGAAGATTTGTTTTCTTGGTAGAAATATTTTTGGTTTTATACTTTTGGGCGTAAAAATATTCTATGTATTCTTCGGATGTAAATAAATTAAAAATATTCGCATTAATATGAATTAGAATAGAAATATTCGATTTATAGTGTTATTTTGCGTGCAGCCTTTGGTCGCAATATTGTCTTCCATTTTACCATTATTGAATGCGCGTCTTGACACCGGCTCTCGTTGATCTTTAGACAGAGTACTTCTACAAATTGATCTTATTTTTACTGCATACAACAGTATATTTTTTAATACAATATATAATCTTGAAAGAAAATGAGTCTTGATTTTCAAAATTTCGAATATCACCTCTTTGAAAATGTAAATAATAAGTACGTTTATCTTATTTTTAGGCTTCATTTTCTGTCAATAATAATTCACATTATAGAAGAAAACTGTTACATTATTTGGTTGGACAATTTTTGTCCAACAACATGATATACGTACATGCAGATAAGTTTGCCCTTTAGAAAACTATTCGCTTTCTATTAGGGCAATTATAGAACTGTCATCTTCCTCACAGCAGTAATAAATATAATGGAAATGAAGTGTTTTATAGCAAACAGAAGGTGCATTCTTTTTAGGAGAAAACGACTAATAATAACATGGTCGGCACTCGTTCGCTGGCTGGAGTGACCGCGGGTTCCCCAATGACCAGCCATCCATGAAGTAAGTTGTGTGGACGCAACCCACCAACGTAATACCGTGGAGACAACAGCATGTAATCGAAGTAATAGTATGCTATTGCGGCAAGACCGCGTGCTCGCGGGAAGTTGCAAAGTCCACTGAGTCGTTTTTAGGCCACCGCTGGTTGCGGTGAGGGACCCGGTAGTGATGCAGACTGCGGCGGGGGAGGTACATACAGTAGAGAAACAAAGTCGCTTTACTGACACCTTTCTCTTCGGGTTCATTTTCTGTGTGCAGAAAGCGCCATTTTTTTGGGGCCCGCGAATAGCCCGCCTTGGACCATGCGTGCATGCATCCTGCATTTACCGAGGCTCAGTTTCATTATCTCGGTAGCAGGTGCTTGTAATTGTTAGTAAGGGATCAACATTTAGCTGGATCCTATTTTTATCCCCCAGGGTTGTTATCCCTGGAGGTATGGGGGTCATCTATAAATTATGTAACGCTAAAGGGGGAGGGAAGGTGTCTGAGTCAGCGTTGCAGTCCGTTACAAAGAGATAGGGAAATGCATTACAAGGGGGAGGGGGTATTGAAAATATTCGAAATTTGCGTTACGGAATTTATGGACGGCCCCTATGGAAAATGAAATAATGATAATGAGGGGCGAAAGGACGACACACATAGACATACACAAACACATCCACGCCGGAGGCAGGACTCGAACCAGCGATCCTTCCGTCCGAGATCACCACGGCGTGACTCGCTTGCGATCTCGGCTATCCGTACCGGCTGAAAGCGCCGGTTTATTATTATTTTTTTAAAAATAAATATTTTATATCATAGTAGTGTAAGTGTAACATAGTAGTATAAGGAACTTCATCTGTTTACTGTCTTCGATTTCGTGTTAGGGTGTTGAGTTTTCAATGGAGGCCTCAAATGATTTTTAACACTCACAATTGAATTTAGTAATTTTTATTGTTTGAAAAATATTCGTGTTAATATTTGAGTTACCAAATTAAGCTTCGCATGTCTTTCAACCTGTGGATTTGAAAGTTAATACATGACGTGCCGTTGTTTCAGGAAAATAGCTTCTTGAAGTATGCATTGAATAATTAAACTTGTAAGTTGCTCTTCATTATCAAACGAGTAATGAGAGCTACGAATTCGTTTAAATTTGTTAGTACATTATTCAGACGAAATGATACTAACCATAACTTTCTACATTTTAAGTCTGAGCTCTGAAACCTTATCGAACAGCCCCAGATGATCTAACGTCTAATGAATATGCACCGTGCAAAAGCCAGAGTTGATTCGCTATGGTACGTTCCGTGCCCCGGATGCGGCAGCTGCAGCCGCAACGCCCTCTCCGCGCCTTCGCCTTTTCGCCGCGCGGCGGGTGGGCAGGGCGCACCCCAGTGACTCACGGGCGTCGCGTCGCGCCCGACGCCCACCCGCCACCGCCCGCCCGGCCATCTCGCCCCGCCACCTCACCATTCCCTCGCCGCCCTTTCGACGGCCTTCCGCCGCCCTCCTGGCGCCCTCCCGCCACTCATCGCAACCTTCCCGCCAACCCTCCGCCAGCCCTCACGCCAACCCTCCCGCCAACCCTCCCGCTGACCCTCCCGCCTACCCTCCCGCCAACCCTCCCGCCAACCCTCCCGCCAACCCTCACGCCAACCCTCCCGCTGACCCTCCCGCCTACCCTCTCGCCAACCCTCCCGCCAACCCCTCCGGCAACCCCCCCGCCAACCCTCCCGCTAACCCTCCCGCTAACCCTCCCGCCAACCCTTCCGCCAACCCTCTCGCCAACCCTCTCGCCAACCACCCCGGCAACCCTGTCGCCCACCCTCTCGCCCACCCTCTCGCCAACACTCTCGCCAACCTCATCGCCAATCCTCCCGCCCACCCTCCCGCCAACCCTCTCGCTAACCCTCCCACCACCCCTACGGCTAACCCTACAGCCAACCCTCCCACCCACCACCCCTCCCACCCTCCCGCCAAACCCTACCGCCCACACTCCCACCCTCCCGCCAACCTCCCGCCCACCTTCAGCCCACCTTCCGCCCACCTACCGCCCACCTACCGCCCACCTACCGCCCACCTACCGCCCACCTACCGCCCACCTACCGCCCACCTACCGTCAACCCTCCCGCCCACCTTTCCGCCAACCCTCTCGCCCACCCTCCCGCCGACCCTCCCGCCCACCCTCCCGCCAACCCTCCCGTCTTCCCCCACCGAAAACCCATTCGCCGCCTTTCCCGCCAGCCTCCCACCTCCCCCTCAATTCTTCTACCCAATTGCCCCCTGCCATTTCGCCACCTGACTCCCAAAATTCTCCAGAATTTACATGTTCAAAAACACCCACAAAATTCAGATGTGTCCACACAACTCGTGCCTCTTTAAGGATGCGTCAGTCTGAATCTTAATCCCCAGCCTACCATCAGAGTTACTGTGCACTTGGTGTTCGCAAATGAGGCGAATGACCTCCCGAGTCTACAACAGCACTTCGAGTCTTGGAAATGCGCCCAACGTTTCGGTGGCACACTGACTGCGAAAAAATGGGAAAGATACAAGAAATACTCTCTAAAAAAAATCTTTGATTCCAAGGCCAAAACAGTAAATAAATTATTGTTTCCTATTTTAGTAGTATACCTTCCCTTCGCGGCTTTCATTCGCAACCACTATAAATGAGGTCTCTCAAGAGAGAAATTTCACGGAGACGTGACGAATTTCACATTGACTTTAAAACGTATGTAATATTTGTTTAAAAAAGGTTTCTAAATATTCATGTAAAATGCAACCCGCAACGCACGTCAGGATTTTTTAAATATATCATTGAATAACTCCTAAACAAAGCGTTCTACGGCCTTAAAAAACTAAAATTTCGAGGCCAAAGGAATCAAAGAAACGTTCCTCACACTTCAATCTACAGAATGAGATCTTCTTGACCATTCTATTACATTTTTGTTGGTTCAACGGTTCTCGACTCTACCCCACCTGTTCAGAGCCTGTAGAATCTGCAACTATATGTGAAATTACTGATTACTTGATATTCTGTGCGATTAAATTACACGGGTGTACCTCTTTGCTCGATAATAAAGTTAAATAAGAATAGTTTGTATTGAGAAGGATGTATTACATTGTTATCAATTACAAGGTGACATGTAGAACAAGTGACGGAGGATAATAGGGTCTTGAAGAAAAACAAATATTACAGGCTTAATATGGAAAAAATAAGGAAGAGGATGGGGTATAGCATTCGAGAGTTCTTGCACGGTTACGCTAGTTTATTGCTAATTTTATAAGGAGCACACTAGTGTTTTTTTCCTCCTGCAACGCCTCTCTGTATATTTTATGTCACATTACGCTTTCGGTGTTTCATAACTGTATTCGCAGGAAGGAAGCTAAATATTTGTTTAGGAAGTACCTCTTCCCTCTATTCCCACGGAAGGATGTGGTGTTCCTTCCGTTATCAGTGCGCTGTATTTTATTCCTATCTGTAGTAGGTCTGAGAATTTGGGAGGCGAGTTCTTTTCTTAATCTCAAATATATTTTGTGTAAATGCAATGGCGTTTTCCGGAAACACACGCACACGGTGGTTATTTTACTAAGAATGCAATCTTATTTCAAACGTTAGTTACCAGGAAACAATGCAAAAACAGTTTATTTGCTTTCATGTGTAATACAGTGTAGGAGAAATACTAGTGCAGAAACAGCATATACTTTCTCGTATTATTTGTAACGATCACATAATATTATATTGTAACTTTTATTAGGCGTGAGTGATTTGACAGATTAGTACTCACAAAACTTTCTGGTACAATTTTATATAGTTTACGAAATATTTGGAACAGTTTTTGTTAAAATCGTTTTCATATATTTGTGGAAAATTGTCTCGAGTACACACAAAATTGCACGAAAACTATTTAGATTAAATAACACATACCATTCATATTTAAGTATCTAATGAAGAAGAATAGATTGCATAAAGGACAAAATATTTTTTCTTTAGTTATATAGTTGGAAGAGGATGTCGAAGTATCTTGAACTTCTACAACATTTGGCATTTCAGAGGTTTTAATAAAACTCTAATGTGTAACATAGTATTAGGCAAATTTAACTGCAAAAAAATTTAAAAAATTAAAAAGTTGAAGCGTTTTCGGGAAAAAAACTTGTTAACGTTTTTTAATGTGTCGAATCATTTCAAAATTACGCAACATGTATTAAAAATATTTTTGACAATATTAAAAAATCTAATTCTGAATATAGATTTCGTGAAGCAAAAAAATTACATATAATTAGATAAGGAGTCAGACACATTTCGAACTTTTCCAAGAGATTTTAATGAAAATGAAACGAATTCGCGAGATTTATTTCGCTGAAAAAGCGTTTTTAAGGCAAGTTTGAAGAAGTTGTAGAGACTTCATGAAAAGTATCCACAAAAGTGAAATATCCGTTTCAAATTCGATTATCTACGGCTTTAATTACATCGATCGTGGAATATCAATTTTGGTGAAAATCCTATGGACGGATAGACATGTTTCGGAATAAAAACATTTTTTTAAATATCAGGGACTCCCAACAAAAAATCTTCGTCAAAATATCCAGATACATCTTTTCCAGCATTACTTAACTTATCTGTACTACTCGAATGAAGTTAAAACCACGTTATCTTCATACGTCTAAAAAAGAGGTTTCGGAATGATCAACATACTTGAAGTCCTCTGATATATCTGTTATTTGAATGGAAAATTAGAAAATGGAATTTTGCCAAGGGAATCATTTAACATCAAAAATATCATGATAAATTCGAATTTCTGTCATTCGGAATATTGTTTCAAAGCTTCAGTTCTGTTTATTCTCCCGTCTGTACGAGACTCCGTGGCGCAACGGTAGCGCGTCTGACTCCAGATCAGAAGGTTGCGTGTTCAAATCACGTCGGGGTCAACAAATTTTGAAAACGAAACTGATGGTAAATGAAAACAACCTTCGCAATTATTCACTTGTGAAAGTTATCCTAAAATAATACGGCACATTCTAGCGAAAAACTAGACAAACTCAAAGGAAGTGGTCTGCTCATTGAAGAAATGTGTGGATGTATTTGCAACTCCTCCGCCATTAACTCTTTTCGAATGCTTTTCGTTTTTTAAAGATACGATTGGAGATGACCCGAATTTTTTCATGGATCTTCGCGATGTATGCGCCTACATTTATAAAATAATTTATAACGAATGTATTCGCCTTCTGACAGCAAGAATTTATTCCTTCAGATTGGTTCTCAATCCTACAATAAGGTTACTATATTAAACTACGTTAACGTTACGTTACGTTACTATTAAACTATATTAAAATAGACGACTTAATGGCTATAACCGGCTTAGGTGGATTACAGCATAATTGTTGTCACTGCACAGCCTCTCATCTCGAAATCCAAGGGTTCGAGTCCCGAGGCAGGATTTTGGACACGAGCTAGTTAGCTAGGTCGAATTCAGTCGCAGGAACAGAATTCTAGCGGCCGCGGCTCTGATCGAGAGTTTTGCGTGGATTCTCCGTTCAACATCAGATGAATGCCGGAGTAGTACCCTTCCAAACGGGCCATGGACTACTCGCGATCTTTCCTTTTCCTTCCTTGTCCTTTCCTCACCCGTTACACAAACACACTAACATTGACATGCACTACGCTACCACACATGTCGGAAAATCTGTCGGGAGTTTAGAGAGTGTCCCGGCAGAGGTGTCCAGGTGGTAGGAGATACCTTGTTAAGAAAAACATCGCTAGCCGACATTTAGGTCGGCGTTGAATTTTACACGCAGCAGTGGAAGATCACCTCCTGCGATAAAATTAAGCCACTTACGGGACTAAGCAGTTGACCATAGCAGTTGACGCGGCCAGAAACATCAATCAATCAATCAATCACTTTGTTGCTATAGACAGAGATACCATATGGAGCTTATTCCAAATGCCGATGGATGAGAAATTCGTTTCGAAAATACATTTCATTGAGAACAAAAATTGTATTTTCACAATTATAGTTGTAAGAAGACGCCGAAAACGAAGCGCAGTCAATTCCGAGCGAGCTATTATGTTTGTCAGGAAAATATAGAAAAACTACTCATATTTTCAAAATATTCAACTTGACCTTATTTGAAGATATGATTTGATGAGCATATTTCATTAAGAAAAACAATTTATCTTCACAATTATAGTTGTAGAAAGACGCCGAAAGTTTTTAACTTTTTTAAAATGTTTGCAAAATCAGGCATTTCTACGAACATGAAACCTGCACCATTCTCTTAAGCTTCCCTTATGATATCTCAGGTCCCAATTTAATCAAAAAAACCTTGTGCAGTTTTTAAGAAAAAATGGTTTAAAGAAAATAAAAAATAGTCTATGTTCACACAAATTTTCGCAAAATATACTTACGTTTTTGAAAAATTGAACATGACCTTATTTGAAAACCTGTTTTTTATGAACACATTTCATTAAGAACAAAAATTGTATCTTCATAATGGTAGTTGTAGGAAGATGCCAAAAAAATTGATTTTTTTCACTTTTCGAAAAATCAGTTTTCAACTAACATGAGACCTACGTCATTCTCTTAAATGACCTTCAGCCTATCCAACAACAAAATTTAGTGAAAATTGTTGGCGACTTTTTTTGTCCAGGGGTATCATTGAAGTACCCCCAAAATTAAAATATTGGTTTCAAATTCAAGAGGCCATGAGATCAGACAGATCGAACGGGGAGTACCATTTTTGGAGAAAATCGGCTGAACCGTTTAGTTGCTAGCGTTGTTCACAGACAGACGGACAGACGTTTTGCTTTCAATTGTTTTTTTGGTATCAAGAACCCACAAAGCAGATATTCTGGCTACACCACGTGTTAGGAGATTTTTTCTTAATTTAACAACTGCATTTATCCACTTTTTCGTTACCAGGGCACTGTAATAAGAATTTTTCTGCCGAAAATCCGCCGTTTTTCGCGGAGCATTACATAACCTTCCCTATACTATACATACGTATAGTATACGGGAGAGGAAAAAATGTTGTTCCATGACTCAACACTAACTCGTAAAAAGAAAATCTTTAATGGCGGGGGCCTATTCCTTAGAACCTTGCTGTCCCTTGAGTACAATCTGAAAGTAGTATTGATGTATCGTATGGTCTTAAAATACGTCCAGGGACTCTTGCAGGGATAGTTTATACGAATACTTGTAGGGAGACGGCTATTGGTCGGAGTTCCGCATCCACAGGGTCTGCGGCAAGGCTTTTCAACTGGCGGTCCGCCGGATCTTTCTGTGGGACCCGCGACTGCTTTGGAATTTGTATTACACCAACCAAATGCATTACAATTGCACAATTCACTTATCTTTATTTAATGATACATTAAATTTCTCGTTGTGTGTACGTTAATCATTAAGTATGTTGAATAAAAGTCGTTTCTAATGTATATTTGTTTCAGTATAATCTCAGTAGTTAGGGCACACACCGTCTTAAATTGCAGGGTGGCTCGCGACTTAATTATAATTAAATATGTGGCCCTTAAGCGTTGCATATGTTGCATATATAATGCAGGTCTTAAAATAAGGTCCTGTAGAAGTTTTCAAAAATATGCGTAATTTTCCCATAATTGTATGTGAAATTGAGGTGATTGATACATTTTTAATTAATTTTCTTCTCTGACAACTGCTCCATTTTTATTAACTCTTTTTATGCATCAAAGGACGGTAAAAAGTTGTGGTAGTCTCATTTTCGAAAATTGCATACTAAGTCTGTTAATAAGGTACGCCCTCCATGTGTGCGGACGAAAAGGCAACAATGGATAATGAATGTGTGGGGGCGTCACCGGGTCTTTCGAATTCGTTTATCGGTCCAGCGATGACATTGAATATCATAATCGCATTATTTATTCCACTTTCAATGGACGGGGTAACCGAACTATGTGAACGATCTGGCTTGGCTTGCACTACAGTGAAAACTGAATAAAAATTCTTTCGCACAAGGCTCCTTGCAAACCTTTTTATATTTGAATTGAACAACTGAAACTGCACAAGCTTGGAAATGACATTTTAAAAATCTGTTTCAAATTATTTAATTATTAAATGAATTATAATTCTATATTAAAATTTTGTATAATTGAAAGAGTGCGCGTGTTGCTTCTCACAATCGAAACTCGCAAAAACTGCCAGAAATCTGAACACAGAGAGCGCTCCGCCGATACTGCCGAGAGTGCTAGCGATAATTACGGTACTTGAAGGGACGTACGTACACATTTGACAGGCAGATAAGGAGCGGTCCGACTCTGCCTCTTTCTTTGGACGAAGACGTGGAGGGATTACTTCACTCCCAAGAAAGCTGACTTCCCCACACCTTTCGATCTTTTGTGTCCGTCGTTATCTCTCGAAGGGCTAATATTTATTCGCACTACTGCCTACCCTTCTACTGCCGAGTAGAGGGGTATGGGGAGCATGGGGACCATGCCCCCCAAAAGATCCAGGGTTTTCGTTCGTTTCCTTCCTTTATACGACACAATTGATTTAAATATTTATTTATATTAAAATTATATAATTATTTAAACAATAATATTGTATATTATCATATAAACACTACAAAAATAATATATATTATAATAAGTAGGGAGCGAATTGCTATGATTTTGCATATTTTTGTTCGTTGCTTCAGGGCATAGCTAAGTGAAATGTCTTTATATTTGGTTAGAATTGGATGCAATGTAGATTAACATGTTAGTGCATATTTGTATTAACATATTCATCTGGATGCTGAAATGCCAGATATTACCTGTTGATGCATATTCGCGTAAATATAGGATCATATTTTGCATATTTCGTTAAAACAGGGAAAACATTTCATAGTATCTATTTATTTGTGAACGTTCATTGATTAGCAAAGCTCGTCAAGATTTGCTTTTTTCTTTATCTATAGATGATAAACTACTTGTGCAAATGTAGGATGTTTATTGATATCAAATTTTTTAAACCAGGCTGAAAAAGTGAAAGAAGACCTACCATGTGCTTAACTAAGATGCATATTTACTTCAATTATTTCTACCGAGAAATAAACTATGTAATATTATGTTCACAAATATATTTTTTCATTCCTAGCATACTTCTCCTGAAATTTATCCAGAAAGGTTTATACAGGAAATGAAATATTGATAATTTTAATTTCATATTAAAGTGCATATTTCAGAATGTTTAGGTCATAAATGCATATTTTAAGAAGCGTGTTTCAAGATTTTTAGGCCATAAAAATCCGCTTCCTAATAATAAATATGCTTTTTATTTAATAAAAATCTATGATGCTCTCCTCCCAAATAATCCGCCCCTGGAGTCGGGAACTGCAGTCCACGAGGGCCTCTATCCCGCACCCGGCCTCCCGCAGCACCACCTTCTACAGTATCTATGGTATCTACAGTAACTATCACCAGTATCCAGTATGTACAGTATGTATTGTATCTACAGTATCTATCTCCAGTATCTACAGTATCTATTGTATCACGTATCTATCACCAGTATCTAGTATCTACAGTTTCTATTATATCTACAGTAATCTACAGATTCTATTGTGTCTACAGTATCTATCTCCAGTATATAGTATCTACAGTATCCAGTATGTACAGTATCTATTGTATCACCAGTATCTAGTATCCACAGTTTCTATTGTATCTACAGTATCTATCTCCAGTATTTACAGTTTCTATTGTGTCTACAGTATCTATCTCCGGAATCTACAGTTTCTATTGTATCTACGGTATCCTATCACCAGTATCGAGTATCTACAGTATCTCTAAGAGGCGGTGTCCGCAGCCGCTGAGGCGCGCCGTGGGCGCGGGCCGGTGCGTCACAGGTGATGGGCGCGGAAGCGGAAGTCGCCTCCGGCGGAAGGAAGCGCCTCCGCCGCCGGCGCTAGTCCCACTTCCACCCGCCAGGCTGCAGCCGCGACGTCCGGCCCCCACGCACGTTTGCCAACTCTTCCGCAGCTCCAGAGTTTCTGATTTTTCAGTCGCCAGGAGTTGCTATGGCACTCTAGCAAGTGAATTATTTGATTTAATTAATTCGTTATTTATTTATATGTTTATCATTATGGATTAAATTACGTATAATAATGAAATGCTATTGTTGTTGTGTAGCGATATTTACTAATGAGTTTTTGAGTAAACAGCATATTAGAGTTAATTTAAAGGTTATCATTTCAAATTAATGTTAATGGTTGAATGTGGTAATTAATTAGCAATTAATGGATAATGCTCATTAAATGAGGGTCGTTCTAAAACAATAGCAGTAAGAACAACAATAATAATGGTTATTTTCAGTGGCGTAGCGTCCATGGATGTGGATGATGTGTTACATACCCTGACAATATCAGCTATTTTTATTTTAAAATGATTGTAAATTGTCCATTTGTTATTTTCTTTTTCTACTACAAAATACTTGATTATATTTCAAACATTGCGCCGTTGAGAATTCGATTCTTCACAAGGATGAACGAATCAGTCTAAAATGCCGCCTAGCCTGCGCTGTGAATCAGATGCACAGTGACTCAATACATCCAAGGTGCCTACCAAAAAGCTGTGGTTTTACGAAATTTCATTGTTCTCTTCGGTGTTTGTAAGAGAACGAGATTAATTAATGAACATTGTCGTTTTATGTATGTTTTATTTCCTTATTTTAATGCATTTAGCAACTATATATAACTATATATTTGTAGCCAATTTAGGTTAGGGATTGTGATAATTGAATGCACAAGGGTATGTGACTGTGCAATCCACATCTGCGCCCTGGAATGGCGAGCACAACGCGATCCAAAGTGCCTTCATAATTATGGAGTCGTATTTTTGTGCGGTGAACAAATTATAGCACGTGCAAAACAGTTAAAATATTCTAAAAAAAATATGAGAGGATAGAATTTTATTTAAACAGCCAATACAGGCTATGTTGAGCAATACAACAGTGATATAAGGGAAAATAAGGAAATTCTGTCACACTTCAAGTTGTATGCTTTTTTGGGAGAAAAGAGCTTGTATTTTCTAGCCATAATGAAAATAGGAGATCATCAAATTGAGAAAATTTCGTGGAATATATGTGTAATAATGAAATATGATAAAACAGACAAGGATGATATGGAAAATTCCAGTGTTTCGTGCAATCTCGCCAGAAATTCAGATTGATTGGATTTCAAGTGTGAGCATGGTAATGTCCCATGAAATTAAAAATGAAATTTCTAAAGCGTCTTTTGTCTCCTCGATACCGAATGAAATCCTTGATGTAAGCAGCAAAGGACAACTGTGAACTGTTTTTCATTACGTGGCTGTAAATTGATTGATTTTCTCTGTCCTATTATATTTTTATTATAGATCATTGCTTTCCATTTTATAAATTATGTCAATTCTAATGAAATGAATATGAATTGGACAATTTTGAAAATCATTGGGTTTGATTGGGCTATTACTATTATTATTATTATTATTATTATTATTATTATTATTATTATTAAAGTATGAGGACACACATTTATATTTTGCTAGGTCATGAACTTAAGGCAACTTTTTCTAACTTTTAACCAGTAAACTACATGAAGTACGTGAGTCATTATTCGTTTTACTAGATCAGCTTCTATTTTAAATACACAAATTATTTTTGTGCTCTAATTGACCACAGTGACAGAAATGGTATTGGGGAATGAGGAATATTTAGGAGTTTTAAATTATTTTTTCATTTCTCGAGTTACATACCCTAATCCAAAATTCAGGCTACGCCACTGGTTATTTTTATCACTATAAAATCTAAAATTGTGAATTGTTATTCTTTCAAATCTTTACCTCCCTAAAAGATATCGTCATTTATTGATAATACGAATAATTAGCATCATCAACTGCGTTTAATGACATTTCGCAATAAGTAAATTCCGTATTACAAAAATAATATTAAAACATGTAAGCACAATTCTCCATAAATCTCTTTTAGATATTTTTATAGTGATTTGCACAGAGGCCGTGATGTCATGCAACTCTTTTCTGTTCTTTTGTTTTGTGCTTGTGATAGATACCCTGGAAAATTCCTGTAAGTTTCTCCAGTCAGTCTTCATTGAAGGTAATTAGACGCGATTCCCTCTGAGCGTTTTACATGTGCTATAAACACAAAGTTGGCTCTTAAACATGTTTACGACGGATGAAGACCGGCCACGTACATGGAGAATTAGGATTGTAACGTGAGTGGGTCATTGGAAGGTTAATAGGAGCACAGCGCAGTAGTGAACAACGGTGAATATATTAACGTGAATTTATTTGTCCAACATTTGATGCCAAGTGTAACCAACAACGGTGTTCTCAGAGATGATAATGCGGACTTCCTGTTTACACCAAGCGACCGGCCGCCACGTTTCGCAGCTGATAACACCGCCGAGCAGTTGTGAGATTGTCTCACAAATAGAGAATTTTTGCACGCCGTAGCGGACAGCACTATCGATCTTCTGCGCATGCGCAGATGCACATGTGACACGAAACTTGAACTGCGCCTACGCAGGAGATCGATAATGCTGTCCGCTATGGCGTGCAAAAAGTCCCTATACCTCAGTTTTTCTTTCTTGGCGCACAGGGGGGGTGTCAATAAAATGGAATATTTCACTATATTTCGCGTCGTTCTCCGTTGTGCCGCCAGGAGTCCCATGATCGCCAGCACTAGTCGATACAGTCGCGATCATGCGACTTCTGTCGGCACAACCGAGAACGACGCAAAATACTGTGTGATATTCCATTTTATTGACACACCCCGTGCGTCAAGAAAGGAAGAAAGAAAGAAAGAAAGAAAAACCGAAGTATAATGTCACCGATTATCCAGTTTACCACACATCGCGCGAGATAGTGGTTCACCCATCGTGCCGTCGTCTTTCATTAGTCTATTTGTTTCTTGCCGCGAGTTTGGTCGGCCACGTCAGCCTTTTGAATCCATTACTCGCAAACAAGATTCCCTCTCCCCTTGAGCGCCACGCAGAGACTGACCTTCGTGCAGCCTCCGGAATCACAACAGCGCGACTGGCGTCTGGGGCAACGGTCTGCGCGCTTTCGAGCCCCATCCTAACGGTTCTCCAGACCCCTCCCTCTCTCTCTCTCTCTCTCTCTCTTAGAGCTAACAACATTGATAATGTTCACGTTGCAGAATGTCGATTAAGAGAAAAGCGAATGTGACCGGAAAACTGCTAAATGATGTTGGTTCGACAATCACGGGCTAAATGAGTTTCTTGGATATTTTACACAATCTTCCTCTCATTGTCAACAAGTTCCTGAGACTCTCAAGATTTGTTCTTAAGATTTGCATTTCTCAAAGTGTTCTTTAATTTTTGTTAATTGGAAAAGTAATAAAGTCACTTTCCTCTTTCTGGAATCGAAATAAGAAGCGATATTGCGATGTGTCGGGGACCATCGCAGTCCTCCACCCTTGCGTCACGCCAAATTACCGGACGGCAGGAAAGAACTACGCGCCCTCGAATTAGATACGCCCAGCCGCTCAAGCCCCCCATAAACTTTCAACTATCAATTATACCCTTTTTCAGACAATACCGCGATGCGTCGGGTGACCATCGCACCCTCTCACCCCCGCGTCACGCCAAATTACCGGAAGTTGGAAAGGGCCACGCGTCCACCGCGATCCGATTTAGTTCCGCCCAACGGCCCAAGTTCTCCAGAAGCCCCTAACAATAAATCTTACCCTTTGTCCAACAATACTGGATGATCGACAGCCGGAACAACCATTTTAGCGACTTGGCGATCGCACCCGGCTCAATAATCCTCTAAAAGCCTATAAAATCATCACATGCCAAAGCAGAAGGGACACGTGCGCGCTCCTCCGGCCTAACAATGCCGGCCAATGAACAACCAGAAGGCACCGTTGATGAAATAGAAGGTTCGAGAAGTTCAAATCCGACCAATAAAATCACTAGGCAGGAAGCACGTGAGCACTTTGAGATTTTTTCGAAAAAACGAAAGGGAGAGACGGGCGAGCGAGGCCAGAGAGAGGGGAAGACGGGCGACAGACGCTAGAGAGGACGGTCGTGCAGGGGAAGTCGTATGGAGATAGAAACCAACAAGTAAAGTTTTGAGTAGATTAACAGTGGTAGTTAAGAAAACCACCGAATATTAGTCAGTTAATGAAACCTGCGGTAGAAAGGGAACAGCAGCAGTGGGTAAGGCACACACTGAGCCGACCACTGCGAAACTTGCCCGGTCTTCACGGAATTAATTCCGAATAGCCAAAGTTTGGCTTCGAGCGTCATACGCGGTCCAGGTGTCGTGTGACGGCCTGAGACGCGCGCGAGCATCACGTCGCCACCGCCCGGTCATCCACCGCCGACGTCCCGTCCGCCGGAGTCATCACCCCGGAGGCAATCGGAGGCCAACCTTGCAACGTTCCGGCGTCGCCTCCTGAGGGTCCGACTACACTTCTCCGTCGCTCGGCGAGCAATCCAGTCGCGGTGACATTACCATCTAACATCACAGATTGTAAGTTGTCATCACCATCATTCATTAATCGGCTACTAAAGTGACAATAACCCAGCATCAACCTGAACAGTTTCTCTTCGTTTAATTTTTTTAATAAATTAGTCCCCGCCATTTGGTCGGGTGAACCAATTAATACCATAGCAAAGTGTTATTATTCTAAATCTTAAGAAACCACCAAATGCAACCCTTCGACCCAGGGCGCTCACCCCTGAGACGCTCAACGCCGGCGACATTAAGCAGGTAAGTGGGCATGCGCTTGGCGCCCTTATTAAATAAATTCAGCGCGTGTCCCCTCCTGCGACTTGGGACGACTGTCACACCATAAGTGTGTCGGCGCCTCCATTTTGTGAGCAGTTCCATCACATAAATTGGACGCCCAACGTGGTTGTTTTTATACGAATAATTGAGCTTGTGTAGACTCAGATCATAAATTGGACGCCCAACGTGGTTGTTTTTATACGAATAATTGAGCTTGTGTAGACTCAGATCATAAATTGGACGCCCAACGTGGTTGTTTTTATACGAATAATTGAGCTTGTGTAGACTCAGATCATAAATTGGACGCCCAACGTGGTTGTTTTTATACGAATAATTGAGCTTGTGTAGACTCAGATCATAAATTGACACCCAACGTGGTTTTCTATTCACGAATAATTGAACTTGTGTAGCGGGCATCTCATAAATTGGTCGCCCAACTTCGTTTGTTTTTTCACGTATAATTTGCTTGTGCAGCGTGCAGAGCATAAATTGACACACTACGTGGTTTTTAACAAGTATTTTACTTTGTGTTACTCGCACCTGTGTATTTCTTATTGAACTCACTAATTCTTTCTTATCCATTTTCCGTTTACGCTTGCTCAATTATTGCCCAACTGAAGATTGCATTTGGTTTTAATGTGTGTTTCTTTTGATATTTTGTATTTTATGAAGTTTTCAATCACTTTGCTTGCGTGTGAGACTTAAATTTTATATTGAACTTCCGGTAATTTTTACATATTTTGTATCAGTGAATGCTCAGAGTATTACAGTGATTCTCATAACTTAGAAGCCCAAAGTGTATTTATAAGAACATTTCACTCTCTTTTCAGACGCATTATTTCATTTTATTGTTATTTTCTTTTTACAATTTCTTAATGCGTCATATAGTGTTTAAGTGTGGTTAATTGAACTCTATTTTATTTTTTTTCCTTTTTCATTATACGTGCTATTTCCGTCACGTAACAATTATATGTTTACTTAATAGTGTTTACTTTCTATTTGAAATTTTATGTTTATTTCTCAGTGTTATCCTCTAACATTTCATTGTGTGTGTTTTGTACTTTTCTTTTTATTGTGTTTGATTGTGTACTCATGTGTAACGCGCTGTAGGCGTCATTATCGTACTTACGTCACTTCGAGGATTGCTCGCTCCACGATGGCTGAAAATAATCCCATTCAAAACCCCGAGGTTTCTGACCCCGCTCCCGCAAACGCCGACGCGCCTGCCGAGCTCACGCCCCCAGCTGTTCTCGCCCCTACTGTCGGGGTTTCTTTAGAGCAGGTACTCGAGACGAGTACCGCCGAGGCCGGACCTACCCTCGCCGCGGCCGCTCCGACGCCACCCTCAGACCAAATGTCTCAATTTTTCAGCACTCTTATCGCAAAATTTGACGAACAGCGTCAAGAATTTTGTCAATTTCGATTACAATTTGACGAACAGCGTCAAGAATTAAATTCTAAATTTCAGGACTTGAATTCCAGATTTGATTCGAAATTTTGTGCCCTTGATAGTAGATTAGACGAACACCTCACTAATTTCACCCTTTTTCAAAGTGAGGTGTCTCAACAACTAAATTCGGTTAATTCAAAGGTCGATAAACAGAGCACTAAAATCGCCTCTCTCGCCTCTGCTGTTGAAAATAATTCTACGCAAATTTCTGACATCAAAGAACATTTAACAGGCCAACTAAAGAAATGCGAATCGCTCCAGTCTGAAACAGTTCAACAAATGACAGAATTTAAAGACAGCATAAACAAGGATATTGCAACCGTTTCAGAAAAGCAATTAAATTTGGGACATTGGGCTCGTGATAAATTTAAAGACAATGAATCCGAAATTTCCAACTTGAAAGGCGAGGTGACTAAGCAACTAAAAGGGGTTGACAATAAGATTGAAGGACTTCACGACTCCCTGAACAATAAAATTGAAACAGCAAAATTAGTTATCCAGGCACAGGCGGAAATGGAACGGAAAGAAATCGAAGTCAAAATAGGCGAACTAGAAATTAAAGTAGCGGAAAAGACTATTTCAGCTTTCCCGGTTAATGCTATGCCACTGTCAATTCCTCCAAATTTAAAATTCTCTGGTAATCGCGGTGAACAGCCCATTACGTTCTTACGTAATGTTGAAAATTATTTTGCTTTAGCGAGACACATTCCTGAATCTTCTAAACCGAAGGTTATAGCCCAAATGTTGGTTGACCATGCCCAAGAATGGTTCCAAACATTGTTACCAGTTCCGGCTGATTTTCAGGATTTTCGTTCCAAATTTATTAATCGTTTTTGGGATAGAAACACCCAATACAATTTTAAAATGGATTTGGCTAAAGGTAGATGGGACCAGAATGGTAACATGTCTATGCGGGATTATGCAGTGTCTCGCATTGCCCTACTTAAACAATGCGAACCTACCCCCCCTGACGACGAAATTATGTGGCTATTAACTCGTCATTATCCATATGTCATTCAAAACCTCCTTAAAACTAGTTTTGTAAAAGATCTTGAGCAATTTCAGATCTTATTGGGCGATTTCGACCAAACGAATGTGCAATTCGCTTCTTATCAAAATCAGAGTCAAAACTCTTCACGCCCACGTAATGGCAATAATAATAATCAGAATCGAGGATTTCCCCCACGCCATTCGCAAGGTCAAGAGCGTCCTTTTAACCACGGCCCTTCGCCGCACTTTCCCCCCGCCCCCTCCCCCCCGGCGCCGACCAGTTTTCCGCCTCCCTTCATTGTCGGTCAAGGCCAAACCGCGCCCCTTCTCGCGCCGCCTTCGACAGCCCCAGGTCAACCACCACAGAGGCCGTTAAACCGCTTGGCCCGATTTACTACCGAAGATTAATACGTGGCTTAACCACATCCCCCATGAATCTTCCAGATTTACACCTTTCGAGGCTCAATTCAATAAGAAGCCGAAACCATTGTTTCCTATTTTAGCAAAAATGGCCACTCAAATTCCAATTTCCCCTGAGGATCGGTGTCAAATTATTCTCTCAAATTTAAAGAAAGCTGGTGATACGAGAAAACAACACCAGAAGAGTAAAACCCATTTATTCAAAGTCGGCGATAAAGTTTTAATCAAAGCTCTCAGAGTATCTAATCAGCCTGAAGGCCTTATTAGTAAATTCTTTCCTTTATTTGTAGGTCCTTACCAAATTATGAGGCTTGTAGCCCCCAACGCTTGCACTTTACGTAGCACAGATGGTTCCGAGGTTGGTCCTCACAATTTTTATAACCTTGTTCCTTTCAGAGATTAAACTAGATTAATTGGCTGAAAGAATAAAAGCCCTCATTTATGTCGCTCTGATTAGGTAACCTTATTTTAATTATATTCTTGTGGATCCAGCCCGGTTGCCCTGGCACGTCTTATTATTAATTAATTTCGTGGGTTCGCTACTACTTCAATGCTTTGGTTAAGTGATTGTTATAAGTGAACGTCGTTGTTGATTAAAAAGAGAGAGAAATAATTCAGATATCCCTTAGATATACTCTGTCGAGAGTTGACGAGAGTTATAGCCATTGACTTTAATTAATGAAACGAGCTCCATTCTGATATTATGAATTTAATGTTTTTGCAACCCAAGTCCTTTGTTTAATTCATTGGTTGTTTTCTCACGTCTACCATTCTATTTTCAATTCTCCATCGTGTTGATATTTTGTTTCCTCCTCTTGTGTTTTAAATAATTTGGCCACTGTTGACTATTATGCTTATCTATTATTTTGCAAATGTCACATTTATTCCACTTGTTTTTATACCTCTAAAATCGTATTAAAAGAGCGTCAAATATAATAATGATTAACAGGGTTCCCACTTTTGGCTCTTCACTTTGCACAATTATTCAATTTGCAGTAGCGTTTAACTAGTTTTAGGTACCCCATTGTTTCATTTTGTCAGTCTTTCTAAGTTTTGTTTCCAATTATCCCTCTATGTTATCTTCTTAATTACTTATTTAGTGCTTAGTTTGCTCTTAGTTTGAGTAGGTGTTGCTAATGGCCCACCACCATTTCTTATTTTTGAAAAATGATAAAGATTATTTTCATTCATTTTCTTATCATTAATGTGTTTGTATTACTTCTTAAAGATTTTGTGTCCTAAATTTATTGGTCATCTAGTTTTTTAGAGATAGCTTTAGTGTTGTTCCTCTTCATTAATTTTATCCTTTTGCTTAATTAACTAGTATTGTCTTATCATGTTAGAGTTGTCATTGAAACCCCTAATTTTCGTTCTGGACATGCCAGGTTTTTGTGTTTTCACCGCTTCATCTGTCGGCACATGCTCCCCAAATTTATTTATCATCTATTTTTGTAAATCTCCTTTTTTTGTTCTTAGATTAAAAAAAAACATGTCCCATGCGTTTTTTTAATCTCATTGTACGGGGGGGTAATGCGATGTGTCGGGGACCATCGCAGTCCTCCACCCTTGCGTCACGCCAAATTACCGGACGGCAGGAAAGAACTACGCGCCCTCGAATTAGATACGCCCAGCCGCTCAAGCCCCCCATAAACTTTCAACTATCAATTATACCCTTTTTCAGACAATACCGCGATGCGTCGGGTGACCATCGCACCCTCTCACCCCCGCGTCACGCCAAATTACCGGAAGTTGGAAAGGGCCACGCGTCCACCGCGATCCGATTTAGTTCCGCCCAACGGCCCAAGTTCTCCAGAAGCCCCTAACAATAAATCTTACCCTTTGTCCAACAATACTGGATGATCGACAGCCGGAACAACCATTTTAGCGACTTGGCGATCGCACCCGGCTCAATAATCCTCTAAAAGCCTATAAAATCATCACATGCCAAAGCAGAAGGGACACGTGCGCGCTCCTCCGGCCTAACAATGCCGGCCAATGAACAACCAGAAGGCACCGTTGATGAAATAGAAGGTTCGAGAAGTTCAAATCCGACCAATAAAATCACTAGGCAGGAAGCACGTGAGCACTTTGAGATTTTTTCGAAAAAACGAAAGGGAGAGACGGGCGAGCGAGGCCAGAGAGAGGGGAAGACGGGCGACAGACGCTAGAGAGGACGGTCGTGCAGGGGAAGTCGTATGGAGATAGAAACCAACAAGTAAAGTTTTGAGTAGATTAACAGTGGTAGTTAAGAAAACCACCGAATATTAGTCAGTTAATGAAACCTGCGGTAGAAAGGGAACAGCAGCAGTGGGTAAGGCACACACTGAGCCGACCACTGCGAAACTTGCCCGGTCTTCACGGAATTAATTCCGAATAGCCAAAGTTTGGCTTCGAGCGTCATACGCGGTCCAGGTGTCGTGTGACGGCCTGAGACGCGCGCGAGCATCACGTCGCCACCGCCCGGTCATCCACCGCCGACGTCCCGTCCGCCGGAGTCATCACCCCGGAGGCAATCGGAGGCCAACCTTGCAACGTTCCGGCGTCGCCTCCTGAGGGTCCGACTACACTTCTCCGTCGCTCGGCGAGCAATCCAGTCGCGGTGACATTACCATCTAACATCACAGATTGTAAGTTGTCATCACCATCATTCATTAATCGGCTACTAAAGTGACAATAACCCAGCATCAACCTGAACAGTTTCTCTTCGTTTAATTTTTTTAATAAATTAGTCCCCGCCATTTGGTCGGGTGAACCAATTAATACCATAGCAAAGTGTTATTATTCTAAATCTTAAGAAACCACCAAATGCAACCCTTCGACCCAGGGCGCTCACCCCTGAGACGCTCAACGCCGGCGACATTAAGCAGGTAAGTGGGCATGCGCTTGGCGCCCTTATTAAATAAATTCAGCGCGTGTCCCCTCCTGCGACTTGGGACGACTGTCACACCATAAGTGTGTCGGCGCCTCCATTTTGTGAGCAGTTCCATCACAATATGCATTCCATTTACAGAGAATCCTATATCTTCGCTCTCAATACCCACACGTAAACCTATTCTAGGTGTATGCTTTCTCCGTACTTAACACCTCAGTATGTAATCCAATCCCAGGCTCCAATTTCTTCCTTAAATATAAGCTGTCGACTTGAGAACAAAACGTACCATGTTGCTTGCATTAAACAACTCCTAGTGAATCATGTTTCAAATTCCGTCGAAACGACGTCGCTCCTAGGAGAATGTGTGCCCAAACCCGAAACATCCATTGCGTTTTTCCATTCAGTTACTCAATTGATTACTTTATACATACATTTTAATGCAGCTAAAATGAAATATGTAATATTTAAGACATCAAGACAGCTATACACTTTCTGTTTAGCCCCCACCTTACCACATACACACCCACACACCACATTGCAAACAGAGCACGGAAAATAATGTAAATGTTTTTGAACGAATTTTTTAAACTTTTTTAGAATTCAAATGTCAACACTGTTTTGCAATTTTTGTGCAAAACTTTTGCAACTCGGGTGCAAATGAGAAAATCGATGAAGGGTGGGGATGAGACCCAATTGAGGAGTGGGGACCACCAATCAGAACGCCCAATTCGAAAGATAGTGCGTAAATTTTGAAGAGCAATCGGGAAGAACATGACGGTCATATACAGTTCAAGTAAGATTGTATTTTGTATTACATTGCAAATGTTTGTTCTCAATATATGACAGGGCAAAATATGAAACTACAACGAATTATACATATTAGATTTCGACACCAAGTATTATAATTGCTTGCAGGGCTTATAATGTAATTCGCTTTGATACGATGTAATCACAAATTTAGTGTTGTGCTAAACACAAAATTTTGATACTGAATTGTTTTTGCTTGATGACAGCAATAAACTATTTTTTATTAACTATGTTTAATTGAATAAGACGGTTCTCTCAAAGCAAAAACAAATTGTTCTTAAAAAAAGCATGATTATTTTCTATTCTAATTTCTGACAAGAGTGTAGAGTCGTTTACGAGATCGTATAAAAATATTAAGCCCTTTGCATTCTATTTAACCAATACCCATGATTATCTTATGATTATCCGTTACTTATCGTCACAGAAGTTTGCTCATTGATCTCTTTTATTCAGTTTCAAAATGGGGGAAATGGTCACAAATGTGCTATTAAACATTACCCTTCTTGGAATTACCACATATTCTATTTTTATGTCAATCTTGATGTGAGAGATTGCTCTCATGATTATGTTCATTTTTCTATGATTTGGAGAGTATAACATTCCTGGTAAACAATCAATTATTAAATTGCAATTTTGTGTTAGATAGAATTAAATAATATTTTTTCTTATAAATAAATATATATTTTAAAGCTATTGCTTTAAAATAATGCTTAAGAGTCACAATGAGCATGTTATTTTCTTTAAAAAAATTTGAAAATGAAAATACATACAGTTGTGGATACAAAGGTATATATAGGTATACAGTAGTGCACAGAACGTAAACAGTGAATTATGACCCTGGTAACTTGAAATACTAGACATAATCCATTTAAACAAATGGGCATATAATTTTGAAGCATGGATCATAATTAGACGCCCAGGCATTCAATCTACGCGCCGCGCCGTGCTACGTCAGACTTCTCCCCTCCCCGCAAAGCTTCCTACTCCCCACTACTTGCACTTTCGGCGCTGCCACGGGCAGACGATCGGCTCGCAAGTGCAGAATGCCCGGGAGCAGGCGTTGTGCAGGTCTGCTCTAGAGGCTCACGCAGCTCCTTGCCGCACTCTGGGCTTCGAGGGGCCCTTCCCGCCTTTATGGGAGCTTTTGCACTCGCATTCCTCAGGAAGTTGTCTCGGAAACTGGACCTCTCCTCGTGGAGCGCGTATCGGCCGGCCGTTCAGCGGTCGCCCGTCCGCCTCGCGTGATTTGGGAATAATAATAATAATAATAACAATAATATTATTATTATTATTATTCCCATCTTGTTTTATAGAGATAATGTACATTGTAGTTTCTTGGTATTACTAACCGTCGATAACCAGTGATGTATATACAAGAGGTAAACTCCGACATCGTGCGACCGATCTCCAAGAAAGTTGACTGTTCTACGTGTGTTTTCTCCCATAATATTTATGTGCTGTTAATTCTCATGTAAATCCACTACATGGCACTGTAGAACAAAACTAAATATTCACGTAAAATATAAATAAATATTTTTTTATAAATAAATAAATAAACGTCTTTATTTGTGGCGAGGCTCAGGCCATTTAGTATGCTCTTCCGCCTAACCACTTGCATCCTGCCACACTCAGCAGCATTTTGAATCTATATCGTTAAATAAATCCTAAATGAAGCGTTCCAGGGCATTAAAAACTAAAATATTGAGGCTGAAGTCCTCAAAGAGATGATTCCCACACCGTAAACTACAGGATGAGACCTTCATGAACATTCTATAACATTTTTGCTGGTCCGGCGCATTTCGATATTACCTCACCTGCTCAGAGACATGCAGAATCTGCAACTAAATGTGAATGAGAGGGACAGGGAGATGCAGAGACAAAGACAGACTGAGACAAGGACAGAGAGAAACGGAGAGACAGAGAGAGAGGGAGCGAGGGGGGAAGGGAGAGACGAGAAGTGCGGATGGAAGGGGAAAGAGGGAGATGAAGGGCAGAACAACGTTTGCCGGGTTCCTCTAGTAATAATAATATTGAAGGAGGTTTTTAATGGCGAGGCTGAGGCCACAACGCCTGTTCTTGCGCCACACAAGCCTGGCGAATATTAAGAGGTCGAAGCTGGACTGCCCTGTGCCCGTCTTCGTTTGGAGATTCCCCCAACATTTGTTCTGACCATCGACATGCATGAGTTTCTCGTGGTCATTCTGTACTCTAATCACTTGATTACCAGTTTCAAAACTCCTAATTAAAGCTATTTTCCATTCTATCCTGTTTCGGACCTTATTTGGTAACGCCGAGTTTTTGTCAGTTGTAAACTGTGACGCATGAAGTCAAATTCTACTGTTCTTATTGTCTGAAACATTTCTTCCTCATCTTTTTCATTTGGATGCCTTGAAGTTAATCTAATGCGATAGAACATCTTTATTGTGCTACATCCAGAGAATGTTAAAACAAACCGAGAAAACTTCTCTCGTATAATCTTTCTTACGAAGAGGGATTCGTATGTTATTTTATGATGAGGATTTATCTTCTCTTACTGAGTGACGCAATGTTTTCGAAGTGGGGATTGTATTCTTTATTTCCAGGAACGTAACAAAGGCAAATCGAGTTGATAAGGGCAGATTATCGTACAGCATACAAGTTACAGGGACGATCTTCTGTCCGGTCCGCAGTCACTCAAGTGTTGTTTCCCGCGCAGTTCTCGTCCGTAGCGATAAGCGCACGAAGGTTTATTTGTTCTTGAATATTTGTTTACGGCTCTGACGGTGTAATTTGTAGTGATAAACCTATCTCAATGAAGTAACAAATAAATACTCTTGAACATACAGTTACTGTTAGTATGTTCTTCGACCTTCGTGCACTGTATCTTTCTTCTGGAATTCACGAATCATTTGTGCAAATAGAGAAATATTAGTGACATGACTAAGTTTTTTTCAGCGCTATATCAAATTTTGCTGCGTTTGAAATTACTTCTTGAGATAATATTGATTTCGGTAGATACTTTAGTGTAGTATACACATTCCGTTTCTTGGAAGAATTTTGAATTTACATTTATCTCAAACAATAATTAAAGTATAAGCCCGAAACCGACATTGTGTAGAAAGAGTTGAGCCAATTCATTAACATGAATATTATGTATATTCTGTTCCTCGTTTACAGAATGAAAGAGTGAACACAGTCACTTTCACGGAAATAAATATTACTTTTTTTTGCATGAATTCATTGCGTCATAAAACAATATCTTTTGTCATGTTTTCTTTATACGATATAGTATAGTATCTTGTAAAAAACTATTTAAATTGTCAAAACCTTCGTGTTAAACAGTCAATATTAAAAACACCTTAAAATACTCTGAGCTTATGATGTATTGTTTATAATAGACAATGCAAATTAATTATTTATATTTAAGTTAGAAAATAGTTGCGACGTGAATGTTTTGAGGAATTACGGAAAACAAAATACTAGAAGTTCTCCCCGTGTGCTTCAAGTTAATGAAAAAATACCGACAAGGAATACTCTGAAAATTAAACTTAATGTGAAATTTGAAAATACGGTAAAATCTCGTTAGCACAAACTCGCTTAACACGAATTTCGCTCTAACACGAACAAAACTTGGGTCCCAGCAAGGGATTACAGTAATACAGTCATTTATAATAATCGTATAACAAGAATTTTTACAACACGATCTCCGATTATTTCGGTCCCTTGGAATTCGCGTTAATGAGGGTTTACTGTACTATCATAGTACATTATGAAATTATGATGTAATGATGGTATTAATACAAGAGTGTGTATCGTTCTTTCCTCGCTTCGTAAATTTCACACGAGTGTATCAATATCCATTACATCGAGTTTCATGGGATACTTTGTCTACGACTTACAGTAACTTTTATAAGTTAAACATTCACATTAAATTGTTTCGTGGCGGTTGGCATATAGAATTTAGCCAAGGCCACCGAGCGGCCAGCTCCCTTCCTACCCTACCACAGATGGCTTTGGTTTACTACACTGGTGAAATAGGATCAAATGAATTTACGATCCAATTTATTTTAAATAATATTTCACGTAAAAATACTAATAATAAAAGAAATTAAAACTGATTGGAATAATATAATATTAAATGCAATTTTAATGTACACAATAGAACGAAACATTTTGTGAAACGATTCTCAATGATTAAGTGTCAATATTTCGTTTGTAAACGTCTCTGTGATTGATCAAGAACCTGTATCATAATGAAATCTGTATCGTAATGAGTATCATTGTGCAACGGGTTGCAGCCATCAAATGACAAAATTACACAATGGGAGTAGAAAAAAGATGTTTATTAGCCTAAATCATTTATGTTCCCATAAGAATCATAGTATTATATAAATTTCTTCCAGTGTTTATTCCTTGGTGATGCAGTATATTCCTCATATGAACATCTAAATAGAGAATTCGCGATCTTGTTTTTGAAGAGGTATCTGTGACTTGACATTCTTCTTTGAAAACAGAAATGTGACAGTCCCGCCCAGTTCTCTGACAGATTCCAATCTACATTCTGTCAAACGAAGCCTAACTAATTATAGATCACACAAAGCACATGTCATCTTCATTCCCGACAGACATCACATCTGTATGTTGCACGCTAGAAAGCATCAAAGTCATGTTAAATCAACAATGTCGCCATCGGTGTCAGTCGCGCACAGAATTTTTCTAAATACGAGCACTGAAGTTGCAAAAAGAATCGATCAGACAAGAAACTGATTGTTCAGAAAATAAATTGTTTTGTAGCGAAAAATACAAAATACGAAAATGCGCGCTCTTGAACAAATGTAGTATGTCTCTAAAATTAATTTATATCACAATTCCCATAAATAACAGCAATGAAATCGCCGCAATAATCCTTAGGTTGTGTCACAGCGCTGGTTTCAATGAGATACTCTCGTTAGTTACCTTTAAGACACAATGCTCAGATTTGAACAGAAATTAATTCTATTACCACAGGCTATCCCGGAACGCAAAGAATCGAGGCATGCATGTCGACCACCTTAATAAGTACTGAAAAGCATCACACACACTTCCTGCTCCACAAAGCTTTTGGTAAAACGTCCCCCGTCCCTTCCACGCGCACGGAAGACCTTGCCAGCGGCTGATGTAAACTGGGGAGCGGAAGGAAACTAAGATTTTAACCCTTATGTATATTGGGGACCGGAAGGAAAATGACATTTTAACCCGTATTACATTGGGGACCGGAAGGAAAATAAGATTTTAGCCCTTATGTATATTGGGGACCGGAAGGAAAATAAGATTTTAACACATTATGCAAATTGAGGACCGGAAGGAAAATAAGATTTTAACCCTTATGCATATTGGGGACCGGAAGGAAAATGACATTTTAACCCGTATGTACATTGGGGACCGGAGGGAAAATAAGATTTTAACCCAGATGTAAATTGGGGACCGACTCAGAGAAGTGCATATGTAAATTGGGGACTGACTACCTCATCCCTTTCGAGGTACAAGTAAAGGATGGCATTTCACTTTCGAAGAACATTTTCATGGCCATTATTTTTAAAACATAACTCCCTTCTTAATTTTTTAGACTTAGGACTGACGTATTTCTTTCGAAATATGGTTTGGTTAACTTTCGTTTTTATTCAATTGACTCATTCATTGATTGAATGATTTCTGCTTATCTTTCAATTTTTATATTCTTCTCTTTGCTTTGCTAATATAACTAGAAAGCTGAACATGAAATATGAAAACTCTTCTAGTGCTTTCTTGGTTTTACTTTCTCGCCTTACGAATACTTCGTAAGAAGAGAAAGTTATGTAATCGTGCGCCGGAAAACGACTAATTTTCGCCAGAAAATCTCTTATAGCTGCAGTCTGGTGAGGAAAAATTCGATAAAACCTGTTGCTAAATTTAGGGAGAAAATCCTCTACCTCGTGGTGTAGTAAAAATCCATGTTTTGTTGCTTCTTGATACTGTAAAATCGACTGACGGCAAAACGTCCGTCCGTCTGTCCGTCTGTTTGTCTGTCTGTCCGTCTGTGGTCAACGCTAGCGCTTAAACCGTTCAGCCGATTTTCATCAAAATTGATATTCCCTAATCGTTTTAATTAGTGTCAAGGGTCTTGTTTCACTTTGATACAGGAGTGAGTCTGGAAGATTTTCAGTAAGACCCAAGGAAAAGCTGGACAGCAGCGCGGGCGGAAGCGGCTCCCTTAACGCGCTTACCTGCTCAATCAGTTCTTTTCCTTACCTGAAAAGGTTTGGTCCCCAATTTATATGTAAAATTAGAAATGCGGTTTCGCGAGAAAAGATGAAGGGATTATTTGGTCCCCAGGTGGCCCTCGCCGCAACCTCGATAATAAAATCGCAGCAGAGCAGCAGCGCTTGGAGGATGAGTTAAGCGGGAGAGGGACTTCGCCCAGTGGCGTAGCTTCAGTTGGTGTCACCTGGGGCAAAGCTACTGTGTTACCCCCTCCCCATGAATTAAGTATAAAAATATTTATTGTTGCATAATTGTGTAATTTTATTAAAAATACAAACATGTTTGCTCATGATAGTTATTTATAGCATATTAAAAAATGTATGTAATTAAGAATAATTGCAAAATAATTTTGAAATAAGTTATGTTTCATTTTAAAATATTTGTCAACAAATGTATGTTATTTATAAAACCTCTTTACGAGATTTTAGGGCAGCAAACTTATTTATAACTTCATTAAAATCAATGCTTATTGCAATGTCATTTTCTATTGAAAATAGAGACAAATCAGCTAATCTTGATTAATATATACATTTTTAAGAAAATTTATTTAAATTATAAAATCCCAACTCAAAAATATTTTAATTGGTGTCACCCCTAGAATGGTGTCACCCGCGGCGCGCGGGCCCCCTGCCCCCCCCCCCCTAGCTACGCCACTGACTTCGCCTATGAAATGCGATTCGTCGCATCTGCCGACCCCATGCGAATGACTGTGCGGGGTGGCTAGTGATGGCAAATTGTATCAAAACATCGATGCATCGATACATCACCGACTAACTTTTCGATATCGATGAAAACATAGTAAAAAATATCACTGTTTTAAATATGGTAAAACCGATGGTATTTTCGTGTGTTGTTTTCACTTTTAATTAGTGTACTTAAATAAAATACTGGTATATTTTATTGTTTGGTCACGTATAAGTAATAAGTAAATAATAATGTTTATCGAATGTAAAGACGGAAATAAAAAATAAAGGACATCGTGTTTTGCGATTATTCCATTTATTCACTTTCATTCATAATTCATCGAAGTAAATGACCAGAATGTGACACTTAAAATACGTAAATATTAGTTTAAAGTTAAGTATAGCCTGCCATAAAGCACTCTATCATCTTAATTTTCTAACCAATATTCTATACAGATAAGTTTCAAACTGCAATTTAACGAATAAAATCGTCGATAACACATACCTTTTTTTAAAATAATAAATGAAAAATATTTCTATCTGAAAAAAACATCGAAAACAAAACATCGACGATAATATATCGTTGTTTCAGAGAAAAAAATGTTTTAAAAATATCGTGTTTTTTTTTTTTTGCCATTCCTAGGAATGGCGCGGCGGGACGGGATGGGGAGGGGTGGGAAAGGATGGGAGGAGTGGGGAGGAGAGGGAGGGGATGGGCGGTGAGGGGAGGGGAGGGGAGGGGCGGGCGTCTGTGCTAGAAAGCAATGGAAACTATTAATTGTTCCATTGATTAGTGATTCCGGACGCTTCTAATGCCAAGGTCATGGGTCCTGTATGTGTAGAGTACGTGTTTTCCTGAGGAAGTCGATGTGATCTTCCCCCGCGGGATGGTGCAATCTGACGTCAACCTTCGTCAGCTTGCGTGAATTTTTCCCTAACCAGGTATCTCCCTCCAGCGTAGCATTGCCCCAACCGAGACAAGTTCTAAGCTCCCGACCGGTCTCCCGGCATGCGTAGTACTGTAGTGTATGTAAGTGTGTGTGTAAAGATTGAGGATGGGACAGGAAGAGGAAGGAATGATCGCGCGCGGTCCGTGGCCCGTTTGATAGGGCACTGCTCCGACATTCACCGGGTGTGGATGGGAGAAACCACGGAAAACTACCGATCAGTCCAGCCGGCACGGCCGCTAGAGTTGCCACCCAGACAGCAATTGAATTCGACCTAGCTTTCAGCCAGAGGCGAAAATCGAGCCGTCGCTCCGTCACAGTCACTGCAATGCCATCATTTTATGCCCTGAGCGACCTAATCCGGCGGTGGTGCCTTTTAACAGAACCGTGAAAATGCCCTTGAGACTTCATGAGCAAAACTTCTAGGCCAGATCTATCAGGAAATATTCATTTGCGAAAAATCCTTTGAAAGGATTGGGCTCTAGTGTTGTTCGCGGGTGAACAGACACGGATGGACGTTTAAAAAACACCTTTTCCTTAACATGGATGTTTAAACGTTCTGAGGACCCCAGAGCATGCATTTTTGTGAAAATCTCAGCATCGATTTTCGGAAGCATCACTTTACTTTCTTTATACAACGTATGTTTATTCTATACCTAGTAGATACGTACGTATACAAGAAAGTAAAAAATATCGGAACTCATAACCAAGTACACAGACATACTGTTGTGTTGATGTGGAAAGGCTCGTGTAGCGAAATAAATAATCTTGGACCCGCGCAAATATTTCGCCCTGTATAAAACATTGCTATTAAAGTGAAAATGGCTTCAAAATGTGACTCAAATTCGTTTGTTTCGGACAACTTGTTTCACTTAGTGAGTGTATCTTTCAAAAATTAACTAATAGAAGACCAAAATGTCTAAAGGCCACATTTTATCGACAATGGTTTACGAAACATAATGTGTCCTTAGGGTGACGATAACCTGGCTTAAAAGAACTATTTGCCGAGACGTTAGGAATTTCTTATCAGCAATTCCCTATCTAGATATTGATCATGTACTGCGAGTATGAGGTCTTGCTGTAAATAATACTACCTCAACCCAATTCTTCACATTCCATTTCAAAATTCCATTTATTGTAGCAACAATCGCAGTAATTCACCTATTATCCTCGTTTCTGAAGTCGCTTAACGGTACGTGTTTCTCAACATAACGTGCATTGCGAGCTGCATTGCCTCCTTCCTTTCCCTTTATATCGTTGTATGCGAACTTCTAAATTTTTACTTTTTTTCGCTATTCTGTAGAATAGGGAGGAAAAGTATTGGAATCACATTAGTAATACCATCTCGAATTTTTGGTCGTAAAATTCGTGCCTGAGCATATTGTGCATATTTGGATGGATGAAAGGGCCATGCAAACTCGCATATTAGAAGCTTTTGAGAGGGAATTTGATAAATGTGTCAGAAGTAACATCTGGATGTACCATTCCGGAAATCATTACAATAATTCGGGGAGTCATTTACATGACGCCTCTGTGATATTTTCAATTTTTTTACACGAAAATGGCGGCAATTTTGTTTCCATTTTTTTAGACGGACTAGCAAAAAGAGTGCGTTTATAAAAGTGATGCAGTTTTGGTTTTCATTAAAACCCTTCAAATATTCAAAAAATTAGTAAGTTTGAATTCATTTTTGATCCTGCCCTAGTCCTCCAATGCTAAAGTCATATTTCTTTCTCGAAGCAATTAATTTCTCAATTTTAGATATTTTAATGGTGTCATGAACTTTTTTTTAAAATATGGGTAGTTGTTGAGTAATAACTAAGAGTTGGAAAATTTCGTTATGCCGCGCTTTCACATTAGTTTCGTCATTTTTGTATGAAGGAGAATAGTATCTTCCGTAGAGTAGCACACATACTTGTATTTGTGTCGATGGTTTCTTGCAAATTGTACAAAACATCCATATTTCCTTGACTTACATTTAAGGAGTCGAAAAAGTTGCCCATCTAGAATGTAAACGAGGTATATACAGAGGACGCATCGAAACCTTCAAAACTGGTTGCGAACTCATCTTCGACAATGGAATTTGTGTGTGAGAGAGGGGTTTACAGTGTGAATATTACATCAGTGGCAGTTTAACAAATGGAAATGGTCAAATTCGCATTTTTTATAAAAGCAATCCTTTAAATGTCGTTTAAATGCCTGATTAATGATATTAATACATTCGTCAGCCGAACGCGTTGTCCAAAACTCGTCTCTAATTGTGACGGGGGAAAAGAGTTGGAACTTTCAAACGTAAATTGTGTATACGAATTCTACAAATTAATGAATGTTCATTACGTGGAGCTTTAAACTGTAAGTGATAAAAGAAGCAAAAAGTTTGAAACCTTGGCCTTTTCAATTCATGGAATGACTAAATGCAAAAATAACGATAAACTCACAGATGAGGTTTTTGTGAATATGACGGAAATCTGTAAAGGCAGATATTTGATTAAAAATGTGGAAACCAAGTGAGGAAATATATAGTTAATTTACAAAAAGAAACATGTAAAACAACACAGATTTTTATAAAAGAATTATTTTCGGTGTATTCATTACGAAAAAAATGTTGATCCTTCGCTTGTGTGATATAATTAGCAACGAACTCGAGGTTTTGGGTGTTTCAAACGAATATTTTGATTTTTGAGGGTACTTTTCATGAAGCCTCAAAAACATTTTCAAAAATGGCACAAAAGTTTTTGATTAAACTGTGTCTTCGGATAGCGTAAAGGACGCTTAAGAGAATGGTACTGGTCTCATAAACGTTGAAATCACAGATTTTTTTGAAAATTGTAAAAGATATTTTTTTTGAGGCGTCTTCCCACCACTATAATATTGAAAATAGAGATTTTTTCCTTAATGAAATCTGTTCCTTAAAGACAAATCTGTATATAGATTCATCGTCCATTTTTTTCGAAAAATTTGAGTACTTCTTGAGTAATTTGGCGCGAAATATAGGAATTTTTTTTCTCAAAAGCCACTTCAATTTTTTCCTTCGGATAGAAGAAAGGATGCTGAAAAGAATGGCGCGGGTCTCATTTTCGTTGAACTCTGAATTTTCGAAAATAGCACATTTAGAAACAATGCGAGAAAGTATGTGCTGTTGGAGCACACTAGTGTTAACTCTAAACCTTTTTTTTACCTGAACCAACTCTCTGAATTTTCGAAAATGGCAAATTTGGAATCAACACGAGAAAGTATGTGCTGTCGGGTCATCCATAAATTACGTAACGTTAAAGAGGGAGGGAGGGAGGGAGGGAGGGGCTCTGAGGTAGCGTTACGTAGAGATAGGGAAGTGCGTTACAAGGGGAGGGGGTATTGAAAATACTCGAAATTTGCGTTTTGTATTTTTTTGGACGGTCCCCTAAACCTTTTTGTAACTGAACCACCTCTCTGAATTTTCGAAAATGGCAAATTTAGAATCAATGGGAGAAAGTATGTGCTGTCGGAGCACCACTCGTGTTAACTCTAAACCTTTTTGCGGATGGACGCGAGTGAAAGTGCGCCGGGGGCGGAGTCATTCGGGAGCTGTGTGGTGCCACGCGTGTCTCCAGCGCCGCCGCGCCGCGCCGCGCCGCGCCGCGCCGCCCTCCGGCCTCCAGCCTCCGGTCCGAGGGCGATCAATACGCAGACGACTGGCGCTGAAGGCGACACAGCGCCGGGGGCGGGGCTCATCGCGCGATGATGAGCAGCGGCGGCAGCCGACTCACTGGCGGATCCATGCTCCGCCCCCCCCCCACGGCCTCGTTTGTTGCCTTCCTTCACTTGGCAACATTCATTTAAATATCTATTTATATTCGAATTATGAAGTTATTTAAACAATAATATAGTATAGTACCTACAATCGACTCCGGTTATAGTGAACTGAGGATTAACATTTTTGGTTCAGTATATTCGAGGTTCACTCTATCCGATGATATAGTGAACTAAGTAGAATTTATTCACAATGACTGATTTTATTAACAAAAGATACAGGAAAATTCATTAACAGCAATTACTGAAAATTTCAATATATTTACTTGTCCATAAAAATCCATTGTTTTCAATCGTTTGCTTCGTTCATTTTTCATCAGTAAATTTATCTAGATCCTTCTGCAGATTTCGTCCTCTATCCATACTTCATTCTGCATTGTCCTCAGTCTGTGAGTATCGAAATGCGATATTCACACCTTTCGATGCCTCTTGCACTGTTGCACACGGAACACAGTGTCACCCTCCAAAAGCCCTTTAACTCGCGTAATCACAGTGGAGATACAATTAAATTCCAGGACTTATGTCCCATATTCACTATAGCCGAGGTTCAGTTTCACAATAAACGAATCTTCTTATGCTTATTGGTAATGTTAGTAAACCGGGACCAGTGTCTTAAGTTCACTGTAACCGAGGGTTCACTATATCCGAGTTCACTATAACCAGAGTCGACTGTACAATAAAACAACAAATATATTTATTATTTAATAAAATCTACAAAGCTCGCCCCTCCCTGTTCATAGGCTGGATCCGCTCCTGAGCGGACGTTTGGAAGCTGATTCATAATATTTGTCTTTTGTCATTTGCTTTCGCGCAAATGATTCAAATATTCACGAAATAAACGTAAAAATCCCTTCCATAAACGTTTTTCGATTATTTTTATTGAAATTAAATGTTTCTGAAAGTTTTATTCTTTTCTGACGCTAGCTCAATCGACGAAGAAATATTTTGAGAAGATCCACTTTCCTTTCTCAGCTGTAAAGGCTCAATGGTCGCAAATTGAAAGAAAATTAAAAATCAAAACAAGAAAAAAATCTGGAAAGTACGTGGATTGTAGTGAAGCTGCGGAGGAAGTGGAAGTGGAAGCGTAGCATTAACGGAAAGGAGACGCTGACCGTCTTAATGGGAGTTGTGGTTACACTGGCAGCAGTTGGGGATGACAGCAGAGGCGACAGAGGTGGTGCCGGAGTGCTGTTGGAAGTTGGGGAGACGCCATTAGGCACGGAGTTTAAGCAACAATGGGCTAAGGCAGTTTTGAGGAAGGGGGTGGGGATGAAGTAGAATGGGAGAAAGATGGGGAGGCGGTATCTGGAACAGAACAAAAGCGGCGCGGGGGTGGAGGCCCAAACGGGGATGAGATGGGGATAGCTAGGGGTTGGTGAGGTACGGCAGGGAGATAATAGCAGATTTCAATTTCTTGAGATGTCATACTGAGGGGAAATAGATATACAAGGGAAAATTGAAAGACTAAATCACATGAACGGAACAAGCCTGAGAACCCCGAAAAAGAAAGTCAGAAAGGAAACTATGATTAAAATCTATCAGATTTCAAGTATCCCAACATGTTTAAATGGAAGAGAAAACTGGACAATGACTACAAAGTGCGCAAGACTACAAAGTGCTGAAATGAGATTTCTGAGATCAGTGGCTGGTTATAAGCTGATGGACAAGAAAAGGAATTTGGAAATTCGAATGTAATCTTATTCGTATGTAACTATTATCGAAATTCCTGGACACAGCACATTGAAAGGATGCAAGACAACCGCTTGCCGAAAAAAAATTTACATTACCGCCCACGAAGACGAAGAAATCCTGTCCTCCCGAAGAAGAGATGGTGTGACCAAATGGGAATGGAGGCGTAACAGGCAGTGCCTTTTTGCATGAAGGAGAAGAAGAAGATAATAGCAAAGAGAAGATAGCAGGTTGGTGATGGCAGTGAGATGTTGGCGGGGAGCGGTTGGAGGGTAGAGAATGGTAGCAAGAGAACGACGAGGTAGGCAACGCGGGATGGGGGTGGGGGAAGGGAAGACGGAAAGTAAATGACGGGGCGGGGATGGCGGCATGTGGTTGGTGGGGGGGGATGCCAGAAAGATGATGAGATGGATATGGCGGGAAGGGGACGAGAAGGGGAAGATAGGGAGAGAATGAGGCGGGAATGGAGGGGAGGGGATTGGAATAGGTTGAAGAGGGGAGGGGTTGGAGAGGGGATGGCGGGGCGGAGATGGCGGTGTGAGGTTGGCGTGGAGGGAGTAACAGAGAGAGGATGACGAGGTGGAGATGCCAGGGAGAGGATGAGAAGGGAAGGTGGGGAGAGAATGAGGTGAGGATAGAAGGGAGAGGATTGAGAAGAGATGCGGAGAGGATGATGTGATGGCGGGGCGGGGTGGGGCCAGGAAGGGGAAGGCGGTGTGAGGTTGGCGTGGAGGGGATGAAGGGGAGAGGATGCCGACGTGAGGTTTGGCGAGGGGAAGATGGAAAGCTGATACTCAGGTGGGTATGCCGGGGAGAGGATGGGGGGATGTGGAAAGGGGATATCGCGGAAATGGATTGCCTGCAGAAGGGAGTATAGAGAGGGAGGGCGGGGCGGGGATGCCGATGTGAAGTTGGCATGGAGGCGATGATGGGGAGAGGACGACGATTGGCGAGGGAAAGGTGGGAAGCAGATACTCAGATGGGGATGGCGGGGAAAGGAAGGGGGGAAGTGGATAGGGGATATGGGCGGAGTGTGAAGAGGGAAGGGGTGCGCGGGGGTGCACCCACACGCTGCGCGCCAAGTGAGTCATCTGGGCGCGGGGGGGGGGGGAGCGGGGCAGGGCGCGTGCGTGCAAATGATTAATGGCTAAGAGCAGCGTGTTCCGCGGCGCGGCGTCAGCTAGAGGAAGAGGGGCGGGGAGGGGTGGGGTGGGGGCGGACGGCTGAGAGGGAAGGATAAAGGGCGCTTGCGGCACTTGGGGAATGTCGTTGATGGGGCGGATGGATGCGGGGAGGCTCAGGGGCTGCTCGTGGCGTCGTTTAGCGACAGTAAAGGGTATGCGGGTCTTACTCGGACCGCTTACGCGTAGACGCGCAGTCCTTTGCAATGTGCACTCCCTTACTACGCACACTTCCTTACAATGCACACTCCCTTACAATGCACACTCCCTTACAATGCACACTCCCTTACAATGCACACTCCCTTACAACGCACACTCCCTTACAATGCACACTCCCTTACAATGCACACTCCCTTACAATGCACACTCCCTTACAATGCACACTCCCTTACAATGCACACTCCCTTACAATGCACACTCCCTTACAACGCACACTCCCTTACAATGCACACTCCCTTACAACGCACACTCCCTTACAATGCACACTCCCTTACAATGCACACTCCCTTACAATGCACACTCCCTTACAATGCACACTCCCTTACAATGCACACTCCCTTACAATGCACACTCCCTTACAATGCACACTCCCTTACAATGCACACTCCCTTACAATGCACACTCCCTTACAATGCACACTTCCTTGCAATGCACACTTCCTTGCAATGCACATTCCCTTACAATGCACATTCCCATACAACGCGCACTCCCTTACAACGCACACTCCCATACAAAGCGCGTGAAGAGGAATTGTGCGTTGTAAGGGAGACAGATTCAGTCAAAACTGTGATCTTAATTTTCCAAAAATCAATGAGGTAGGTCTATGCTTCTCCAAAACGATGCTCCAGGCTGTGGTGGATCCATAAGGTGGGACACAGGTGCCATGCCCCCCCCCCCAAGGCCTAGAGTTTTCGTTTGTTACCTTCTTTTATTTGACAAAGTAGATTTAAATGTTTATTTATGTTAGAATTTATAATTACTTAAAAATAATATTGTATAACATCATATATACACTACAAAAATAATTTACAGTATAACAAATGTTTATTATTTAACAAAAATCTCTGATGGTCCCCTCCAAAATGCTTGGCTGAATTAGCCCTCGCTCCGGGCCTACAATTAAAGGGAGAAAACCTTTTAGTTGTAGCAGTTTCTTTTAGAAGGCTTGTCACGGCAAGTCGCCTTCAGTCTGTGTTTGGAAATACTGATACTGACTACGTAGGGTTTTAAAGCGAGTTATTATCTCATCTGAGTGGAGTACTATCACGTCATTGCCAGATGTTCGAAGTTTTCAAAATTCCCAAATGATTAGTTTAGATTCATTAGTGTTGCTAGGTGAGAAAGTAAACACTTCGAAAAACACTGCTATTAAAGATTTACAAAGAAATGTTTTCCTGATCCTAAAACATTGTGCATATCTGAATTAGGTGATGTTAATTGAAATGCATTCGATGACCTCTGAAAATCAATTAAGATCCATGTTCAAAGTGTTATTATAACTCAGATCCCGAAAAATGTTTTGTAGAAGGATAACAAACTGTTGAAAGCATTGAGGATTGATGGGTTAAAGGAGAAAAGGTGAATTGTATCTTAGTGAATGTATTCAAAATCTCCAATGGAGTGCATTTTATTCAATACATAAGTGTATTCTCACAAAATTAAACTGTATTATCTTCTTCTAGAAGCGTCTCAAAATATTTTTATTGCATTTTTTTCACAAAATACATTGTAACTACTTTTTTGGTATATTGTATTTACATAATTCTTGTTATTTGCGCTATTGTTGTTTAAAATAAATTTATAGAAATCATGACTAATTTACTACAAAAAGCCGTGCATGCGTCAAATGAAAACACATTCACTGCATTGAATTTGAAATGTACTTCACCGTCACGCATGCATCTTCATTTCTACAACATTCCAGCAGAGAAGGTGTTACTGACGTGACGTGCCTGAACATCATCCTATTGAACTCTCTCCCTCCATAACACACCTCCAATCTCTCAAAGTCGCATGCGACCGCAATGCATCGCGAGTAGCGTGCTTCAGTCACGCACAGCAGTCGCACGCGGCGACGAGTGGTCCCGCTCATTCGTACGGCGGGGCAGCTGCACAATTGGGGCCAAACTGCCCGTATTAATCAAAGGCTTTGTTCCGCCGACTCCAAAAAGCGGAGGGGGAGCAGATTTATTGAAGTTATTTCGAACGCCACGCCCATTGTGTGAAATGTATTAGTTCATTGGAGAGGGGTGGGGGGAGGACGTGCAGCCAGATTTGTGCATCGGTCTCGAACTTTCTTATCGCTGCCATGTCTCGTGAAGGATGGCTATTAGCATTGAAAAGGGTGCATTCGTCTCGTGGAACAGACCGAGGATATTGCCGAATAGGAGACGCCATTGCAGGGCTAGTGCGCTCGCTTTCATTACTGGGGGAGAGAGAGAGGAGGAGGAGAGAGCAGATGGGAGGCTGTGGTTTTTTGCGCGGACGAGACAAACTTCCCCATCGCGTGGAGAGCGATGGCTTTCTCTGTTACGAATACTGTCATTAGATAGTGACGTATGTCCAGAGTTTTCTTTTTGCGCTCTCTAGGGGTTTACAGCGCGCGGTCAAGGATCAAAGGATGAAAATCTATGCGATGAAAATAAACACATGTACCAAGAATAAAATTAAATACCTGGATTATACATTCGCCTTGCAAGTAGATTAAAGTGTAACATTCAGAAACCGATGATCTACCAATATTATCAAACCATATCATGAATGTATGATATGATCTACCAATATCAATAAATATCAATACATATTATATAATATTAATTCTTTTTAAGCATTTCATAAACATTTCGAGTTCTCCGTATTCTGATGTAATATCCCCTGGAAAGTAATTTTTAGACATACAATAAATATTGTATTGAAGTAGATTCAGTTGTTTCTTCCAATTTTAATACATCTAAGTTTTGAATTTCATTATACTTTTCTATACATTAAGATAATAAATTATAATTAGTATGATTTATTGATTAGTAGTGGATTCTATGTGTAGGTCCAACTGATTCTCAGTAGCGAACGGTTGCAACTAGATAAGCTAGCCCGCACCCGAACATGAAAACTGATGAACATGAACTGATCGTGAAAAAGAAAAATAATGTTTTATGTAACAAAACAAAGATATATAATGAATTAGTTTATGTTTGCATTGTATACATCTAAAAAAATATTTAATACGCCTGTAACAAGTAATGTACTTCAGCTTCCGGGTCAATGACCCCCATCTCAATCAGGTTTTTGTCCAGTTTCCCTGATCCATTGAGCAAATGCTGAGATGGCCCCTTGTTTTGCTTCTGGACGTAAATGTAGCTTCACTGTGCGCTCGTTTTGTTGAGCACTCCTTTTGCTTGTAGTTCATTTACAGTTGAAATTGATTTTCTATAACTCGGGAAAAAACATTTTTCAAATATCTTTATTTTTCTAAAATAATTATTTTCTAAATCCATTTTTTTCGTTGTTGTTTTTTCGTTTCGCTTTTTTTTTATATAAAATTCTGGCCCTCAAGAAAATGTGCGCCGATAAATTTCTTTCCCCACACGTCATATACAGTTTTTACTGTTTTTTTTGACAAATAAATAAATAAATAAATAAATAAACATTGTCTAGAAAGAGATAAGAAGCTATTGTGAATCAAAACTTCCTGGGTTGCATCAGTCGAGAGAACAGTGAGTTTATTTTTCCTGGCCGGTCACTGGGACCGCACGTCTCTAGTTAACGGTTAAGGGTTTTTTTTCTAGTAAATTCAGAAATTCAAAATCATCGCAATATGTTTCACTGCGTTATGCATGGAACGGCCCGATATCACGCATGGCTCCATTTCCTTCCCCCTCCCCCGTTTCAGAGCAACCGGGCAAACGAGATCAACAATCCGGTTACGTGTAGATCGCCCGAGTAATAAAAATATGGCCCGCAACCGTATTAAAGGTTTCAGATATCAGGCGCGGATCCAGACTTCTCTGTTGGGAGGGGTCAAGTTAAGACTGAAATGCATTTATTTCGGAAAGGGGGAGGGTACAGAATGTAATAACATATATTTGACGTATGTTATACGTATATCAGATTGACTTTATTTTACTTAATATATTAGAAATTCAATATACCAATAATCACATATCAGGTTACTGGTACGATCCTCACCCTGTCCTCTGGGGGTGAGGCGGGGTTAACTTTGGAATTTTAAATGGTAACCCTCAATTTCTGTTCCAGAGTCGAATTCTGCATACAAAAACACGCCTATTTTATTCGGTACATTTGTTTTTAAAAAATGCAAATTTATAAAATTATCATCAACAATTTTCAAATTAGCAAAATAACTTTCATTAGATGCAATATGAAACAATTTATGAAGAAACATGTAAATGTGTGTAACGAAAAAAAAACAAAGTATATATTTTTAATAAATTATTATAATTAATAAATACATGCGTATAATAAATAAATGAATTAACTAAATTATACTTCAATTTTTTCTCACAATTATTTTTCTCATTTTCATTTATCCTATTTTCACATTTTTTCTTTTGTAGTGCTTTTTCGTATATTAATAAATTTGCACCACATGTGAATCTCCTTCAAAGGCGATTCCTCTATAACCATGTTGTAAACTTCGTTATAATTTTGGGGACTACACCAAGACATGCAAACATTCAATAAATTTAATTTAATGCAACATTTAATAAATAGCAAATAACTGATCAGATTCCTTCTGCATTGCCAAGTTGCTTTGTATAATTAAAACCCAACTAACATTGCAATACTGGTCATCAACAATGAGAGCTGTCAAAAGATAATTTTGATACCGGATTCGGACTCAGCGACTGCAAAACATTGAAATAAGATATGTTAGGCGTCAGACTCTATCCTCACTCATCAGCCGAACTAAAATTCTCCAACCGGATTCGGACTCAGCGATAGCAAAACATTCAAATAAGATCTTTCAGCAATGGCGAAGTCGAAGGGTACCGGAAGCCTTAGAATACCCAAATTATTTTTCAATAAAATCTGTCGTTGTGTGCCATTTTTCAAATTGTTTTTACTGAATCGTTGAAGAAAATTAAATGTGTTCGACTAATTTTCCCCGTTCATGCGTGAGGGAATTAACAGGGCCGCTGAGAGATAGGGGCCGGTAGCTGAGCGAGGAACCTGCTAGTGGATAGACACCGGATAGCTCTGCCGCGAATGCTCACAAGAGAGCGCGCACTCTCTCTCTTTCACTTGCATTCACTGGGCAGACAGCCCAGCTGGATCCTAGGCTCTCGGCAGGCACGGATTTGCACAGAGATTGCACGCCCATGTCTCGACCAGGCAAATTCTCCTTCTAACCTGACGTTGTGGGAAAGTAGAGTTGTTTGTGTGCCATTTGTGTGGTTTTTGTTGGTGTTTTCTTCATAAAAAAATAATGTAGCGAAATATATAGTGCTGCAGACAATGCTCCACTTACTATGCGCCAGTCTCATATCTTCTAAACGGTTCACGATATCGAAATGCTGTTTTCGCTCAACAATGCGGAATCATGAGTCAAGTCGCTACGCATAGTCAATACGCCATAGGGATAGATAGGCATAGGGAACGATACGTAGTAATATACCGTGTTAGATATGAAGAGACTATTGAAATATTCATCAAAGCAGAAATGACTATGAATGAACTATCAGGGTGAGAATTACGAGTATTTGAAAGATACAAATTTGTGTCTTTTAAAATTATTGATACAGTAGTGACTCAGATGGACTACAGGTTTCAAGATATTGAAAACTCATTTTATTGAATTTCTTTCTAGACGAAAAGCAGTTTTCCACCTACAAAGCGTCCTTTGGTTCAGAAAAGTTTTCTTTCCTAATAAAAAATATTCATTCTTTGACGGTGAACAGACTCGAAATGAACTAACAAATGTATACATTGATCATGCAAAATACATGCCTGCAGTTTTTTTGCTGAAGTATGTTAGACAAATTGGTCTAGAAAAAATATATCAAGAGACCGTTTGGTTGATACAACTCAAGTTTTCCCTTTATCTACAGCATTATGTGAAAGGAATATGATTACATTAAAGAGTTAAGACATTCCTGAGAAATTCCATGGGAAAGTAACTGTGCAGAAACGACAGCTTTAAAGAACAAATTATTGACGTTTTTCTTGAATAAAAAATCGATGAATGGAGCTAGTTTACAAAAAAAATGGAAGATAAGATTTTCAGAATACCCAACTGCATAAGCTCTAGCTTCGCCACCGTATTTTAGACGACAGACTCGCTCATCAGCCGAACTAAAATTTTCTAACTCTAATTCTCTTCGACAAATCTTAACCACCGTGTTGATAGCCTTAACTGGTGCTGAAAGCGGCTTCTTACGTTCCTACAAAACCAGAACCGGCGTCAGACTTCAATGATCAAATTAGGTTTGCCGTTACTGATTACATTAATCATTTTTGTTTAAATAAACATTGAGTTCGATAGGAGTTCCGATACTCAATTGGATTGTATCATCGAAACTAAATTCTAACAAATATCTGAAAGCAAGATTGCTCCCAATTTTATATAATACCATTATTATTACTACGTTTAGCTAGTTCCCTTGGAACAACAGTTATGACTTTTAACCTGAATCCACGTGTTGACGTCAATTTTCCTACAATTCTCTCGTTCACATCAAGTTGGCAACGCTAGTAACGCGAAGTGTATTTGATTCCGAGTTTAGATATGTTACTTATTAAGAAATATTTCTATATAGTAAAAATATATTGAAAGCTATCTTGAACACACGTATGTTTTTATACACATTTATTCCAATTTTTGTAAAAAAAATATTAGTTTCAGCACTACTACATTTTTAGAAATTTCTAGAATTCTCTGAAAATGTCTCAAAAATGTCTTGGTATCAAAAAATGTCTCGAGTCTGAAGGGGCACTAGAAAGGTTATCAGTTTCTCAGAACTTTTTTAGATAAGTTAGAGTTTCTCACAAAATTTTCACACCCAAAATTGTGATCGTTCATCATTCTGGGGGGAGGTGTCATGACCCCCGTGACCCCCCCCCCCTTGGATCCGCGCCTGTCAGATATGGCCCTTGAGGCCTTGCAATCCCTGGTACACACAGTCAGGAGAACAGAGGCATTAAAACATGTGAACACTGAATTATTGTCGTGACAATTTCATGCCTTCCTTTATGTTTGTCGAGTCGTGAACGCGAGCACGTAGCAACGGCAACAAGCATGCACGTGAGTAGTGTGCTCAATTGTGCACGTGCGCCTAGAGATAGACCAGGAGTCAACAAGAAAACCCACGTATGATAATCTGAAAGCTTAAACATTTTGAGAAGTTAGCCACCATTCAAAATATATCTCTAAGAAGAACTTTAAATGCCCCCTGGTTCATTCCTAACACCCAGATTCGCAGAGAATTAAAAGTGCCTTCGTTATGCGACCACATAACACAAATGGCCCAAAATGTTTACCAAAACCTTCACACTTCCCCATGCTCCTTAATCTTCAGCCTAGGTCGCAATGCTGGATCCCCACGTATTAAATCCAGTTACCCCAAAGACCGATTCTCACCACCGTAATCCTCCATAACAGTCAATTGATCAAACCGAAACAATCTTCAACCTAGCTTCATTTAATTTAGCACTATGATTACATTCTTCCGAGTTATATAAACCACTGCATATGGGTGGCCATTCCCAAAAAGTTAATAACCATGTACTGCATAATTTAACCTCCTCGAAAGACAAGTATGTCGAACGAGAAGAAATAAATTTAAAAAAAAAGAAGTTAGCCAATGCAATGAGGAACAGGGAAACGCAAGTATGGCGGTCTGTAGGTGTCGGCGTAGCGTTGTAGAATATTTTGAATGTGTTGTAAAAAACTATGCCATTAGGCAATTAGTATGTAGCTCATTCTTGTTGTATATTGTTCGTTTGACAAAGTGTGAAGGAGTTGTATGTCGTACCGATGTGGCATCTCAAACTGTACGCCATATTGAATTCAAAGTGTCATTTTTTAACGCTCTGTTGTATTACGAGCTCAAAGCTAACGTTTTGCTGTAATGGTAGAAAATTGTATTTCATTGCCGATTATGGCCACGCCGCACCTTATATGACCACCATACTTGCAGTTCCCTGTTCCTCATAACACTGGCTAACTTCTAAAAACGTTTCAGCTTTGAGCTTATCACACGTGGATTTTCTTGCTACCTCCCGGTGGCTAAGAGCATCCTGCGAGATAGCAGATGTTGCCGGATGAACGTGGATGGACGCGTGAGCTCGCGCCTTGACAAGCACAGAGGGCGGTGGCCGCGGCCGCTGCTCCTGCCATCGTTCACCGCCGTCGTTTGTCTCCGCTCGCGCGCCCCATCACTCAGACCGCGCTTGGGGCTCTGCAGCGCGCTGCCTCGCAGTTCGTCCCCATGGAATTCCATTGCAGAACTCCCTTCATAACGCGCAGGCTGACACGTTGGCACGACGAGCAGTATCCCTGTGCATCTAAATAACTTGAAAAGGTCAATTGTCAACTGTTAACCCTCGAGCGGACGCGCGCAAAAGTTTTTCACCAGCAGGCGCGTATCGTAAATTTTACGACATTCGCTGACTCTAGAATAAAATAAAGAAATTGTAGAACTACGCGATCTTATCTCGCTGTGTAATATCTTTGAATGATATAGAACATATATTCTATATATTACATATGTTATAAGAGGATTAAATAGACACAACACAATGAAAATAAAGAAACAATGAAAAATAAATGAAAGCTCTTGTTCCGATGCACTATCATGCTGATGTTATTCTATATTTTCAACACTCAGGTCACTATCACTATCCAATTCATGATCATCTTGGTCATCCGACAGTTCTTGAATACGCTGAATTTCAGTCACGTGAATACTTTCCCTGGAGATTTTCCACAAAATTTGACAACTTTATAACACCAGCAGGCGCGCAACGTAAAATTTACTACACTACGCCTTACATCGAACAAAGCGTTACAGAAACTGAATCTCCCCTGCAAACTAAACAATGGCTCAAGATAAGCATAATTAAAGATATCTGCGAGGAATATATGGAACTTAAAAGCCTTTGGCAACAATGAGTTAATCGCAAATTCAAGAAAACTGCTGTTGCGACCTGGAGAATTTCTCTTTTTTTCACTCACGTTATATGATTGAAATATATGTGGGATGCAATGTTGAAGGAAAGTACCAACCTCAGCGCCTCATTGACTTCTCTCTGGTCGTAATGAAACGATTTGTAATGTTCTTGAAGATGTTCAGTTGTCTTTCACGTGTCAATTACATTTTTTAAACTTTTATTTTTAATTTTTTTAAATTTATTTTCTTCCTGTTCGGCATAATATGCCTTTCAGGGGTTTTAATGTACAATCTTATAATACAACATAATTTTTGGCCCTTTGGCTAATAGTATTTGAGGAAGGCCACACGGCTACCTCGAAAAACAAAGTCTGCAGAGCAGTAATTCACATGAGATTGTTTTACGTTTTATTAGCTTTTAAGTTAACATCTTAAGTTGTTTAACGTTTTGGCAGCAGGGGTGGTTAAGGGGGAGGATTCATTCTAATTTACGGTGGTTTAAGAGAATCTTTGGGGTATCGGGAGATAATGCGGTTTGGAATAGAAGCATTTTTGCCTAGATTAAATATTTGTGCACTTGTACAAGACGGAAGAAGGGTAAAAAATCTGTTGCTCACCTGTTGAATGTACTCATTGATAGGAGGAATATTTAGCTCTCTGTGTATTTGCTTATTTGGAATAAACCATGGGGCTTGTACGGCTTTTCGTAAGTACTTGTTTTGGATAATTTGAAGTTTCTTTAGATGTGTGTTTGCTATATTGTTCCAAATTTGGCAGGCATAAGTTAATGAAGGACGTATTACACTTTTAAATACGGATAATGCGCATTCCAGACTAAGTGAAGACTTGTTATTTATTACGGGATAAAGTTTGTTAATTTTTGCATATGTTTTGTTTGAGATCTCTTGAATGTGGTTTTTCCATGTTAATTTTTGATCTAGTAATACACCTAGATACTTAACAGGTGTTTCATTACGCAGCCATGGAATTACAGTATTATTAATTTTAATTTGTCGTGGTTGGTTAAGCTTTCTTAATGTGAATATTTTAGGCTGTGATTTGGTAGGATTTATGGCAATTCTCCATTTCATTGTCCATTTGACAAATTCGTTTAAATCCGACTGGAGATCTTTGCAAGCGTTGGTAATATCAGAATTTGCATTAAATAATACTGTGTCATCCGCGTAAAGTGCTATTTCTGAGTAGGTCATTTCTGGGTAGTCTGCAATGTATACATTAAACAATAAGGGAGATAGTGGAGAGCCTTGAGGCACGCCGGCTTTAATGATGTGTGCTCTTGATTTATTATTGTTTATATTAACTTTGAAATCTCTCTTTGCTAAGAAACTTTTAATGATATTTTGGAGATAATCTGGAGTTCCCAATGTTTGTAGTTTGTAAAGTAGTCCCAGATGCCATACTTTATCAAAGGCATGTGCAATGTCGAGAAAAATTGCAGCTGTGTACATGCGGTTGTGAAATCCTTCCGCGATGTATTCTGTTACTCTTAACTGATGGCTTGTGGAATGGTTTGGACGAAATCCGAACTGCGTATTGGGTAAGGCCTTGGTTTCGGTGAAAAATTTGAATAGACGAGATTTTATAAGTTTCTCAAATATTTTGGCGAAGGTCGGTAACAAGCTTATTGGTCTATAGCTACACGGATCTTGTGGATTTTTGTTCGGCTTACGTATTGGAGTTATAATAGCTGTTTTCCAAGTCTTTGGATAATATCCTAATCTTAAACATGCATTGAAGAGTGCTGTTAATGTTGCAACCGCATTGCGAGGTAATTCTTTCATCATTTTATTATTGATTAAGTCATGACCTGCTGATTTTCTCGGTTTTAATGTCTTAATGATTTGCTGCGTCTCGGACGGGGCTATAAATTTAGTTTTTGTCGGAACGGAATATCGCGGGGCTGATAAGTTTTCTTCCACCTCTCGTTGGAAATCAATGTCGGTTACAGGGTTGGTTACAAATATTTTTTCAAAATTTTCCGCTAGAGTTTCTGCTTTTTCGAGATCCGTCGTTGCTAGTCCTGCGTTAGTTGATAACTGGGGGATAAAAGATTTTTCCTTTGTTATCATTTTAACTGTATTCCACATTGCCCTAGAGTTTGGAGGGATGCTGGCTAAATAGTTTTGAAAATGTGTACATCTAACTTTATGAAGCTCTTGTTTAATTTTTACAGAGATACTATTTAATTTTTGTTTCAAAGTTTTGTTACGTGAATATTGCCACATTCTGCGAAGGTTATGTTTTTCTTTGATTAAATTTAGTAGTGGTTTTGGAAGAGGAGTATAATTTTTTGTGAAATTTCTGATTTTAATAGAAGATCTTTTAATAGCATTTTTAATTACATTTTCGAGGGAGCTAATACAATTGTCTATTTCTGATGATGTTTTAAGATTTTTCGGATACTGACATTCATTAGTTAGAAAGTGTCTATACATGCCCCAATTTACTTTTCCATCAATTATTTTTTCGTTTTGATATGGCTGAGGTTCAGCTTTGAATGAAATTATTACTGGGTTGTGGTCCGAATCTAATTCTGCTTTCACATTTTGATAAATTGGTAGATTTAGATTTTGTGTAATCACTATATCTAGAATGTCAGGAACAACATTTGGGTTATAGGGGTAGTATGTTGGCTCTGAAGGAGCTAATATATTAAGATTTCTTTGCAGTGCAAATTTCTGAAGGAGTATGCCATTATATGAAGTAGTATTACAGTTCCAAATTTGGTTTTTACAGTTTAGATCTCCAGCTAGTAATATTTGCGATCTACCATCAAATACTGCTTTCATGAAACTCGACGGAAACTTTTTGTTTGGAGGTTTATACGCTGCAATTACAATTATGTTAGAAGATACCAATTCGATCTTGATGATAATTGATTCTATTTCGTTTGAGGACGGGGATTGTATCAGCGTATGTTTAATTTTCCTGTTGATGAGAATTGCTACCCCACCTGATGCAATTAGCGAAATTCTGTCACTGCGGTAGGATAAATAGTTGGGGATCGAAAATCTTTCTCCCTGCTTTAAATGTGTTTCTGAAATACACGCTACATCTATGTCATGGACTTTTAGAAAGTATCTTAATTCGTTCTCCTGGCGCTTTACACCATTGGCATTCCAGTTGAGAAGTTTAAAGTTTTCGATTTTATTTTGTGCCATTAATATGCATGGAAATAAGTCTTTCAACCATTTGATGTAACTGAGGTATGATTGCAGAAAGAATATTGTTTATAATTGTTTGAATTAGGTTTTCGTTTATTACATTCATATTTTGGAGAACTGGCGGCGGGTTCCTGTTATCTTGCCTAGGCGGTTGACTAGCGCGATAAGCGAAAGAATGCAAGGGCGTTGGGTTTGACTGCAGAGGAAGAAACTCTTGAGGGACATAGTGATAAGGTTGAGCGTTCTGATTCGGAAGGTGATTTATGTGCTGCCTATTTTGGTGATTTGAAAATTTAAGATTAGCCCGATTCCAGTTATATTTTTTAACTGCTTCTTTATAAGCTTTGCAGCCTTTGTAATTAGCCGTGTGCGCCTCACTGCAGTTTACACATTTCGGTACATTATTATATTTAGGTTTATCACATTGAGAGTAATGATGATTGTCTGAACATCTCACACATCTAGGTCGCCTTCCGCAATTTGCCTGTGAATGGCCGAAAGTCTGACAATTTTTGCACATGATTGGGGCTTTAGGCTTGTTGCGAATTTGCACTTTAATAATGTTATATATAAATTTTGTAAGTCTTAAAATTGCTTTGTTATTTTCATTATCAGTTAAATCTACAGCAACGGTAGTTAACGGTTTACGTTCTCTTCCGAACAGCCGAACAACTTTTAGAACTTGAAAGTTTTTCGAAAGTTCGTTAAATATTTCCGATTCTGAATAGGTAATTGGAAGATCTTTTATAACAACTGAAAAACATTTTTGAGTAGGGTCCCTGTATGTGTGGTGTTCAATTTTCTCTTTTTCACAAAATTTCCGGTATTCTCGATAGTCCTCTATTGAGCTAAATAGAATTTTTACAGTATCTTCTTCTAATTTAGTTGAAAATGTGTCTTTTGCAATAGATTCCAGTTCACTGATAAATAAGGTATAGTTGATAACTTTGTGAACGTAAAAGGGTGGTATTTTAATGAATGTTTCGTCACTTTCTTCCCTTTCGTTTTGTGAATTTTCTTCGGTCATATTTTCTAAACCATCGTACCTATTCTGAATTGGCACATTGTACAATAATCTTTTAGAACCACAGTTTTCCTCTGGGAGATCTACATGCAAACGTTTTAGACCTTTATTTTGTTCATTACCATCACTAGTAAACTGTTGAGAAACTGAATGTTGCGGGGCAACTCCATACCTGTTAACATCAGCATCGCTAGTGCTTACTGACTGAAGGTTGGTCAATGTTCTGTCTGTTTCTCCATCCAGCTGCTGGGCGGGCGGTTGAGATGTGTTAAATTGCCCCTGGGGTTGAATGTCTGCCATCTGAATTGGGAATGGGAGGACACCTCCATTCATTGTTGCGAACTGATCTGGCGTGTCACCATTGAGAACTTGTGCTGCTGACACCAGTTGACCCCCAAAACCGGGGGGATTTGATGAGAACATACAGCTTTCGTTGCACCACTTAACTTTCACTTAGCAGAAAAAAAAAATTTCGTTGTGCACAATAAACAATACTGATACTCAATAAACAACACTGTTAGAAATAATAGGGGGCCGCTGGTAGCGGCACCCGTTTGAACGCGCAACTAAACACTAGGCACCGAAGCACAGCGATAAGCGGAGCGATACGATGCTTACTCGACGCTGTCTAGAGCCAGACTGTAAACTTTAAGAATTTTAAATCACTTCTTCCATCTCTAATGCAGAGAAAACGATGATTTAGAGAAATTGGAAATTTGACCTATCCAAAATCATGTTATTTTATTAAGTTTGAATTTATTGCTTAGAATAACGAGCATTATTTTATTCGTGGAGGAGTAAGTTCAGTTGAATCCAAGACTGAGGGAAAGGATGTAAAAGGATGAAAGAGGAAGAGATATAGGAAGGGTAAGAAAACACAAGATTTAAATTTTAGCTTAGAAAGCAGGAGTTGAGTAGTGGATAGGGAGAAATTGGTATGAGGATAGATAGATGTACAACAAGGAAGGGAATATGGAAATGATGTTATATAAAAAAGGTGGATGAGATGGATATACACTGGAAATAAGTGCGTAAAAGTAAGGAAATTTAACGTCAAGATAGACATAAGGTGTAATAATGATCTTATGGGAAGGAGTATAAAAAACCAACGACAATGCTACCTGGAGAGGTGGCTCTGTGCATCAGCTGATGTCACTGCAGTGCCTCTGACCGGAAGATCCTAGGTTCGTGTCCCCACAGGGGCAAGATTTTCGACACTAGCTTGTCAGCTAGGTCGAATTCAGTCGCTGTCTGGAGGAGAATTCTAGCAGCCGGCTGCTCTGATCGGTAGTTTTCCGTTGTTTCTCCAATCAACACCAGACAAATGCCGGAGCAGTACCCTAACAAACGGGTCACGGACCGCGTGCGATTTTTCATTCCTTTTCCTTGTGCTATCCTCACCCCTTACACACACACACCCTAACATGCACTACACTTACATGCCGGGAGACCGGTGGGGAAGTCACAGCTTGTCCCGACTGGGGCAGCGCCCCGCTGGTAGGAGATACCTGGTTAGGGGAACGGTAGGTTGGCGCCGGATCTCGCCATCCCGCGGGGGAAGACCATCGCCACCTCCCGAGGTGAAAACATGCACGACACTTGCGGGAATAATGACATCGGTAGTTAACGCGCCCGGAATCACCTACAACAATGCTCAATAAAGTACAGCTCGCATCACGAAGCAGGCATCGTGTCAAGATTTTAATTTCCGCCAGCGGCGGGGAGAACGTGCGTCGTTCCGAGCGCCGGAGGGGATGGCCCCTTCCCTGCGACGGAGCCCTGCAGCGGCGAGGGCGCAAGCGGCGGCGGAGGAGGAGGCGGTGGAGGCGGCGGCGGAGGCGGAGGCAGAGGCGCAGGAGGCGGCGGCGGAGCAGACGGAGGACGCGGCTGCGGCTGCAGCGGTGGGGGCGAGGGCGGAGAGCGAGGGCGAAGGCGAGGGCGAAGGCGAGGGCGGAGGGGAGGGCGAGGGCGGGGGCGAGGGCGGAGGCGAGGGCGGAGGCGAGGGCGGAGGCGAGGACGGAGGCGAGGGCGGTGGCGACGGTGGCGGTGGCGGTGTCGGAGGCGGAGGCTAGTGTTGCGGCGGGGCGCGGCGCGGGAGCCCGGAGCGCGCCCGCCAGCTTTTTCCGATAATGACTCCATCCGTCTCGCGCACGCCGGAAGCTTCGCCTGCAATCTGCCTGCGGCCGGCGCCTCCCCGCAGCACGCCCCTCCCACCACGCGCGCCTGCCTTCACGCACCCCTCTGCGTCCCCGCCCACTACCCACCCACACACGCTCGCCACACACCCGCCCGCCTCCCACACCCGCCCGCCTCCCACACCGGGACAGGCGGCTCAGTACACCAACTGATGTCACTGCAGTCTCTCTGACCGGCAGGTCCGTGGTACGAGTCCCCGACGGCGACAGGATTTTCGACACTAGCTTGTCAGCTAGGTCGCATTCAGTCGCTGTCTGGAGGAGAATTGTATCGGCCGGCTGCTCTGATTTTTCCGTGGTTTCTCCGATTAACACCAGGCGAATGCCAGAGTAGTACCGTAACAAACGGGCCATGGACTACGCGCGATCTTTCCTTCCTTTTTCTTTTCATATCCTCACCCCGTACACACTTACTCTAACATACTTGCACCGTACACTATGACACCCTGCTTCCTCCCCTGCGGTCATGCTCACTCGTGCGCGCGCGCCCGCACCCCCGCGGCGAGCGTGGATCGGCCTTGCGGCGCGGCGGGCACCGCGCGGGGCCCGGCCAGGGCAGGGCAGGCTGGATGGCTATCCTGCGATTTCTCTAACTTTGCCGCTCAAGGCCACTCAAATCCATCTTCGCGATGGAATATGTCACGGCTATTCGCGTCTTTCTCGGTCTTGCCGGTAGAAGTCACATGATCGCAAGCAATGCTTGATACGGTTGCGATCATGCGAAACCTAGCGAAACGACTGAGAAAGATGCGAAATACCGTTACATATTCCATCGCGAAGATGGGATTTGAATGGCCTTGAGGGGCAAAGTTAGAGAAATCGCAGTATACTGGGTGGCGTATGTTGAGTTAGGCGGGTGGGAAAGCAACGAGGGGTGGGGGAGGGCGGCTGGATTGCGGTGTGGGGGTGGCAGCGATGTTGGGCAGGGAGGCTTCCGGAAAGGAGATGGGCGGGGGCGGAAGGGGAGGGGCGGAGCGGGAACGGAAGGGCGGGTCAGTGCGCGACAGGTGGGTGACTGATTATTAGTGATTCCGGGCGCGTCAATGTTCCGTAAGGTCATTAGTTCCGTAAGTGCATTACATGTTTTTGGTCTGGGGGTGTTGACCTGCTGGATGGCGAGATCCGGCGCCGACCTATCGTCGGATCGCGGGGTTTCCCCAACCATGTATCTCCCGGTTGCGGGGCACTGCCCCAATCGGGACGAGTTCGAAGCTGCGTTGCCGGTGGGGCTGTGCGGTTGGCCCTGGGAGGGGCGGGGAGGATCGCAGCTCTGCTCGGGGGGGATGGACAGTGCGCTGCAGGACGCGGCGGGTCGGGTCGGAGCGGAACCGCATTTGGAGGAGAATCCTTGCGGCCGGCTGCTCTGATCTGTAGTTTTCCTTGGTTTCTCCGATCAACACCAAGTGAATGCCGGAATAGCATCCTAACAAACGGGACACGGACAACGCGCGATCTTACCTTCCTCTTCTTTGTCCTATCCTCACTCCTCTCTTACACACTCTTATACTAGCATGCACTACACTACCACACATGTCAGAAGACCGGTCGGGAGCTGTGAGAGCTTGTCCCGGCTGAGGCGATGTCCCGTGGTTGAAGATACCGTGTTGGGGAAATAACGCTTGCCGACGATAGGTCGGCGCCGGATCTCGTCATCCAACGGGGAAGTTCATCGCCACTTCCCGACGAAAAGGCATAGACTACACTTACGGGTCTAACGACCTTAGTAGTTAAGGCGCTCGGAATCGCTAATAATCAATAAGCGCCGGTGACGGAAAGGGAGGGGCGGTCGGGGTGGGGTAGAGCGAGGAGGGGAGGGGAGGTAGGGCGGACGGCGGGGCGGGATGGAGGGGCGGGGCGCGGGAGGGTACGGTCGGGCGGGTGGGGTTGCACGGGTGGGCTTGGGAGGAGCGGGGAAGGGCGGGAGTAGCATCACGCGGTTGGGTGGAGAGGGGCGAGGTGGGACTGCACGGGGAGGGGGGACGCGGTGGAGGTGCCTGGAGGTGGCGGGGGAGGGGGGAGGCTTATCTGCCGGCCGCCGCCCCGCGCGCAGTCCGCGCGTGTCCCTCTGCGTCCACGGGAGACCGCCCGCGCGCACACGCAAGTGCGCGCTGATGCGCGGCTGCACATTGTCATCTGGTTGTATTGTGCTGTCGCTGTTGTTCTGCGCTGTGTTCTCTTCGGACGTTCTATCGTTTGCGTCAATCGTATTGTCATTTCTTCTGCTTTCAGAATGTCTATTATTATCGGCACATTCGCTCTCCATTTCATCAAAAGACAAAATAGTGCAATTAAACGCAGATAAGATCAAGTTCTCTTTCAGCAGAAACGATCGTTTCGAGGGTATTGAAATAATTTCCGTTCAAGACTATTTTCATTGCAGTAATTTCATTGTATCAATAAATTTATGTTCGTATTAAACTCCAAGAAACACTTTCTCTTGTGTATCAAAGAAATGATTCTTCAACGAAGGTCTTTCATTAACATTTCTAAGGTTGTTTTCCCTTGCTAGAGTAAATATACTTCGTTTGTGAAATCACATCGTATGAACTATAAAAGGAAACATGCTACAAATACTAGAGAAGAGTTTCGGCAGATTAAATTTCCTATTCATTTCCAGCCACGGTTGTACCGGACATACTTTAGTCTTCCTCAAGGATCCTTATACTGTTGATTCTTTTCTCCTTTTTAAAAAAATCACGAAGCACTTTTGTTACGTGCTCCCCGTATAATAGGTCACTTGCATCTGCATTCTCTTCCTCATTTTAAATTGCTGGTATTGATTCTGTAGGTCTGTTACATGTGGTTTCAATTCATTTCATTGCGGTGTGTTCGGGGCCAATTGTTCTTTTGTGCAGAAATAACAGTTTTATTGTGGTTGGAGTAGTTATCTCTTTTTCGTTACTTTCAATTGTTCAGTTCCTTCTGTATTGTGTTGATATATTGACTTCCCAGGTCATCAAACTCTTTTGCATTTTTGTGGGAATAATTTACATGCAATAATTTCGCAGCGATAAAGGAACTTTAATTATTTAAGATTTCAATCGTGTCTTTCGACGATCACTTGGTAATCAACGATATTCAGTTTGAAAGTTACTCGTCTGAAACTGTGTTTTCGTATTTCTCTGCTACATATGTGTGGGACATTTTGATTTTAAAGGGAATTAAAATGATCTTCATATCAAGTAAAAATCCTTTTAGTTTACTTTTTTTTAATTTGTTGTAATTGGTTCGTTAATTACCCTTAACCCTGGAGAGGTGGCGGTTGCCGGAGTTACGTTAGAGGTGGCGCGGGGTCATTTTTGACCACTTTAAGTTTTTTCTTTATAAAATTATATTTAGCAAGAAATAAGTGCGAAATTAATTATTTTAATAATAATCAATCATTTATAAGGTCGTATTAATTTAATTCACTACTATAAACAAACATGCAAATGAGGAATTGAAACAAATAAATGGGCAAAATTATCATTTATCTTTCATTTTATGTAGTGGCTCCATTTACATTTTCCTGAATGTTTCAACGACGAAGGGTATCAGAAAATTCAGTAAGTTTCATTTTCTAACATTGTATCACATAAAAACAAACAATTTATTGAAAATACTTCAAAGCCAATCAACACAACTTGGAAAGTGTACGAAATTTGGGATGTTTGTATTGGTTTCATAAATAATTATAAATGAATTATTGCATATAAAATTTTGAAAATCATTTAGACAAAAGCTAAAGAATGTGGTGAAAAGTATGTGAAATGTGAAGTTTCTGACTCGCTAAATTAGGCAATTGCAGCTAAGCAAAGATACGTGGGGTCACAAGAGACTCCGCGCCACCTCTCTCGGTTTAAATTAATATTAAAATGACAAAATTATCAAATACTAATAGGGCATAATTGTTTGAAACTGAAGTTTCAGGAGTAAAAGAAACTTGGAATTTTATACACGAGAAATTGGAATCCAAGGAGTAGGAAGAAATACTTTGAATACAGATTAAATTGGATAGTAACTACTTATTCACACATACAGTGTGCATGAATGGATCATTCACTTCATGCATGTCCCAGAAGGAGATTGCAAGTCATTTCCTCTCTACTCGATTGTAACCATATAGTAAGCCGATAGTACAGCCATGTGTTTTGCGGAATGAGTCATCAGATGTACTGTGCATTGTCGGAAATGTGCTCCGAATGAGTCACGTCATGCAAAACCAAATCATTTCCTGAACCCTGAAATGATGCAGAACAAGCCTATTCTCTGCTTATGATGAGGAAGCGAAGCACGAGGCATCCAGAGAATCAGATGGCAACAGTGGACACGGTTACTTCAAAGGCCACATGGTGACATTGCGTGTTTTAAAATTTATTTATTGATTAGTGATTCCAGGATCGCCAATTGCGGAGGTCATTAGTCTCGTACGCGTAGTACATGTTTTCATTGCGGGATGGCGAGATTCGGCGCCGACCTGCCTGTCGGCTTTCCCCAACCAGATATTTCCCCCAGCCTGGACAAGCCCTAATCTCCTGACTGGTCTCCCAATATGTGTGGGTGTGTAGTGCATGTTAGTGTGTGTGTGTGTGTGTGTGTAAGAGGTGAGTATAGGACAAGGAAGGGGTAAGAAAGATCGCACGCGGTCCGTGGCCCGTTTGTTAGGGTACTGCTCCGGCATTCGCCTGATATTGATCGGAGAAACCACGGAAAACTATCGATCAGAGCAGCCGGCCGCTAGAATTGTCCTGCGCACGCGGCGTTGGTTGGAGGGCGGCAAAGGGCGCAAGCGCGTTCGCCGTCGAAGGGCGATATGGAAGAGCGAGGGCGGGGCTAATGAGGGCGGCGGGAGAGGCAGATCGGCGGGGACGGGAGCCGTGGGGGCGCTGAGCTCTGGAACGAAGGGGTGCGGACGCGAGGCGACTCCAGTGATGCGAGCGCTGAGGCTGAGCAGGGGAGCAAAGGCTACACGAAGTGCCAGCTCTCTGTAAAACGATAAACGGCGACCACGTTGAAGCAGAGGCCCCGGTGGCCGAGGTCGCCGAGGCAATAGTGTCGTTGCGCTCTCGGACTTAAGGGTCGCGGGTTCGAGTCCCGCCTAGGGCATGGTTGTATTTGTGTTCGTCCTTTCACCCCCTATCATCACCATATCATGCCATCTCAACAGCTACCACAACGTTAAACTCAGTAGTGGTCGTTAATGATATTGATGCGACCTTAAATAACAGAAAAAAAGCGGAGATGGGGTGCTGTGTCAGAAACGAAACGTGGTAAAGAGGGTCGATGGCTTCTCAAAGAGAATGCTTCCTTATCTAACTGTGATTCTCGACAACCGCCGACCACTCTTCTTGCGAGTGTCCTTTCTTGCAGTCGTCCAGATCACCGCGCTGGGCAACCAGCTGCTAGCGAGAACCTGAAACTGTGAACGCGTCGTGGCCTATTTCATTAATGAATGTATGGTGAATTAGATTTAATATCTATTTTTGAACTCTAATGACTAATCATTTCTCTCTAATAAACGGAATACTTCAATTAATTTGTTTCATGGTTAACTGGTTAATTATACACCTTGAAGATATTTCAAAAATAATTATTATTAACTGAAATATCACTTTAATAAAATCGAACTTCTAGGATGGAGACACTAATTTGATAATTAGTTATGAATTGCTTTCGTTTCTCGCGTACTGCAGTTCTATACTTCTACAATAAAGTATTCTTATTCTGCGGGAAAAAGCGGTGATTTTTTGACAGAAAATTTCTTATTCTCGGGCCCTGGTAACGAAAATTTGGGTGATTCTTCTTCCTATATGTAGTAAATTACTTCCTCTAACACATTGTGTAGTCAAAATCCACATTTTGTGGATCCTTCACATTCAAAAATCGATTAGCGGCAAAACGTCTGTCTGTCGGTCCGCCTTCCCGTCCTTTTAACTGTGGTCAATGCCAGCCTCTAAATCGTTCAGACAATTTTCTCTAAAATCGATATTCCCTGATCGATCTGAACGTACGTTTGTTTGAATAACGTACGTTTGTTTGTAGCGTATATTTTGATATCGTGAAGTTGAGTTTGAAGCGTATATTTTGATTTTTGGGCATACTTTAAATGACGTCACCACAAGTTTCTCAAAAATAGCTCCAAATTTTTTTTTTACTTTTTTCCCTCTGATAGCGAAAAAAGATGCATAAACAAATGTCGTAGATCACATTTTCCTTGCTCTTCCTGAATATTAAAAAAATTACAGAAGTTCAAACTCGTTTTGGTGTCGTCCTATAACTACCAAATTGAAGAGAGAGGATTTTTCCTTAATAAATCTGATCATAAAAACAGATCTTTAAATAAGGCCATGTTCAATTTTTCGAAAATACGAGTTTTTGAGCAATTTTGCGTGAAACTTTTTCAGTAATTCATTTCTCAAAAATTACTCCTCATATGTAGAAAGAACAGTAAAGAAAGTGGAGCTGGTTCCATTTTCGGCGAACCCTCTGAAAGTTGCAAACAACACAAGCATTAGCATGCAAAATCAATTTTTTAAAGAAGGTCTTGTAGATTTTTAAGGAATGTGTGGTTTAGAAGTAAAAATATAATGTAGTAGTAGAATTTGCAATTTCGAATTTCGCGCGCTCCATTTGCTAGTCTCAGGTGATATCAGACTGGACGACATTGCCGCATGTGGACAGGGCAGTTTGAAATACGGAGAGTTCCTTCGTAGCGATGTTATGTATGTGTGTACTTGGCGCAACAGCCCATGAACGGGCTCAGGCCTATCGGCGACGTCCCTGCCTCGCGGCCATGGGTTAAGGGGGAAGTATGGTTAGCAAGTAGACGCCGTATTCCAGTCTTCTCAACCTGAGAAGTGAATTTTCTCATCGTCACAGGGCAACGTATACTGGAACATTGCAAGGGGAACGCACACTATGGTCTTGCCTCGACCGGGAAACGAACCCGGGGCCGCGTAGTAGAAAGCGAGCACACTGAGCAAGAGCTAGCCACGAGGCAGAGATGTAATAGCTCTACGAAATGCAGTTTTAATTGTCAAATTTTTGTTCATGTATTAGTTTTAAAAGAGTTTTTGCACTGAATAGCCTTCGATTGTAATGAGTTTACAAATGATGATTGAGATTTGTTAATATGGACAGAAATTGCCGTGAAATAATATTATGTAGCCGTTACTAAGTGCGAGAAAGCACTTGCAGTTTTAGCACCACTACTTTTAAATGCTTCTTAGATTACGTCAATTGTGTTAAAATTCCCACGCCAGATTTTGTAGAAATATTTGTGAATACTACATAATTCATTGCCTTTACAAGTGAAGGCTCGAATTCCATGAATTTTAGAATCGACAATACAATCCTGAATGATCTCAGGATATTACTGTTTTGCTGTTTGTCAGTTTTTTTAAGTTTCGAGTGCTAGAGAGAATTCGAAGGTTCGTGGCTTATTGGTGTTGGGATCGGAAATGGCTGCGGCTGGTAAAGCTTCGATGTGGCTTCAGTAATTCAGGGAAGCCAAGAAGCCAAAAATTCGTCGTCGAATTCCAAGGGTTTCGCTCTCAAGGAATTTTTCTGTATACTTTCTGTATACTGAATACTTTTGTTACTTTCTTCCAGACAGTTGTTTTACAGGTATAGTTTTTCTTCCTTTGAAGCCAAGAGAAGAGGAATGACAATAAAATCGTTTGTAACTCCAAGTTATTGCCTTAGAATATTTTTATTACAAAAATATAAGTTCCATCATTTGCTGACTTCTGAGTTATAGTAAAATTATTGCATAACTTGGTTATATAAGTTGGAATTATTTTATATTTCAATTGTGAGATATATTTATTTTAAATATGCAATATCGCAAGAATTTAACCAATTAACAAACCAAATGTTATACGAAACACGTATTCAAAATATCGTTTTAATGTAGTAATATTCATAATTGATGTGTAATAAGTCAATTAAAAATTATTTGAAATGAAATTGGTTAACCTAATTTACTATTTTTCCTCAAACACAGAGAAAATGTTCCTCAAGAAGATACGGGATACGGTGGCCATATCAAGTGGTATTTTCGCAACGGCGTTTATTTTCATTTTACGTGCAGCTGTTTCGCTGCGAATAAGCTTCTTAAAATATCATGTTGTCCTTAAAAGGGCAAATTAGCTTCAGATGCGTAGGATAACAGGGCATTTTCTGTCCGTTCATAGAACAGACACAGAAGGAAAGAGAGAGAGAGAGAGAAAGAGAGAGAGAGAGAGAAATCTAAAAGTTTAATGATTGAGAAGAAAACAAGCGTTGTGGAAAACGAAGGTGTGAGTATGGCCCGGTGGCGATAATGGAATAACGTTGTTGTGCCGCGATGTTAACAAAGACGTTGGTGTATAGTGCGATTTTTACATCGCTACCCCTCAAGCCCCTATGGTCGCTACGGAATATCACACGGCAGTTCTCGCATGATCGCAAGCGCTGCTTGATACGGTCGCGATACTGAGAAAGACGCGAAATACCGTGACATATTCCCCCGTGAAGTCGGGCCTTGAGGGGCAAAGTTATAAAATTCGCACTATAGTAATGATGGCGTAATGACATTTGCAAGGGATGCAACGTTGCGACGCGATGTCGGCCGCCTGGCGTTGGCGCCATTCTTGGGGAGAAGCATTGTCTGCGACACATTGGTTCAGCGACGCACGTTAGCATAGCCACGCCTATGTACATAGTGAGGTTTTCGGAGCACAAAGGCGGAGCCGCGGGAGCCATCCCCCCTGTGCCCCAAATTCAACATTATAATTTCTTTTAATTAATCAAAATAAATTCCAAACATATTTCATCACATTTTAAGCAGTATTCTCTTAACGAAAGTTTCCGCATATTTTACTTTCTCGCTAGGGAATAGAGAGAAAGCAAGAATTATTACAAGAATCCATGTTTTGTGGGTCGTTAATACCGAAAAATCGTACGACGCCAAAACGTCTCTCTGTCCCTCCGTTTGTCCTTCGTCCGTCTGTGAACAACGCTAGCGGCTAAACCGTTCAGCCGATTTTCTCCAAAATTGATATTCCTCAATCGATCTGACTGGTTTCGCGGTCCCTTGAATTTGAAACTAATATTTTAATACTCGGGGGTACTGTACATGACGCCTCCGGGATTTTTTTTTCTTTTTTTTGTGATCTTCCTTCGCTAGATGGAGAGATCCGGCGACTTATAGTTGTTTTCCCAACCAGTTATCTCCCACTAGTGGAGTACTGCCCCTGTCGGGACAAGCTCTTAAGCTCCCGACCGGTTTCCCGGCATGTGTGGTAGTGTAGAGCATGTAGGTTTGTGTGTGTAAGGAAAATGTGAGGATAGGAAAGCTGGTGCGATTTCTTTGGCCCGTTTGTTAGGGTACTACTCCGGCATTCGTCTGGTGTTGTTCGCAGAAACCACGGAAAACTACCGACCAGAGCAACCGGTCGCTAAAATTCTGCTCCAGACAGCGACTGAATTCGACCTAGCTGAGAAGCTGGTGTCGAAAATCCTGCCGCCGTCGGGACTCGAACCTAGGACCTCCGGGCTTTGGGAGTGGCGTAGGCGTAGGCGTGGCCGCGATGGCGCGGGCGGCGCTGCCTCGGCCGTGGCTGCTCCGCTCCAGGGCTGTTTGCATGGCGGCGCTGGCCCGATTTCCCAGGAGAGCGCACCGCATCCCTTCGGACGACGCCGCGCGGCGCGGCGGTCAGCAAACTGCGCGAGCGCTCGCCAGAATACGCTTTTTTTGCGAGAGGGCTGCGAATGCTTCTCTCGGAAAACAGGGGGCATCGGACTTTCGAAACAAGTGCGGAGAACTGAAGGCTCTTCAGAGTTCTTGTATTAACATGTATGTACGTGTTGAAGTCACGTTAACGGGGCTTGGTCAGAAGGAGCAAAATTTATTTGAACCATGATTGTTTGCCAACGTTTCCGAAAATATATTTCTATCCTCAGGGCTTTTAACCACCAAATGAGTGTACACGTAATTAATTAATCTGCTACATTCTACCAGTTGTAGGCATGGTGTGTGGTTGTGTGGTGAAGATGTATAAATGTTCCTCACTGCCTCTGAGATACCATAGTATCCACATTATGTAGCAGATTAATTAATTATGTATGCCCTAATTTGGTGGTTGAAAGCCCTAGAGATGGAAATATATTTTCCGAAACGTTGACAAAAAATCATGGTTTAAATTTTGCTCCTACTGACCAAGCCCCGTTAACCTGACTCCAATATAATATTTTGGGCGTTAAGCATTCTTCATGTATGTACATGTTTGGTATTTTGGGTCGATTGTCCGTTTTTACCGGCTGGCTAATGGTGTCCGCCACGCCCGGGACTAGTTAATACTCAGACTTTGGGGTAAGAGAGATAAGTTACGACGCATTCCCTTCACCTTCACTAGCAAACTCGCCTGCCTGAGATTTTCTTCATTTCACAGCTACAGAAACTGAGACGATTTTAAAGAGGGTCATCCATAAATTACGTAAAGCTAAAGAGGAGGGAGGGGATCTGACGCAGCGTTACGCTGCGTTACAAGGGGAGATAGGGAAGTGCGTTACAAGGGGGAGAGGGGATATTTGAATTACTCGAAATTTGCGTTACGTAATTTATGTACGGCCCCAGAAAAACTAGAATACTATTTTTGCTTCGACCGGAAATCGAACCGAAAGCTAGTTCGCATCCTCTTAGGGCTCTTCATCGAATCACTTACTGAATTGTTATGTAGAATAATAGTAATTTTCATATTTTCGTCGCATGAGAAAGTGTTACGAGGTGATTCGATGTATATGCCGCTTGAATAAATAAATAAAATGGGTAAATGGGAAGGTGATTCAAAGTGGATGGCAGATTAATGAAATATCTCTTGCATTGTGTACTTTTCTCTCCACAAAACCTACATTTTGTATCTTTAAAAGTATAGAATGCAACAAATTAATCGTGTTGCAACACTGATGCGCAGGATAGAACAAATTGGAACCAACCTCTCTTTTCTCTCTTTTCTGTATTCAAAATTCGACAAGAATGTGGTTTAGGATAGAGATCACAGAATTATGAAAACGTGCACAAAATTCACTTCTCCCCATAGCTCGTCACACACAGTTTTTTAACTGTTTTTGACGTAAATAAATAAACCATTCAGTTTTTATGATTTTTAATTCACTTTACCCTAAAACAGTTAAATCTGAATATGACATAATTAAATGTTATTTTCTGAGGTCGAATGAATAAAAATTCTAACGTCATATCTTTTTCACTCTAAATTTACGATATAACTGTTTTGTTTAAACTATAATATTTGCAATTATTGCCCATAGAATCTGAATTCTATTAAATGCTACATGAAACTTACAATATATGACATTAGAATAACATCTGTTCTGTAGATTAAGTATCTCGGACCTGTTCGACATGTTGACAAAATATGGATAATGAAAAGACGTAGCGAACTGATAAATGTTGGAAACATATTATGCCATTTACAACAAGCTGCCTTCTTTCTTTTGTTGACAACCCATTTCCGTATTGCCCGAACGCGAAAGCCCTGCCTTTCCAAGGCTCACGCTGCCCTGCGCGTTGCTGCTGGAGAGGCTTTTAGGAAATGGAGGTGCGAGAATGAGGGATTGGCCTGTCGCGTGTCTTTACGGACGAAAGCCGAGATAAACGATTTCAGACCTGCTCCCTTTATCCTGCCTTGGGAACCACACCAGCGTTCTCCGTCTCCAGGCCACAGGCAACTTGTCGGCTGTCCGGGAGACGACGCCGCGTGCTAGGCACAGACGCAACGCGTCGGCCGTCATGCTGCGATCTTCCTCAGGGTGAAATGCTGTAAGATTTGTCCTGAGGAAGGTCATAGCATGACGGCCGAAACCTTGGTACCTGTGCCTAAGACGCGGTGACAGACAAGTAGATACTGACTCCAGCCACAGAAGCCTACGTCCTCATAGGCAGCCTTCCTACCACGCGCCACGCATGATTTTCATTAATTAATATTCAGATGCAAATACACCAATAATGTAGAGCAGGGCTTTCCGCATGCGGCCCGCCAGATCTTTCCGTGCGGCCCGGGACTGCTTTGAAAAACTTTATTAAACCAACCAAATACAATACGTCTACACGATTTAATTTAATGATATATTAGTTTTCGCGTTGTGTGTACATTCATCATGTATGTTGAATAAAATTCATATCTAATATATATTTGTTCCAGAATAATCTCAGTTGTTAAAGTAAAAACCATCTTAAATCACCGTGCGGCCCGCGGCTTAAGTAGAATTCGATGTGTGGCCCATAAGCCCTTCCAAGTTGGACAGCCCTGATGTAGAGGTTTAATTCATCTGAAAGTCGACTTTAATCAGTCACGACTGAGAACGCATCAGAAGCGTATGAGATGTCAGAAATAGATATTCCCAAGTGAAGTTTTCAGGGCAATGAGGAGTGAGCGGAGTCCATTTACGGAATTTGTAGGGACCGGATTTCAAAGCAACTGCATATATTTCCCGAGTAGTCAGAAACTATGCTCACTAGATGTGTACTTCTAGTGCAGCTAGATGTGTACACCCTATTTTCCAAGCATGATTTTATGATGCATATTTAACAAATTTCGGAATTTTTCTTCACAAGCATCATATCTCTCCACGTTTCTAATTATTCTGAATTGTTTACTTGACAACGTTAATCGTTACTCGTATTTATTTACTGTATCTATTTGAAAACATTTAATTTTTATTTTAGTAATGATTTCCATTTATCGATTTCGTAGTAGTTAATATCAATTTCCTGTTAACAAAATATGCCTGACATTTAACAAGAAAACCACGATCGTGTCGAGTATTACGTGTCGTCCAGTCCAGGTCAAAAGTCCTAATGCTGACGTCCTAACGCTGAAGAACTAATACACGTTATTTTAACTCCCACTAGTCACAGGATAACAATACAAAACAGACTAAAAAATAAGATCATTGTTTTTATGGCATGAAGGGGGCTGGTAAGGGGTTTTCGGAATTACATTCATACGTGTTTATAATTCAAATTATTTAATGAATTAGCGATAGACATTCCATTGTGTATACTAAGATACCGAAATTTCTAACCAATGCTTCGAAATTTAATTGATTGGCACAGTTTGAGTAAACCAGATGAATGTATTGTACGTAAAAATTATAAAATCTCGGTGTTATGATGATCTAGTAAATATTTGTAGAACATATTTTATGCATGTTTCCGAAGTTTTATCTGCATAATTGCATACAGATTTAAGAGATTATTAGTATGTGTAAATCTGGTCCTTAGTAATTTGTTTGGAAATACGTTTCGAGAAAATGTTGAATTAAGGTTCAAGAACTTCATGAAAGCTAGTGTGAAAAATTACTCGACCTAAGACGCGGGAATAAAATATATGAAACATATTTTTATGTACTGCCGTGTAACAAATAATGGGCGGTTGATGTAAAAAGCAATGAATGGGTTACTATCAAGTTGACGGGAATAAGAAAATGCAGCGAAGCTTAAAATGAAAAAGTTTCTAATCTAAAAACTTGCAGTGAAACAGGTTTGGTACATTTCGTGTTGGGTCACGTGACTCGATCACTAGACTATAAAGTCTCTGAATGGAAAATAAATTCTTGGAATGCAAAAGTTTTATTTTTATTTTATAAGAGTCTGTAATCTAATTGAGGTGTCTCTTCTAAACGTGTTCCTTATATGAACTGGTCTACCTTGGCCAGAGCTTTCAGTTCTTAGCCGCTTTATTTGTGGCAGCATTCACCTAGTGGAACAGACATTCCTTGTTCACCGTTGGACGACAGGTTACGTGTAGCACAAATGGACTGTCTTGAAAGGTGTCTTCTTCTTTTTACCTTGCACTAAACTTTTCTATTACACTGTTCTACTGTTGCTTTATTTTATTTACAGTAATTCAAAAATATTCCTTTTTTTAGGTAGATGCTTTTTCTTTCAGAATCGGTAAAATTTAAAACACAGTTAAAAAATTATATAAACAGTCTTACGTTGCGAACGTGAACAGGTTATTATGAACCTGGTATGATTAAAAAGATTTGTAGATCAAATTGAAGTGTGCTTTCTGATTGTCAATATACATGTTTATTAATAAACCGTATGCATTGTTTTTATGACAATCGTTTTTTATCCACCATTTACACGACGTTTCGTATTTAGTTTTGTTTCATCATCCTGTCATAAATTGTCATGAAAAAATAGGATACGTTTTATTAATGATTGAAAAGATTTCATGGTGAAGTTATTTTCGAAGTTATTTTCTTCTTCGTTAATGTAATGGTATTGTTTTTCGCAACTACAAAGAACGTCAAAACATCGTTGTCAAACTCAAGACGTCTAAAAACGTGGAACTTCATACTATGATGTTTTAAAAAATCTGAATGTAGAACAAATATCTAGCAGTGGTGTATATTACGTGTTGAAAATCTGAATTCGATTCATATAAAAGATGTCATGGACTTTCACTGAAGCGCAATTGTCTCCAATATCGTTTTGTATTAAAATTGTGCTGCAATAGGTTCTTATGTAAAAAAACATATATTGTGTTTATCTACAGATACTTTATTTTCTTAAAACGCAGTAATTTAAGTATATTTATTTCATTTATACGATATTATTGTCATAATTCTGGAAATAGAGTGCCGTGGGGCCTTACTAGTTTATGTAAAAGTACGCTAGTTAAACTTACCTAGGACAAAGACTATTGTTAATATCTGTTAAGGATTTATACATTAATATTCTACGGAAGGAGTTTTAAATAGCCATGTATAATAAATCAATGTACCTGTCCCAAGGCCACCACTACACTCGTATGTATGCAAGCAAGCAGAGATTAATGTTGGTGAAAAACGTCTGCTATCCAACAGACGTCGTTGTGGAGGTTTTGCCAGTTTTTTGACACTCCACCGCGGCCGCGGAAGTGTGACAGAGCGGTATTTCATCACCATTTGCTGACTTCACCGCCGATGACCGAAGGAACTGCTGCGTGACGGACGGGGGGGGGGCAATGGGAGCGGTGAGGGTACAGACGGTGAGCTTAGGAGAGGGTGAAGGAGCGGAGAGGGTAAAGGGGCGACCGGGAACGGACGCGACGTGCAGCACCGGGCGAGGAGGTAGGGGCGTGCTGAGTCTGTGGATGGTAAGGGCAGGGCGGGGCGAATGGGAGCGGTGAGGGTAGGAAAGGGTGAAGGAGCGGAGAGGGTAAAGGGGCGAGCGGGAACGGACGCGTCGTGCAGCACCGGGCGAGGAAGCAGGGACGTGCGGAGTCTGGGGCTGGTGAGGGTGGGATGGGGCGAATGGGAGCGGTGACGGTAGGAGAGGGTGAAGGGGTGAGCGCGAACGGGCGCGGATGTGCAGCACCGGTCGAGGAGGCAGGGGCGGGGGGAGTCTGGGTCGGAGCGAGAAGGGGTGGTCGGGATGGTCGGGGCGGGTGGATAGGCCTGGGAAGGCGGAGTGAATATGAGACTAATGACCTTGGCGGTTGAAGCGCCCAGAATCACTAATCAACCGATGGATCGGGCGGGAACGCTCTGCGGTGGGCGGCGACAGCGGGAACGACTGACAGCGGGAGGGGGAGGGCGATGGGGAATGTACTGGGACTGGCAAGAGCGAGTGGCGGATCCAGGGGGGGGACGATGGTTGCCATGGCCCCTTCCAAAGACCTAGGGTGTTCGTTTGTTCCCTTCTTTTACATCGCACAATTGATTTAAATATTTATTTATATTAAAATTATGTAATTATTTAAACAATAATATTGTACGAGTATATTATCATATATACACTACAAAAATTACATACAATGTAACAACAAATATGTTTATTATTTAATAAAAATCTAAAATACCCCCCCCCCCCAGAATGATCAGCTATATCCGCCCCTGGCAAGAGCTGTCATGGCGGGAGGGTTCGGTTCCCCAGGCAGGCACTGTTCTGCGATTTTCTTAACTGTGTCCCTGACAGGAATCAGCTGTTGACGGTTTCATCCAATCGGGAGCTTGAACGTCACCGTAGTGTAGCGACACATGAGCTCCCGATTTGATGGCAGGGAAAAAGCTGATTCCTGTCAGGAGCAGAGTTGCGCAAATCTCGCTCCGCGCATCGTCCCGGAACCGCGGTCGCCGCCGCGCTGCGCTCTGCTGGACACCGCAAGTAACGGGGGAGCGCCGCCTCCGCAGGCGACGCGCAGCACGGCCGACACCCAACGGGAGTGCGGCTGATCGCGACCGTGTCAAGCGCTGC
>JAHLJT010002406.1:4625964-4802974 GCA_031308135.1 Acheta domesticus | reverse complement strand
TCCGATAGCACCCCGTTTCGTTCATCCGCTGTTTCGGAAGGAGTAAAATATTTTGGTAAGTTTGCATTCATAAATAGCGCAAATACAGGTTTCAGCACCAGTCCAGAGAAAATCTCGAACACAGGTGAACATGCACCCCATTTTGCCAAATTCGATATTTTACAATCTCCATAGAATAACTTGAGAGCAGCATAATATCGTTTATCATAGAAAAATATTAAAAAGTTATTAGTTTTTCCCAAACGACATATTCGAGGGGATATTCCATGAATGCTTTACTGTAGAGAACATGCATGCATTGGCGAGAGATAATTGTTATTGCTTTATGAATGGTTATGTTCAAATCACATCATGTCAACGCATTTACGTTCTCGTTTTCTCACTTAAAAACTTATGGAACAGTGGATAAAGTACTTGTATGAAATGAGGTGATCTTGCGTCGTAGTCTTCCTAGAGTATGATATAATATTACGAATTTATGAGAGAAAGTTAGGGAGTCTTTTTTTATGTACTCCACCTTAAAAAACCCGGACTCGGAAAACAAAACCCTGAAACCCCACTCGCCGTTTGATACCACTGATAAGTTGCTTAAAGAAACCATCCACCTCCCTATTCACTGGATGCAAAGGAATGAATTTGTTTGTGCATTGGAACAAGCATCATTTTTGTTCACGCCTGATATAGACTTATTCGTAAAGACATTATCAGATTTCTGCACGATGTAAATGCCTAGTTCTGTCACATTAATTGTTGTTCTGGCGACTGACATCATAAAATAGAAATGAAAACGTACACAGAAATTGTTATGCATCACTCTTCGTAGCAGAATGCTTCTCGCCACTTTTTTTTTTTTTTTTCCAAAATATTCTTTCCTCTCAGTAGATCGAATATCAAAAATCTTATACTTTGGCTATCAAGTGATTACTGTAAATTGGTGATAGATAATATGAACTGAGAGTTAAATGTTACTTTTGTGCTCAATAAAGCTTGCATCTCCACACAAAATACCAATCGTTTTTGTGCCTCTTTTTTCTCTTTCCCTAGACAAGTACTCAAAGTTCCGTATCTCGAGGAAAGTCTTCTTCTTAGATAGAGGAAATATAAACTTATACAACAAACATAAATTATACAGCTTATCTTTTTATGTTTAGACTGATAGTAATCAGGATTAATTTTGAGGTGGGGTGAGATATTCTCGGGTGTTGCCTCTGTTAGGAATGCGGCCAGAAGAACAGCCACCCCAAAAATCACTAGAAAAGGGTTAGAACACAAGAATGATTAATAGTTGTGAAATTAAATACATTTAGAATTTTACTTGAAGAGATTCAAATTATAATGATGGAAAACATGATTATAATAATTCAATGAATTTGTTTTGCTTCGATGTTCTTTCACGAACAATATTTTCAACTGAAATACTGATACCTGAGTTTGTTTAAGGTAACTTGCTTTTATACAAATACAGTTTGAGTCTCGTAATATTTTATTTCTTAGGGAAGGGTAATGCCTTCTCATCTTCTATTCGCCCTGCCTTCCACCCACTACATGGACAATATACACACCAGTCGAACAATAATTATATCATCATCTTTATTATGAAAACTGTAATTTGCTTTGTAACCTGATGGATATTGATGAATATGAAATACACTTATCCCTACCACAAACTTATTAAAAATAAATTATTTTTAATTTAGAGTAGTTTTTATTTATCCATGTAGCCTTGGTGATTATTCCTTAGCTGTCTCGTCAAATCGTGAAGCATTCACCTATTCCGTCTAAATTGAATGAAGTTTCTATGCTGAATGTGAAGTAGCAGCTTTGCATAAAAGTCCTTCAGGATATCACCAACTATATCTTACCAACCACATTTTTCTTATCAATCTAACATACCTATACCGGAAGTGTATTGATAGACCTGATGATGGTTCATCCTATAGTATTATAGAAATCTTATTTCAACACCCTTGAAAGGCAGAAATGCCAAGCAACAAGAAATAAAATTTAAAAAAGGATATCACCAAGCTGTCGGATTACCTAATTGTTTACAGAAAATAATGACTACCACTCCTTCCTTTCTCATTAATCAACTTTGTGGTTTTCAATGCATCCTTTTCGTATGACGGCATATTATACAATTGCATAACCTCGTGGATTCGTCATGGCTGCGATTGATTATTAATGCTGAGAAATCGTTGCCGTTATGTTTCAACCAGCTCGAAAATTAGTTTTCTTCAGTGAACATTGAATTTTTTGTGCAAAAATCTGTTGTAAATCCATTTATTTCTTACTTTCTATTATACGTAGTAGAGAAAGTTATGAAATGCTGCAAAAACTCGAAGCCGACATTTTAACATTATGGGGTCTTTGATACCACAAAAGTGTTGTCTCTTTAATTTTTTTCTTCTTCTTTGAATACAGAAAAGTATGCCTCCAGGCTAGCTCTTGGTCAGCGTGCTTCTTTCCACCATGCTGCCCCGGGTTCGATTTCCGGTCGAGGCAAGACGTAAGTGTGCGTTTTTCTTGTAATGTGCCAGTATATGTTGCTGTATGACGATGAATAAAATTCACTTCTCAGGTTGAGAAGACCGGAATATAGTGTGGGGATGTCTACGTGCTAACCACACGTACCCCCCTTAAACCCATGGCCTCGGGAGAGGGACGTCGCCGGTAGGCCTGAGTCCGTTCACGGGCTATCGCGCCAAGTACATGCATATACATATACAGAAAAGTATATTTAAAAATAGATTCATATACTTTTCTTCTCATAATTCTGAGATATATCGTTTGAGTGTTTTAATTGTTGAAAATATCGCAGTTTTGTGTATAATATTTCGTAACCGATAACAATATTATGAGAAAGTCTATGCTGCTGTAGTAACAATAGATTAAATATTTCATAATGTTATTTGTTTTCTAAAATTTCCAATCATCACAATTTCTGGACCATTTTCATTATTTTCCCATTTCAGTTAGTAGCTTCGCAGACGTTCCGTTGAAAGACTACGAAGCGACTTGAGGTCGAACTGGCCGCTACCACTCTCCCAAATGCTTTGTGACGATGTTACTCCTTCTCCTCGAAAACAGCAAACTACTTAAAATTTATGCGTCTGTTTTTTCCTTCGTCACTCAGAATATTCTAATTTTCCCAGAACTCGCCTCGTCGTTTCCATGTTTTCAGTGAAAGTTCTCGAAATTGGGAATTGGGCCCCCAAATGCCTCCCATGAATTCAGGCAGAAAGCCTAGTTTTCATAATATTAAAATATTTTGGCAACTCTAAATATCGTTCAGCCGCTAATCAAAATAAATCTAAAGGAGGCAAGAAAATAGGTTAGTATATTGTTTGATATTTTTGAAATCGCATTTAATGGGTCACTGAATATATCCATTGTTGACATTAATGAGTGACTTTTTGTTTGTTTTCATAAAAAAATCTATTTCACAATTGCATAGAAACTAGCGGCACGTAGCAGCAAACGGTGGTCATCTGTTGGGCATTAACAACACACCGATAAAACAAATGTTTACGTTATTTACGATAGCGGTTCAGCTCAATTTGGGCCTGGGCCAACACTCGCGTGCTGGTCGTTCCACCGGAGCCTCCGGACGGAGTGGGCCGCATGGGAACGAGGATGAGGGCAGCGCCAGAACTGAGATTGGGAGAGGGAATCGATTTGGGAAGGAAGGATCGCGTGCAGTCCGCAATTCACTTCCATACTGGGTCAGCTTTCGCCTAGAATTTACATTAAGTATATTAATAGTATGTATTAGTATTAATAGTATTATGTATGTATAAAAGTATGTGGAGTATTAATAGTATGTATTAATATGTATTAGTATTATTAGAATTAATAGTATTAAGTATATTAATAATATGGATTAAGTATATTGTATTATTATTATTATTATTATTATTATTATTATTATAGAGTTCTATTGTTATAAGTCACCATTACACAGCACAGACAACTCTCAACAACAACAACAAAAATTCATATCGGGCATGGAGTTACTCTAGAGTTACTTATTTTTCTCAAAATTTAAATAGTTTATCTCTTAGTTATAATTTATCTCTTTCTATATCATGCACACAAGTGTGAATTGTTTCGTGCATTCGTAATAAAATCAAGAGTAACAGAGATATAAAAGAAAAATTGTGTACTACTGTTTGATAGTTTCTTCTCTATTTGGTTTGCTCTTTCAATATTATTATTCTAAATATTTCATCATTAAAAGTTTAGCTGTTAATAAAATGATGCGAATGCTGACCCATTCTGTGAACCTTCGGCGCACAAGTTCGAAACTCTTGTTAGGGAACACAATACGGATGTAAGCAATAAAAATCGTCATTTAAGAGTGTGCAAGAGGTCGCTTCATGGTCATATTGCGGTTCATTTCGTTCCCCGGTCAAACCAGTGTACAGTTACAGCAATCCATGTTGTACTAACGTTGCAACTGAAAACGTCCGGTAATAATCCAACTGCGATATTTGCACTTTACTACACACCAATGTAATTTTTTCACATGCAATGAATGACCCCAAGGAGTACATTGCTCAATACTTGAACATGTTGGAAACAACCTGGTTCTACTGCTTCATCTAAATATAAAATTGTTTTTAGAGAGAACCGTTGGAGTTAGTTCTTCTTATAAGGTGTTTGTCAAAGCATCAAAGTCTCGGTGACCTCATCCCTGGGTCTCATTCGAAGTTTGTGTGTTGAACTAATACTCTTGGCAATAGGTTTCTTGTTTCAATATCCGGGTGCCAAAAATTACTTTCAACGCTTTTATAGGGTCGCACATGATTATAGTAAAATAATAATGCACGTAAGCTAATATAATTTCAATTTTTATTTCAAGTGAATTTAACATTAAAAGAAAAATTGACCTCAGATGAGCATTTTTTATGTTATTTGCCCGCTCTTCAAAATCTCCAGATGAACGGAAAAAGATGATCACACTAATCGAAGAAAGAAAATGTTTCACCATACATGGAGGTGAATATTTTTGTAAAAAATTGTCGACATCCATATCCATTCTATATCTTTCACAAAAGTGAAACACCACAATCATCCGCGTTCCAAACTTTCATTGCTCACGGAAAGTGAAGTTCATATTTTTAATTACATTCTTAGTTGAAAATAATAAAATAGATGAACGAGTTAAATTCTGTTTCTAATTTCATGAATGACGAAAATACTCAGAAATTATAATTCGTAACAAACTATGAAGTAGAATTCTTTACATATTTTAATTTCGAATAATTTATATCTTTAGTCTCGATCATACATTTTATGCTTTATCTCTTTTAAACATTCAGTACCATACAGCTTAAATTAGAGCAACGATTACTAGAATTTCTTCACATCTGATGCCTTGGATGAGCATGCATCGATATCTTAGAGCACTTTCGCCAAGGCCAAAGGAAAAACTGTGCAATATTATTTAGTTACTTGCTCAAATATGAGGGCAAAAAAAGTCATGCATTGTATAGCTTCTATCACATGATGTGGGACATTTCATTCAGCTTATCATCCACTTTTTAAAAGTGTGGAAAAGTACAAATTAAATCAAGTTAACGAACTTTCTCTTTATCTGCTTGTAATCAATTATTATGTAGAAAGTATAAAGTTAAATTAAAAATAAGTTATAAATATCTTTACTATTTAATAGCGTTTTTACAGAATTTATACATTTTAATAGTTGTATTTGATCAATATTTAGTGAATTTTTACCATTTAATTCTCACATTATTTAATTCATGTGTTCAATTATTCATTCAGTTTGTCCCTCTTGTTATTTTTTGTAAATGTCTTGCGAATTTTGCGAATGCGAATTTTTCAGCCACATAACACCTTTGATTCCACAAAGCAGCGGGGCTCCCCCGGAGGCAGCGCGCGGGTGTGCTCCGAATCAAATCGACGCTGGTTTCACCCGTCGTAAACATCGCCTTGGCGGCCGCGGCGGGGAGGGGGAGACTTTCACGAAAGCGCCGCGCCCGGGGCGTGATGCGGTTGTTGTTCCCCATTTCCGGTGCCGCCAAGAGTCCCCCTGGGGCACAGGCCGGGAGGAGCCGCTGGGGGAACCGGCCGACCGCGGAGCCCTGCGGAACGCCCCGCGCGGAAGCAGGCCGTGGAAAGCAGGCTCTCGCTGCCGCTCGCTCACGCGGGGCCTAGGAGCCCGCGCCACTACACTGTTAAGGCCCACTCCCAATACAGACGTAAACATAAGCGTAACGCACTGATATAAATTTTAACATAAGTGATAGACTGAAGCATTCACAATGTCCAACATAAGCTTAAGCAAAGATTTTCTATTTGTTTGGACCATTCTAGTTACTATTGGTTGGATGTGAGAATCTGTGTATTATATATATATTGAATTTTTTCAAATATACATGTTTATATAAATATATATAAACATGTACGTATGTACTGTGGTACAACAGCTCTTTACGAGCCAAGGCCTATCAGCGGCGTCTCGGCCTTGCGGCCTTGGGTTGGGTTAGGTTAGGTATTTTAATTTCAATAAACATTTCAACTAAATGGTACTATTGTGAATATTACAATAAAACTAAACTATAAAAAGATCGTACACTACAAAACAACGCAGAAAACCGTCGAAAATCAACCAAGCAATTTGGAAAACAAGTCATTTGTTCGATCTATCGACTTCGATCCTATTTCGATACTCGATTTTGAGTTAAACGTACTGTGATTGGTTCATTTCTTATTTCTGACATAAGCATAAGCACAGAAGCTTGAAGCTTCCAAGCTTTTAAGTTAACGTCTTATGTGTTATGCTTCTGTGAAGGCATTGTGAATGAGTCCGCTTATGGACGTAGTCCAAACTTTTATGTTAATGTCATGCTTATGTTTATGTTTGCATTGTGAGTGGGCCTTTACAAATTATATTGTCACACCATCAATCACAATGTATCGATGTTAAATATCTTTTTCTACTCCCATTGTATAATGCTGTCATTTGATGGCTGCAATCAGTTACATAATGATAGTCATTTCGATACAGTTGTCATTATGATTCAAGTTCTTGACAAATCACAGAGAAGTTTATAAACCAAGTATAGACATTTAATTAATCATTGAGAATCGTTTTAGCAAATGTGTCGTTCGATTGTAAACATTAAAATTGTATTTGATATTATATTATGCTCAATAATTTTAATTTCTTTTATTATTAGTATTTTTTTCGTAGTATATTATTTAAAATAAAGTGGATCGAATTTCACTTTGATCCTATTTGACTAGCGCAGTACTCCCTAGCAGACGGACAGGTAACCACAGCCACCTGCGGCAGCATGCGAGGGTAGATTTAAATAGCTGTCCGCTGGGTGGCCTTGGGTGAATTAACTACCATGAAACTATTCATTGTAAAAGTTTAACTTATACAATGAGTCGTAGAAAAAGTATGAAACTCGATGTAATGGGTATTAATTCACTCGTCTGAAGTTTACGATACTCACTTGTTCCTCGCTCATATCATAATATCACACTCGTATAATAATACCCGTCATTACATCATCGTTTCATAATGTACTATTCTTCAATATTGTAAGATATGTATTGATATACACTAAGTGATCAAAAGTATTCGGACACGTGGCTGAAAATGACTTACCAGTTCGTAGCGCCCTCCATCGGTAATGATGGAATTCAATAGGGTGTTGGTCCCCCCTTAGCGTTGATGACTGCTTCCACTCTCGTAGGCATACTTTCAATCAGGTGCTGGAAGGTTTCTTGGGGAATGGCAGCCCATTCTTCACGGAGTGCTGCACTGAGGAGAGGTATCAATGTAGATCGGTGAGGCTTGGCACGAAGTCGGCGTTCCCAAAGATCCCAAAGGTGTTCAATGGGATTCAAGTCAGGACTCTGTGCAGGCCAGTCCATTACAGGGATGTTATTGTCGTGTAACCACTCCGCCACAGGCCGTGGTGTATGAAGAGGTGCTCGATCGCGTTGAAAGATGCAATCCCCATCCCCGAATTGCTCTTCAATAGTGGGAAGCAAGAAGGTGTTCAAAACGTTAACGTAGGCTTGCGCCGTGATAGTGCCACGGAAAACAACAAGGGGTACAAGCCCCCTCCTTGAAAAATACGACCACAACATAACACCACCGCCTCCGTGTCCGGATACTTTTGATCACACAGTGTATGTCTTGCGATTGACGCTTCAATATTGATTCTTGATTCTTCAATATTGATGTAGGAAGACGCCGAAAAGCATTTGAACTTTTGTAATTTTCAAAATATCAGGAATTTCATCGAAAGTGAGATCTCCACCGTTCTCTTAAGCGTTCTTTAAGCCAGGAGAGAATCCAGTCGATTATTTTGAAGACGGCCATTGTAGATTTTTGTTAAATAATAAATATTTGTTATTATATTGTATATTATTTTTGAGGTGTATAAATGATAGTATACAATAGATTTTTTAAATTATTGCATAATTCTAACATAAATAAATAAATATTTAAATCAAATTTACCAAATAAAAGAAGGTAAGAAACGAAAACTCCAGGCATGGTCCCCGTGGCTCCCCTCTGGATCGGTCACTGCTTTAAGCCATCAGGAAACAAAGATTAATCAAAGAATTTGGAGCCGTTTTTGGAGAAAATTTTGAAAATGTTTTTGATGCTTCTTGCAAAGTACCCCCCAAAAAACGAAAATCCGTTTCAAACTCACAGGGTTTTGAGTTCCTTTAAATTGAACAGGGAATGTCAATATTGAAGAAAATCGGCTGAATATTTTAGGTGTTTGTGACGACCACAGACACCTAATAGAGACGGATTGCACGCAGATACAGACAAATGTTTTGCCGAAACTATCTTTCAGTATCAACGGACCACAAAACATGATCTCTGAATACTCAACGTGTTACAGGAAGTAATTTACTTCTTATTGGAACAAGATTCATTAACTTTTTCGTTACCAGGGCCCGGTCACTAGAGTTTTTCTGTCAAAAATCCGCTGTTTTCCGGAGGTTTATTACCTTGCTTTCTCTTCTTACGAAGTAAGGCGAACATTAAAATTACAGACAAAACAAGAACAGTGGAAATGAACTTAATGAGACAGTGCCTACATTTGTCATGGGTGTGTTAAAATCTGAAAGAGGAGATATGGAAAACAGATGGAGGTAATCTGTTCAGTTACAAAAATATTAGAAAACAAAGCCATTGGTATGGACACGTTTACAGCATGCTTGACGGAAATGGCCAAAGAAAATTTTCGAATGGTCACTATCAAAAAGGAAGAGAGGAAGGCCATCTTTGGAGTAGGAAAGAACCCGTGGAGGACAGAAATTTAGGACCTGACGATTGGGAAAACCGTTATCTATGGAGGTCGAAAACAACGAACTCCTGTAGGGCAACGTCCAAGGAAGAAGTGTGTTAAACCATTATAATTATTAAATTAATATTATGGATTATTAATTTATTATATTATACTATGTATTCAATTGGTACTAAATAATATTTGGCATTCAATTCTCAGGAAAATGTTTAGTCAATTCAGTTCTGAAAATCCAAATTAATTATTTCATACAATATTCACCATGACAATAGAGCGACTTGTTTTGTCTCATTTTCGTGTCAGCTGCCATGTAACTCGTTAATAGACTTCATGCGATCAGAATCGAAAGACTGGAATGGTATTACATATTTACGGAATTGGAATCTAGTAAAGCAGCATTTGCTAAGAGAGAATCGTACTTCCTTTTTCTTCACCTCAACAGTGTTATAGCAATCTCAAATCTTTAGTATATGTTTTTCCCACGAACCGTTAGCTACTCATGTGCGTGTCATCCAGAGAGAATAGTAGAACTTTCTAATCAACATTAATCGAATATTATATTTACCTTTAAATTCCTGTGGTAATTGGGATAGTGAGAACGAAAACAAAATGCGTTTTTTGTACGTCGAAAAATAAATCCCAAATTTTTTGTAATTGTAATGCCCAACGATCTTGTAATTGTAATGCCCAAGATAGATTGTTTTCAAAATTTATCGTGTGTCTCGATGTTTGTAAATCGTTTGAACGTGTGTCAGATGTACAATAAAAATGTTTACCCTGATGGAAGGTGTTGGCTCATATTGAACCCTTGTGCTGCACGAGAACGAAGACAAACAAGCGGATTAAATTAACATCTTCGCGTGATCATCTGCAGTGTTTCTTTGACTCAAAATCCCAGCTGCTTCCCCATCCCACGTCCTGCAGATGTAAACGATAAGGGTGATACAGTGTGCTTCCCGTACGACACCTCGGCTACGTGCGTTAACCTGGCGTCGTGCCAAAAGTCGAAGGTTGGCTGGCGATTATGTCGCAGACGCCGCGCCGCCGTGATAAACAACCGAGACTCGGCCACCCCGAGGCCTTGCCCTCGCGGAATTTTCGCCCCGCGCGTGCGCTTAATGTATGTGTTTTCGTTATTTTCTTTACAAACAAATCGATCGTCAGAAGCTCTTTAACGCGGGCGCCCTCGGACGTGTGGGCGATTTAAATACTGCTTAAGCAAACGCTCTTGGATCGCTCCAATCAAGATTCAAACAATGCCGATCCCCGGTGCTCGTGATGTTATTCCTTTCTTTCTTTATCGACTTCGAAATCGCGGCAATAATGTAGTCAATCCAATGAAAAGTTTTCACATTGGTTGAATATTCAAACCTGTCGTATGAAGAATCAACAAACATATAAATGAATCCGTGACGAAAGGAGCACAACGTAACACCCAGTGTGTTGTTCACCTGAAAACAAACCATTAAAATGTATGATATGAATACGATACATGGGGCTGCTTATATTTTTATAACGAAGGAACTCTTTTCAGGAAGACATTGTTGCTTCATCGCCTGTATGAGAGACGGGAACATATCATACCCAGAGACATCGTTATTTTGGCAACGGATAAAGTTATTCTTCTAAGGCAATAGTGTCGTAGCCATCTCGGGCCGAAGGGTCGTGGGTTCGAGTCTCGCCTCGGGCGTGGGTGTATTTGTGTTCGTCCATTCACCCCCTATCATCACCATATCATGTCATCTTCACAGTTACCGTAACAGTAAAACCCAATAGTGGTCGCTAATGGCCTAGATGTTGATGCGACCTTAAATAGCAAAAAAAAGGATTAAAACTGTATTTTAAAAAGATATCCAAAAGAACACTCCCCGTAATATTTGTATTCAAAGAATGTGTGTTTCTTTGACACTCACTCTTCGAGAATATAGAGTCAGTGTTCCTTTGTTCCTTTTTACTGAGAAGAATAACATCCGTTGCCAAAATAACGATGTCTCTGGGTATGGTATGTTCCCGTCTCTCGTACAGGCGATGAAGCAACAATGTCTTCCTGAAAAGAGTTCCTTCGTTATAAAAATATAAGCAGCCCCATGTATCGTATTCATATCATACATTTTAATGGTTTGTTTTCAGGTGAACAACATAATAGGTGTTGCGTTGTGCTCCTTTCGTCACGGATTCATTTATATGTTTGTTCATTCTTCATGAGACAGGCGTGAATATTCAACCAATGTGAAAACTTTTCATTGGATTGACTACATTGTTGCCGCGATTTCGAAGTCGATAAAGAAAGAAAGGAATAATATCAGAGACAGATGACCGATTAACACTGTTTAAGTCAAACATGCAAATCAAGCCATTACATGACCTTCATTAGGAATTTACGTTCTAACATACGTACTTGTATTTAGACTGCTCGATTTTGTTCCACATAATATACTTGTATTTGCAACGTTTTTATTTCGTCATTTTATTATAGTGTAGTCCAAATTGTTGCAATTTATTATTGCTTGTTGCAACGAAAAATAACACAAGCATTGCAGAGAAATATTCACTTAACTATGTCAGTCCATGATATTAGGATAATTAAATACATAGACGAGTAAGAAGACATCGCGAAATAAATTCTTAAGGACTCTTTTTATGCCATGACAGTAGGGTAGTGACCAGAACACTTGTTTTTCACCTTTGGCCAGCACTGGCAGGTACTTTCGCAGTATTGTTCTGTGAACTTTAATAGGATCATGGAAGTAGCCTTTGAATTGTATACCAAATAAACAGAATAGAACTTCTTTTAAGACAAGGCAGCAACCTACACTTTTATACTTGGTTTGAAGGAAAACTAGAGATTATTCTGAAAATATTTTATTAATTTTTTTACTAGGTTTGAAGGAAAAGTAGGGATTATTCTGAAGCAGCGTGAACTCTCGTCAAAGAAACCGTTCCTCCAGAGTATCATTGTATTACATAAAAAGGTCACTGCCCTGGCGAAGTGAGGTTCTGGTGTCAAACGCTCCGTTGCCGGATTTGAAGATACAAAGTGCAACGTTGATGATTCCCGGATGAAGCAAAAAATGATGTTGCAATTGATAAGATACTTCATTTTTCACATATCGTGCACGCTTCTGCTGGTGTAAACTAGTATCATATCCGTTTCTATTACGAGCCTTTATCTTCAGTGTGTGTAATGTAGAAGAATTCGCACAAATTAAGCGATCCAGAAATATCAGTATCATATCCCTAACAGTTCTACATTTGAGTAATCCTCCGTAATCATGTAATGGTGAGATTGATGTCATTGAAATCGTTTGCCGACTTTTCGAGTGAGGTACACAAATTCATTCAAAATACAACGCCACAAAAAACTGACTGAGAACACTTAATTTGCAAGTTGTTTACCTCGTCACTCTTCGAATCTCGAAACTCCGGTCTGGAAAATTGCCTTCGTCTCAGCCTTCACCCATACGTGAATTCTTTATGACAAACCTTGTTGTTTATCCCAAGCGTCTCCGGTAACTTTCCCTCCTTTCCATGACAATAAGGTACACGTGATTTGTTTTTTCAATATTTGCCCTTCAAAAATGCAATATATCAAATGTTGATCTTTCCCTCCCCATATTGATCCTCAAGTATCAAAACTCTCCTAAAGTTTGCAATGTTTCTAAAGACTTTCAAGTTGGTAATTTAAAAAATACACTGTGCATTCTTATTAATAAAATAACCTACTTAGTTATCTAAATAAAGCTGTCACAAAATATTCTACTATCCAGAGCATTGGGTTGCAAATCAATTAATAATCAAATAAAAACATTCAAGCATGTCGATTCTTGAATCGCTATTGATGTTGTTTTTGTTTTCAGGGCGTGCGTTCATCACATGTCATGCGTTGAAAAATAAGTAAGCAGACATTCATTACAATTTAATTTTCCAAGGGAAATACTATGTTGTACAACCTACAACGATTTAAACAATAACGTAGAAATGATCGAAACAAAATTAAATTTAAGGACACGACGTTCATAATAACTTCTATGTATTTGTATGTATCCATGTGTTCAGACACTAAATAACGAAAACATTTATTTATCACTACCTCCTGGCTCACCTCCCAGTGGGTTAGCTTTTAAAGAGGTGTTTCGAGGCTGTCGCTCTATCGGCATGTTGCGCTGTGGGTCTGTCACATGAGTCTCGCAAAACAAATTCATTGCATTTCGAAGAGATCATCCAATTAATTATCTTCAAAAGATGTATTTTTAAAGATCAGCAAGCGAAGTGTCTCAGTGCGTAGCGCGCTGGCCTCGCAGTCGGGAGGTCCGGGTTCGATTCTCGCGCCCGATATTCTGACCGTGTTTTCGTGGTTTCTCTCGGTCACAAGGCGAATGCTGGAATGGTTCAAAACTGCCACAATGGATTTGATCTTCCTTTTTTCTTTTTTTTTCTTTCCCTTTTTCTTTTCCTTTTTCTTTTGTTTCCTTTTTCTGCATACAATCTTCTTCTTATTTTCTTCTTTTGCATTTTTTTCCTTTCTTCTTTTCTCATTTTTACTTTTCCTTATACGTACATATATACGGAGTAATATATGTAGTATACGGAAATTTATGTAATGCTACGGAAAATCGTTTTCGAGATTTCAACGGAAATACACGTTTTGGGGTCCCCTGATACCGAAAAAGTGGTTCGTTTCAAAACGTTCGTCCGTCTGTCTGTCAGTCTGTGAACAACACTAGCGCATAAACCATACGTACGACTTCTTTCAAAATGGATATTCCCCTGGTTCCACTCGAGGCGCCGCGATTTTGAAAAACTTCCTCAAAATTTGGGGATACTTTACATGAACCCCCCGGTCATTTTCAAAACTTTCTCAAAAACAACTCCAAATTTGTCTTCTTTTCTCATTTTTTTCTTCTTTTCTAATTTTTGTCTTCTGTTCTCATTTTGTCTTTTTCATTTTTTCTTTTCTCATTTTTTCTTCTTTTTACATTTTTTCTTCTTTCTCATTTTTTCTTCTTTTCTCACTTATTCTTCTTTTTCTCGTTTCTTTCTTTCTTTCTTTTTTTCGGAGCGGTCCTAGGGCCCAGTGCGTGTGACGCATGGCGGCGGCGGCGGCGCGCCTGCGCGTCTCAGCCTTGGCGCCCGCCGCACGCGCCTCGCATCTCAACGCCGGCCGCGCCTCTTCTGTTTTGCCGTTCGTTTGTTTACTCACAGCGCGCCCGCGCGCAGGCGGGAAGTCGGCGCGCCAACGGCCGCGACTGCGACACCTTCGCAGCCAACGGTCGCCTGCCTGGCTGACGCGGGCTTTGTGAAGCGAGTGCCGGATGCAACACCGCGTAGGTGCGTGTTGGGATGGCCGAGCTTGTGCGAACTGGCGTGTGTAGTGCGACTTTTAGAACTTTGCCCCTCAAGCCCATGGTCACGATGAAATGTCACACGGCATTTCGCGTCTTTCTCGCTCGTGCCGCTAGAAGTCGCATGATCGCAAGCACTGTTTGACACGGTCGCGATCACATGATGTCTAGCGTCACGACTGAGAACGACGCGAAACATCGTGCCATATTCCATCGTGAAGGAGGGACTTGAGGGGCAAAGTTACAAAAATCGCACTATAGGCTGTGTGCTGACTCTGTAGTTGTAACTTTGCCCCTCGAGGCCCGTCTTCACGAAGGAATTTGTCATGGTATTTCGCGTCTTTTTCAGTCGATATCACATGATCGCCACCGCATAAAGCAGTGCTTGCGATCATGCGATATCTAGCGGCAGGACCGAGAAAGATGCGAAATGCTGTGTGATCGTGGCCGTAGGGGCTTGAGAGGCAAAGTTATAATACTCGCACTATAGGTGTGCTGGGCTAGGCTTGAGCAGATTGGGTGATCGCCCGGATCCTTGCAAGACAAGGTGCCAGATGATGGGAATGATGGGGGAAAATTTTTAAAAATTGGAAAAGAAATTAGAACTCGAGAAAATTGTTATGCAGTTGTATAGCTATAGAAAATAAATTAAATTTTGAAAAATCGTTATCGTAAGTTTGTCTAAGTCGCGATAGAGTAGTCTGATAATTCATAAAATTTTCAATTTTTTTCCTTGAATATTTTATTATAGCCATTCCTTATAAGGTAGGACTCTGTGAAATTAATGAAATGACGCTAACATTAAAATAGGTTCCACTGAAATTAATATTATTTCATGTATTTAGGTGGTTTTATTAAACACTAACTAAACACAATTTCTTTAGCGTTTTTGAGATCACAATGGAAATTGTATTGTTTGATCAGTAAATACTTTTACTTAAAATTATTATTTAAAATATACTCCCAAAAACTTTTTCTAGCTTACACGTAATTTTTGTTATTTGTTGACTTAAAATAACTCGTATAGTTTCTTGATACAACTTTGACATGTTAAATTTTTTCGGGGTGGGGTGCTACTTTTCTGGATTGCCTCAAGCCCAAAATTGTCTAGCTCCTGGAGCTGCGTATTAAGAAGTCTTGAAGGCTCAGCGTCTCTCGCAAAGCTTAGGGAAAAGGTATCCAATTCTTCGCTTTTCTTGTCGCGGCTATGCACTAGAGAGGTTGGCGGCTGCGAGAGAAAATTCGGGCAACTAATGCTATGCTTTTTCCATCCTTTGCGTAACGATATTAAGAACACATCTTTAATGCATCATTAAATTGAAATAAAATATAGATATTATATTTTAGAAAGATATTACATGAAATTTTGACAGAATAGTAATGCGAGGCGTCTTAATGTCTTACTTCAACTTTTTCCTCGTTTTCTTGTCTATGTGTTCAAGAAAATATTTTTATTTCTCCTTTTCATTCTTGGCAGAATACAAATCAAAGTGCAAACGAACGTTTTAACATTTCTCGAATACTTCAAAAAGTCTGAAAATATTATTTTACTCAAATTCATTATTTTGCATTAGATAACTGAAATATATATTGAAATGAATGCGCTCAAAATGTCCAGGACTGCCTCTACATTCAACAAGAGATATTTTACTTTCTTGCGTTGAAATGGTCATGCACGTTTCCTTCACATCTTCATAAGCATGTTGTGGGTGTGATCCGAGACGGGAGATGATTCGTGTGGGGAAGGTTGTTCCATGCATAAAGAAAGAATGGATGGATGAGCGCATGTGTTAGGCACGCAGACGGGTGAGCCAGGATGCGCGACTGTGCGGAGGCGCTCCTGCCGCGCCTCACCGCCGCCGCCGCCACCGCCGACACCTCCGCCACAGTTACCGCCGTCACCACCACCACCGCCACCGCCACTGCCCACCGCCTCCACAGCCGCCGCCGCCACCGCTGCCGCCATCGCCACTGCCTCCATCGCCACTGCGTCCACCGCCGCCGACGCCACTGCCGCCTCTACCGCCGCCGCCGTCGCCAACGCCACCGCCACCGCCGCCGCCGTCGCCAACGCCAATGCCACCGCCGCCGACGCCACTGCCGCCGCCACCGCCGCCGTCGCCAACGCCACCGCCACCGCCGCCGCCTCCGCCCACGACGGTTCTGGTCCTAATACCATTTAGTAACGACTAATATAAAAATCCATTTCTTACAAGAATTATTTTCGCAATATACGAATATTGCATTAGCTCTGCTTAGCTATTGCATTTGCTAAAACTTATTAAAGCTTTACGTTAGAAGCTCTAACAATTGATCAGGAATTCAGCTAATATCTAGAATCTTACCTCAGTTACTAAAACCACGCTTTCACTGACGTTATTTCACTGCTTCAACCTTGTTCGCCTGGTTTGCTGTTGATATTTTGAGTTTGGAAGTTTTATACCTTTTCAGGCTACTTTGGTTAAAAGGAGAAAAGTTAGTTTCTCTTTTTTATCGTTTCTGTAGAGTCGAAGGCGTATTTTTAATGTTGTTGAATCATATAAGATAATTGTTCTTTACTGTACATGTTTATGTATGCCTACTATGTCATTTCTCTCTGTCTGTCTGTCTGACTGTCTGTGTCTCTCTCTGTGTCTCAGTCTCTCTCTGTGTCTCAGTCTCTGTCTCAATATCTGCCTTTCTGCATACCCTCCTGCATCCTTTCTTAACCTTTCACTCACCCTAAATTCATATCATACAACTCTCTCTCTCTCTCTCTCTCTCTCTCTCTCTCTCTCTCTCTCACACACACACACACACACACACACACACAAACACTGATGCACATACATTTCTATAATTACATACTCTCGCATGCGCACAAACACAATTATACGCACGTGAGTAAACACTCGCGGATATTCCACGGCAGGACGTCCCCCACACGTCCCCCTGAGCAGGCCTTGCTCAAGCGGGATGCGCGAAGCGTCCGACGGGCGAGGCCGTGGCCCTCTTCACGCAGTTTCTCCATATTCGCCGCCGCCGCTGCCAATGCCACAGCTGCACGTGGCGTCGCGCCGCCCGGGAGAGGCCGCTGGCACACGAAGGCGCTGGGCCTCGGTCACACACTCACAGATCCCTCGCCCGACACTTCCCTCAGCTACCGACCCACCCTCCCGCCCTCGCACACGCCCACCTCCACACACATGTACACACCCGCCTCCCGCACGGCCACAGTTGACTCCGGTTATAGTGAACTTCTAGGGACTAACATTTTTGGTTCATTATATCTGAGGTTCACTATATCCGATGATGTCAAAATGAAATAGAATTACTGTATAACGATTGATTTTATTAATATACAGTGAAGAGATACAGTGAAATACATTTTACAGCACAAACTGAAAATTTAAATCTCTTTATTTGTCCTTCAAAAACAATTATTTTCAGTTGTTTGCTTCGTACATTTTCAATTAGTAATGTCTCTAGATCCTTCTCCAGAATCCGTGCTCTCTCCATACTTGATTCTGCATTGTCCTCTGTCTCTACATATCGTAATGCAGTCTTGATGCCTTCAATGCCTCTTGCTTTGTTGGAACACTGTCCGAAGGTCCTTTTACTCGCCTAATAGCATACGAGATCCAATTAATGTCCAGGACTTATTTCCTATGTTCACTATAACCGAATCTTCTTGTAATGTGAGTGAAACTGAACCAGTGACTTAAGTTCATTATAACCGTGGGTTCACTATATCCCAGTTCACTATAACCGGAGTCGACTCTACAAACCCGCCCTCCTGCACGCTCACCGCCCCATATTCTCGCCCACTCCCGTCCACCTGGACGGCCACCCACCCCCTTACCTGCCTGCCTTCGTTCCTGCCTGTCCGTCCGCCTACTCCCCCTCCCAAGTGCCCGCCGCCTACCCCCTCCCCAACGTCCGCCCGCTCACGCGAAATGCGATTGCCGTCGGCCATCCTCTGCATCGCCGATGGCATCGGCAGGCCGATGGCTCGCGCATTCCAAAGTACGTAGCGTCCGAAAATCTTCGTGACTGGCACCTGCGATTGCGACCTTGCTAGAGTTGCAGTTGTTTCGTTCTACACATATTTCGTCGTTTTGTCTATTTGTAGAATTCTCCCTGCACATTCGGCTGTCGGAACTTCCTTAGCATTTAAAAGTGGCGTGGCGGTAGCCAGCTCCTTTTCCTTAATCAGCACTTGCCAGGAATCTTGAAACCGTGAAACTAATGGGCCCGTGCAATATGGACAATTATAAAAATATCCTTTTCATTTAATAAAATGTTAATATTAATGTTTTATTATATTTAATTGTAAATAATAAAAATATTTGTTTTGCGTTGTAATCGAATTATTTAATTGCCTACAATTTCGAAGTTTTGCTGCATTGAATTGATGTATTTATGTAGATATAGTTGAATGAAATAAAATTAAAATATTTTTAGTTTTAATTTTGCAATTAATTCATTCCATCATAACAATTTCATCTTAAACTTATGTTTCCTTTACGTACTAACTTATTTAATTCTTTAAATTCAAATTCGGATTCAATAGGCTGTTTTTTAGTAGTCGTCGGGCCCTGAGGCTGCATATGGTTATAGTTACAACTCTTGCGTTTGCAACTTATCCCTTTCTCCTCATTTCCGATTGATGTTCCAGTAGTGTTGGTAGCATTTCACCGCCAGGAACGACAAAAAAGACAAGAAGACTACATTAATGTTCATCTCAACTAGTATAAATTCTGTCACTGGTTATAGTCTTTCTCATTATCGATGGATTTATTTGCGGATAATAGCGAAAAAAAAGCAAACTGTAACACGTGTTCTTTCACAGCCTTTCAGACAATGAATGTATAGTCTTATGTTCAATATATGAGTAACCAGAATAAATTCCGTGCTTTTTCGGTCAATTCGCGAGAGGTTATACAACCTCTTCCAAAGGTGAGTTATTTTCGGTTGTTTTATTTGTGTAAACCCTTTTGAGAGAGAAAACATCAAACATTAAAAATTATTTGTATACATCATAACATAATGCAATGAATTTCTTGTTAAATGTTCTTTCCTTTCATATATATTTTCCACTAAACTGAAGCAAAATCTACAAAACTGCCTCAAAATGCAGGTAATGAATATCCTGCTCTTGACTTCTAAACAAGCCTTCAAAATCTCCATAAAATCGAAATCCTCGTGCCGAACATTGCTTGTCATTGCGAGATGCCTACTCAGTCAGTACGGGGTAGAATTACAGCAAGGATACCAGATGATTAGGGGAGCTGAACTCGGAATATTTCTTTTTAACTTTTCTATCAAAAATTTTTAAAACGAATTGTGGAGAGCAACTTCAGAGGAACAGTTTTAAAAAAAGTACTTCAAAAAGTACATCACATTTTCCCTTAGGCACAATTCTCTTAGATGTATCTATTACTACGGTCTGTTAACAGATGAATCGTGTTAACGAATGTAACGTGACCATGAAAGGATACTAATATTTCTCATAATCGAGTGTCTAAGTCAGTGTTGTCAAGGTCCATGCCGCGAGCGGGAGTCGGTGGCACGAGTGCCACCACCAAACGCCCCTCCACATAGTTCGTCACCCCGCCACCAGAGACAACGTCATCCCTATTGTAACACGGCGGGGTTACTAAAAGTTTCCTTTCCCGACACTAGTTGCGCAGAGTAGCTCGTGACATGCTACGGAGCTACGACGCGTGCCACTGCCACCAGTAGAAGACCTTGACACCACTGATCTAAGTATTACACGCGCACGTTTTCTTAAACCCCGGAATACCCACCCCCCACTCCTTTGCCAACATTGGTTAAATAAAGAATAAACGACAGCAAACGAGCGTTGTAGCCAACATCTGATAATCATATATGTTCGTTCCCGTGTAACAGAAACTATTTTGCATCGAAACACGAACTACAAATTTGATACAAAATTCCTTTCGCCAAAATAACCAAACTCCCCGCTCCTCAAGCAACTCGCGAAGAGAGGACTCAAGAAAACGGATAATAGTAGTTGCGATATGAAATCAGGCTCTTATATGAGGGATTGCAGCAGGGCCAGAAGCAATTTTGTTTGACGTGGGCGTTTACATCACGCGTTAATATTCCCGTTAGCTGGGCTTTGTAATGTCTTTCTACGCCGTTCGTTTACGAATGATATTTACTCGCTTTGTCGCACATATTAAATCGCCCCCGTCTAATCGCCTCGCCTTCCGCCCCACGATGTGGGTCATGCTGTGGCCTCTTTCTTGCTTCGCATGTGGCAGCAATCCAGGCCTCGAACTAAAGACGTTTACGTCGCTTTGGATCTCATTCGCGATTTGTGCAGTCCAACCAACCTTCGCCGTCACATCTGGAGTATTTTTAGATCTGTACGTCGAGGTGGGCGTGACTAGTGACTAAAATGAGTTGTTTTATTTTTGGAGATACTCATGGTGAAATGGCACTGCATTGTTAAGCAACGTATGAAAAACGTGATGGTTTTTCTGTCTCATTTCACGTTTCACTGCGCAGGAAAACCTACGACATATTCAAAATAGAATCGAATTTTCATTTTTAGAATAGAAAGAAATGGATAGAATTTTCTCATTTGTTAAAATGGAAAGAAAAATTTTAATTAAAAATACACAAATCAGATAATAATCAGTATGATAACCATCGATCATCAAGCATCAAATTTCTTTTGTTATGCTATTGTAACGTTGAAAAAGAAGTTCCATTCTCTTGGAACTTTGAAAAACACTTTTGTATGCCTGTTTAACAATAGGCATGACTAACGGACGAAGTATAGTATGTAGAAAACAAAAAGTATTTACTCACTATTTCGTGACCGTTTTTACTGTCTCATTTCGTCACGCAACGCGTCACTCTGCAGGAAAATCTAAGACATATTCAATATAGAATCGAATTTTCAATTTTAGAATTGAAGGAAATGATAAAAAATTAAGTAGGTATTTACTCATTAGTTTCTACTTGTACTTTAAAAAAATCTCTTTGGCACGAACTCGCATTACACGAATTTCGCCGTAACATGAACAAAACTTCGGTCCCGCCAAGAGATCTCGGTAATACGGACATTTATAACACTCGGATAACACGAATTTTTATAACATGAACTCCGATTATTTCGGTTCCTTGGAAATCGTGTTAATGATGGATTACTGTATTTACGTGCTTCAACATTTATTTTCGGGTATTTCTTCACAGGAATGTACACTTATTGTCACAAGTCGTGTGTCCAGTGGGGTAACGAACGAAGTCCACAAATGCTCTTCGCTGTTCTCTTGCCTCCGAGTCCTGTGGTCCTGTCGTGCCGTTTGCTGGTAGGGTGACCCTTGCCTTGTTTTCAGAACTAACTCTACCCCCGTTTAGCTATCATATCTCGGTGGCGCCTGATCAGTTGAATCAATATTATCTCGTCTTTCTTTCTGTTAATCATTATTCTCCATATCTTCTTCACACTTCTTTTCTTTTTCTCTTCTCTTTTTACTTTCTCCCTAAGGAATGGAGAGAAAGTTATGTAATGTTGCGCGATAAAACGGCATTTTCGGCAGAAAAACCCTTATTACAGGACCCTAGTAATGAAAAAGTGGATAAATCCAGTTGCTAAATTTAGGGGGAAAATCCTCTAACTCGTGGTGTAGCCACATGTGTTGTGTCCATGATACTGAAAAATCGAATGGCGGGAAAACGTTTGTCTGTCCATCTGTGAACAACTCTAGCCGCCAAACCGTTCAGCCGATCTTCTCCAAAATTGATATTCCCCAATCGATCTGGCTGATGTCACGGTCCCTTGAATTTGAAACTGATATTTTAATTTTTGGGGTACTTTACATAAAGCCCTCGACACATTTTCCAACATTTTCAAAAAAATGGCTCTATTGTTTTGGATTAAATTTTGTTGCTGGATAGTGTGAAGGATGTGTATGAGAATGGTGTAGGTCTCATGTTAGTTAAAAAACAGATTTTTCGAAAATTCCAAAAGTTCACAATTTTTTTTGAGTCTTCCTACAACTAAAATATTAAAGTTTTCCCTTAATGAAATCTGTTCCTTAATGATAGATTTTGAAACCAGGTCATGTACAATTTTTCGAAAATTTGAGTACTTTTCGCGTGGAGTGGAATTTCGGGCGAAAATATACGTGGTGTTTTAGCACCACCGGTTAAAATTTCCACAGTAAGTAAATTATAAAGTAGGCAGGAAACGAAGGCTACTTCTATCCTATGTCATCTAATTAAGATCTATTAATATGGAATACGCCGCTTTGGCTAGTCGATTAATCACCGGTCGGCTCAGGGGGGGGGGAAGAGACGTCACACGCGAACTTTGGCGAAGGCTGTCTACCAGAAGCGCTTGTTCTCCCGAAGACCTTTTGTTCTCGCTCTCCCGAAGGCTTTTCTGTCAGCCACGTAATCCTCTACTTGAGCTTCGCTTGTGAATGCAGCCTTGAAATTATGGAAGTGGAGTGCATGCCAGGCACATTTTTTCGTGACGAGGGAAGCGTTGACTTCTGGTGATGACTCTTCGGTTTCTGGCTCGAGAGATATTTCTGACTTCCATTCCTGACATTCTTTGTGAAGTCGTAGTTCGTTGGAGTGACGTTTGCACGAAGGAAGTCAGAATTTAGAATCAATCCATTTCGAACAGTAAGCGAAAACGTATTACACCGCACGGAATTTTCAGCAATATTAAATAAGTTCCAAACTTACTAAGTTTGAGGTTGAATGTCCAAAATTTTTCTTAAAACAATGATATGAAAAAACATTACTTGCGATCAGTTTTTCAAACAAAGCGTTTCCATAAATCGCTCAGCCACATTTTACTACTTATTTTAAGTTAAATAAATATTTCATTTTTGAAAATATTCTTGTTCGCTTAAGGAGTTTTCTATGGAGTTCATTTCTCTTCAGTTAAGCATTATTTTACGGGGCGAGACATGCTATCAGAACTGCTCTTCCGCTTGACCATGCAAATTTCGTCACGCTCCTTTTCATCATTCAGCGGAGAAAGAAGGTATCACTAGGACGACGAAATATGCGATTTAGCTTTAAGAGGCTTCTTTTAGGCTTGAGAATTTTCTACATGCAGTAAATCTACAGCGTGGAGCAGCCGGCTTTTCTTCTCATCCGAAGGAAGGCGTACAAAGGATTTTTTCGGCCTTAAAGATCCGCGGCTTCTATCGGTTTTGAACCCACTAACTTGGATAAAACAATCCGATACGCTGCCGATCCCCTGTGTCCGAGATCGCTAAAGCAGCAGTGTCGTACACTCTCGGACCACAGGTTCACGGGTTCCAGTCCTGCCTCGGGCATGGTTGTATTTGAGTCCGTCCTTTCACCCCTATCATCACCATATTTTGTCATCTTCGTATTTACCATAACGTTAAACCCAATAGGGGTCGCTAATGACCTGGATGTTGATGCGACCTTACATAACAAAAAAATCCTCTACGCTAACCGTTATATCTTCGAACTCCGTTATACTTTCGTTAGACGTTATACCTTCGAGTTTGCTAACCGCCGCCTACAAATCGCCAGTGACGTCTAGAACAGGGTTCCTCAAGTGAACAGCCCTCTTAACGTGCCCTGGTCTAGCACTCCGCAGCTTGCTGAGTCAGCCTGATGGCAGTGGAGGCGCGCGGAGTGATCAGCTCTAGTGCAGTGAAAGGCGAGTGACACGCGGGCAACTGCAGCGGGCCTCGAAATTCTTACAGTTGAACAGCCTGGTCTACAACACGCTGTGCATTCGCAAGCATTATTGTATTTCCTAAATAGAAGAGATATGCCCAGGAGAAAACTCATCATTTTGAACGCAATAAATCTAGTCAAATTATATCTTTCTTAAATTGAAGGTTGAAAGTTACAAGACGTATTGTGGAAATAAAACAATCTACGTCAGGGCCGCTCAAGCAGAGCAAATCGGCAGCGCGGAGCAGTGTTGTCAGCCGAGAGCGGGACACCGGAGCCCGAGCGTTGCGCGCCTGGCGATAACCTCTGATACAGTGTCCCAGTCGCGGAAATATGGAAGTCCACGCGAGCACTTCAGACAAGAGCATCTACACCGACAATTTTCAATGCAGTATGGGAAGAAAAGTATCTTTCCGCCGACTACGGCAACTATGCCAAATGTTTAGTTTTATATAAAGGGTTTCACGTGAAGAAGTTTAATTTGCAACGACATTATACATTAAATCATGCTGATGAAAATGACAAGTACGCTGAAGAACAAAAGGAAGTTTTCAGTGTTCTGAAAAACAATGCCTCACTAGAAGTAAGTTTTTGGATGTATTTTGATGTTCTTATGTTGTTTTGGCAGTAAAATAACACAATACAAAAGAATTTAATTTCATTGCATACCGATACTACAACGTAAGCATTTAGGAAAAGAACTTCCTACAAAACCGTTTTCCAAAACTGCATCGGAATGCTGCTCGATTGTTAAGTACGTTTGGATCAACATACAACTGTGAGCAATTGTTTGCTTCTTTGAAAATCTGTAAATCTCGAATGAGAAGTACAATTACAGATCACAGTCGGAAATGCATGTTACGGCTCAATAGCACCATGTCATCTCTTCCAAATATAGAAAGTATTTTGCGAGAAAAAACACTTAAAAGGTGTAATTAGAGTATTTGATTTTGCAATCAACTTTATTTTTTACGTTAATTTCCTTTACTTTTAGTATTTTTATTACTAGTTTATTTAATAACATTTTTTGTGCAACCTTTATAATAATTTTCATATTCAGCAGCATGATAAACTGTGTAATGTCACCGCTATTAAATTTCTTTATGTTATTGAGCACTTGTTTTGCAACTAAACATTTGGCATTGCCGACGCAATCTGCAAAAAGACACTTTTCTTCCCATGCTGCACTGCAAATTGTCGTGTTTTTAATTTCCAAATCACACTAATATGTTTATATCTAGTAACTGTTCCAATGAATGTTACAAAAGTATTTTACTGTTTTTTCTGTCGTAATATCCTTTCCCAGAGCAGTGAGACTTTTTCATTCCGAACAATGTAAAATACACCGTAGAAATACGTGACCCACTGTGCCACACGCCACTAATCGATATTTGATGACGTCATTTGCTCTTTCTGCGGCGGAAGAGGAGAGAGCGACCGACTACTCCTCCTCGGAGCAAATGGTTGAGCGGCCCTGATCTACGTGATGCAGTCATGAAGAGTTGTAAGAATATTCAGCACTTACACACAGATTGACAGTGAATGAAATTGATCATCGTGGAACTTTTCAAAAATAATCTGTAGCTTTTTTATTCCTCCGAATTTGTAAAGTAGAGGCATACGATTGTTTGAATATTTAGTATTACCGGGCGCATCAACTGATACGGTCAATGATTTCGTAAGGGTAGTGCATACAGTTTTTCAGGACATGACGCATGACCCAGTTTCTCAGGACTTTCTCCCCCACTGACATTGGACGCCCATCTACACGACTTGCAGAGATATCTTCCTCCTGATATCTTCCTCAATGAGACACCGCCTCAACCGAGACAAGCTCCCGGTTAATCTACGGACATTCGTAGTAGGGAGGCGGCATCGATGTTGAAGTTTTAAAAACATCGATGTTCAAAAAATGGATGTTTTAAACATCGATTTATTGAATCCGATGTTTTTTAACATCGATGTTCTGTGCTTCATGTTTTCATGTTTTATTCATGGATGAAGAATTTTCATACTCACATCTTTGTAAAAGTTAAAATATGAAGTAATAACTGACTTTGTGCTACTTTCATCTAGCACACTATCCCTCGCCCTGATGATCTTGTATTTGCTTTGTCTTTCATCGTATTTTTTACATGTAGAGGCGTTTTATAACTTTATTTTGAGTTAAATCTTAATTATAAACGGCCACTGTCAAATTGAATTTTGTTGCGCACGAATTCAATGTTTGAGATTACTAAACCAGCTTTAAAACATCGATGTTTGCTACGTCAATTCTTTGACTTTGTCATTAAGGTTAAACATTTTTAGAGTGGACAAAATCTTCCCACTTAGAACATGATCTGCCAGAGAATGTCCTGTTACAGTTATCAAGAAGCGCATATCTGATGATTTAGTTCTCTTCTGCTCTGTTCAATGATCAATTCTCACTACCATACATCAAGACTGGTGCTGCCATAGATTTACAAGTAACACGGATGTATGTATGTATGTATGTATGTATGTATGTATGTTCCGTAAACGGGCTCAGGCCTACCGGCGACGTCCCTGTCTCGCGGCCATGGGTTTAAGGGGGGTACGTGTGGTTAGCATGCAGACATCTCCACACTATACTCCGGTCTTCTCAACCTGAGAAGTGAATTTTCTCATCATCACACAGCAACATTCGCTGGGTCATTGCAACGAAAACGCACACTGTAGTCTTGCCCCGACCGGAAATCGAACCCGGGGCCACGCAGTGGAAAGCGAGCACGCTGACCAAGATCTAGCCATGAGGCAATAACACGGATTGATGGGGAACGAAATTGACATCGTGCAATTTTTCTCGAAAAATCTGCAGCTCCTTTATTCTCGTCGAATATGTGGGTCAGTGCCATACGAGGGCCGACCCACAATACGAACGGAAAACAAACGTCGCAGCAGCGAAAGGATCGCGGCGCGAAGTGCTCTCTCGCCGTGTGCTCTGCGGGCGGGAGGGGGCGGGGCGGGGCGGGGCGGGGCGGCGCTGTGTGCTCAGTCGCCCATTCAGGAGGGAGCTCTTCGGACCCGGGATTGCGCGGAGCGGCGGGGCAGGGCGGGGCTAAGCGGAGCGGTGAGGGGCGGGGCGGGACGAGACGGGACGGGACGGTGCGGGGGAGGGCGGGGCGGGGTCGGGTGGAGTCGGCGAGAGTCGGGCGGTGCCGGGCCGAGACGAGACGGGACGGGATGGGACGGGACGAGGCGGAATGGGACAGGTCGGGACGGAACAGGGCTGGACGGGACGGCGCGGAGCGGAATGGGATTGGAGGGGACAGGACGTAGCGGAACGGCACGGGACGGGACGGGGAGGGACGGGGCGGGGTGGGCCGGGGCCGAGATGGGACGAGACACGACGGAACGGCGCGGAATGGAAGGGGACGGGGCGGGCGCAACGGAATGGGACGGGAAGGACCCGGTCAGCACGGGACGGGACGGAATGGGACGGGGCGGCACGACACGGCATGGCATGGCACGGTACGGGACGGGACGGGATAGGACGGGACGAGACGGGAGGGGCGGAACGGAACGGAACAGAACGTGATGAGACGGGGCGGGGCGAGCGGGGCGGGCTTGTGCGGAGCGGCGAGGCGGGGCGGAGTGGGCATTCCCGAGCGAAGTCCGACTGCGTCACAGGAGAAGCTCCTCTCTCGGAGAAGCTCCTCTCTCGGCGCCGTTCGAGTCCACTGAGATCCGCTTCTCGGAACGCCTCTTGCCCAGGGGCCGCGGGGGCGAACCCACCTGCAGAATTGGGGACGGGCTTGCTCATCTGGAATTCCATCGGTGATGCAACGTGGCGTTATTGATGATAATGGTGTTGTGAAATGAGTATAGGAAAAAATTGATGTCATCGGTACTTCTGTATCCTGTATTTTGCTAAAGTTTAATGTGGAGAATTAACTATCCTGTTTATCTGAACCTCTTACAAATTACTGATGTGGTTTCGTCATATACTTTATACGATAAATGCACTGTTATGTTTTCACGTGGAAATACTAAGTTTACCAAATTCGTACACAACGCATTATGCTTCACCATTTCTAAATGCAGATATTATAAAATCTTTAAAATGGGTAGTTTAGTTCATAAACCTCCTATTAATTATCTTCAAAAATACATAAATGTTCTTAATTACTTATATAACGTCAATGTGTAGTATTTGTTCATCATAAGCAATAAATAGCTTGTACTAACAAAAACTGAAAATACCAACGCAAGACACGATTTAGGGTTGATGTAGAAGAACATTCAGAATCAAATTACATCGATAGTTATTTCTTAACACAACCTGAAAGACATAAAACAGTTTCTAAAAATGTAATTAGTTATTTGTATGTTTGTTTGTTATATGTCTGGTGTATCTTCGCTTCTGCGCAATGAAGAATATCTATCTTTATACGAAATGAATTACGTACAGAGTGAGTCCTTTTCGGGTGTTAAGAAAGCACAACGTCTTCTGCGTCATGAAATGAGCAAATGCTCTTTTCATTTTGTTGAGAAACTCTTCGTTACTACACTGCAGCTTGTCGACAAAAGCTAGTGCTTATCGTGTATCGATACTGATTAGTTACATTGGATTGAAAATCTACTTTTCCGATTGTAAAGAACCAAACTCAAACATGTGATTTGATGAAACTTGATCTATTTCTGAATGATAAAAGAAAAAAAAGAGGGCTATTTCTGAATCTGAGCGCGACAAAGTTCCGCCATTGTCTCCTGTGACATGGGTTCAGGATCTGGGGAGCATCTTTCTGGATACGCAAATGACCTGAGCCTCTCAGTAGTAACTTTGGGTCTCGTGAAAGTGCAGTTTTTTGCGAGAGATATCCGATGAGATACAGGTTTAGGGGAATATTCGAAAACGACCAAAGACACTTTCAAAGGACAATTTTGCTCTGATCACGGAATAATAATAAACTAGTCGTCAGTAATAATATTAAGAGCACTTGATAGTATTCCTTTTATATACCATGTACAGTCGACGCTGGTTATAGTGAACGTTTGGGGACTAACCTGATTGGTTCGCTACATCCGAGGTTGACTATATCCGAAGATGTCAAAATTAAATGGAATTTTGTCCACAATTTTTGTTAATACAGGTATACAGGAAAATTCATTAACAGCACGAACTGAAAAATTCAATGCCTTTATTTGCACCTAAAATAAGAATTATTTTCAACTGTTTGCTTCGTACATTTTTCGTTAGTAATTTCTCTAGATCTTTCTCCAGAGTTTGTGCTCTTGCCATATTTGATTCTGCATTGTCCTCAGTCTCTAAGTATCGTAATGTAATCTTGAAATATTTCAATACCGCTTGCACCGTTGGAACATTGTTCCATTCTCCGAAGGCCTCTTTCAATCGCCAAATACGTAAAATCGTAGCATAAGAGATTCAATTAATTTCCAGGATGTACTTCCTGCCTTCACTATAGCCGTGGTTCAGATTCACTATTACAGAATCTTCTTCAGCTTATTTGTAATGTAAGTGAAATGGGTCCAGTGACCTGAGTTCACTATAGCCGAGGGTTCACTATATCCGAGTTCACTATTACCGAAATAGACTGTATTTCGTTAATTGCTGGAGTTGCTCGCAATCCCAGAGCAGAATGACTCGTATCTTCAACCACGAGCGAGTGATAGAGGTGTTTCCATCAGAGAAATTGAATTTCATGCTCTGCTTGCACAATCGGGTTCATAAATTGCTTGTTCATAATTGTTTGAACGCCTAACCCGCAATTTCCAATAGAGCATCGTCATCTAAGCACATGACATCGCTTCTCCATCAGTTGCATCAATGCATGCAGCTTACGCACGAGGTCCGTCCAAACCGTTTGGCCAGGCTCCAGCTCCCAGGGAGACCTCGGAGTCCCGTAAATGTTATTTTAAACCGAAAGGTCTCCGTGTAATCCCCGCAACCAAGTTGTACTCAATGCCTCCCAAGTAACGCTTTCCCCTCGCTGACTCGTTGCATCTGTGTGGCGCATGGACATAATTTATGATGAGACTTCTTAACCCTCCGGCGGGCGCGTCCCATCGTTTCCCACCAGCAGGCGCGTGCGGCACTCCGTGCCACACTTATCAATTTCGATTTTCGCGTCGATAGTTATTACTTTATTTATGTTTTTATACATTTTATTTCATAATAACTAACCAAATACCAGACGAAATAACAATATTAATAAGAGTCTGATCCATCACTCGCTTCTTCCATGTCTTGGTACGTGTTACACGAAGGGGAATGAATATGGTGCAACCATGTCTTCTAACGTTTCTTCGGAAACAACGCATTTAGATTTGAATTAGTAGTTAGTGCTCCAAAATCTGCGTCATAAAGCTCAATAACAAAACAGTTAGTAAGAATTCTAATGGATAAAATACGCAAATATTATACTTACATGACAACGCGCATGCGGCACGGAGTGCCGCAACCGTTGCAGAGTTCGAATTACTAATGAATAATGGTCGAATAACGGTGTCTAAAATCATGATTTGAGTGTCATCCGGTTGAAAATAGAATGAATAAAGAATATCTATGAGCTCGTATGTGTGACCCCAATTGTTTACACGAAATCAACAAAAATGTAAGAATGCGGCCTGAGTGCCGCTACGCGCCCGCCGGCGGGTTAATCCTTTGTGTCAAAAGTGGAAGAGCCAATTTCAAGTTGTTTCTTTCTATCTCAACTATTCTTTTGCGAATTTTATCCCTTCAGTAGAATGAGACATCCTTAATAAAACGTAAAAGCTAGTTTTTTCGTTCCTTATTGCCAGATGTCGATTTAGCCTGGATCGCTAAAGCATTGTACGCTCCTGGTCAGGGTGCATTCATGACTTGCGTCGGTTCGAGTCTTCATCTAAAACGATTCTTAGTTATGTCGGTCTCAAATGGTTAATAAACCTTTGATTTTTTTTTTTAAATTTCATATTCGTAGAATAGGGAAAGTGTGGAATAGAGGAATGTGGAAAGTGTAGAATAGGGAAAGTGTAGAATAATGGAAAATGATATTGTAAGATTTGAAAATATATGTTTGGAAGTCTCAGATATTAAACAGTTGTTAGGGGAAAAGCACCTATACCGATTAAGTACTTTCCTTGTTAAATAAGTATTTATCCTATTTCCTTCACCTCCTCACAGTATGCCAGGAATCTGCCCGAGTATCTGCCTCCTGGTGACGATCGTGTCCCCTTCGAAACAAGAGATGGGTGAGTGAATGTTGATTCAAGATGCAACAACTACTTAAGCCATTATTCCCTTAAGTGTAGTGCATATTATGACACGGAAGGTGGCAGTGTTTCTCCCCCTGCTGGACCGTAATATCTGGCGCTGTCGCAAACGTCGAATTGTCTTCTCTCTCTCTCTCTTTTTTTTTTTCTTTCTTTTCTTTTCGAATCCTGGAATCTGCCAAAGTGGAGCACCCGTCGCAACCGAGACAAGCTGTAAGCTCCAAATTGGTCTCCCGACATGCAGTGCATGTAAGTGCAAGTGTGTGTAAGCAAGGGCTGAGGATAGGACAAGGAAGGGGAAGGAAAGATGGCACGCGGCGCGTAACCCGTTTGGTAGGGTACTGCACCGGCATTCGCGTGGCATTGATGGGAGGAAAAACTACCGATCAGAGCAGCCGATCGCTAGAACTCTCCTCCAGACAGTGGCTGACTTCGTCCTAGGTATTAGGAATGGTGGAAAATCCGCCATAGACTGGACTGGAACCCTAGGACCGCCCGGTCACCAACGTTGCAGAGGCATCGGTTGTGTTGCCTCTGAGCTACCGCTAGCGATGAGGGACAGGGCCTTTTAACTCCCATATAACGTGGAGGAGACCATTATAGTGGGTGGCGCGATCTGCTCTACCGCCTTCTTGCTAAAATAGGAACTGCTGTCAACGGTACGTCACACTTGCGTGGCTGCTGCATTGGTTTGCGAGACGCAAGCAGGCGCGTAATGTTACAAAAAAGTGCGCCGATGTTCGCGCTTCCTTCAGCGGTTTCTTGTATGTATATATTATGAATAATTGAACATTTAGAAGACATTCAACATTTTTTATTCAGACATTTCCAATTACAATTTCTAATACATAAATGAATTAAAAGTTTTAAAAACATGTCAATAGTTAAAGAAAAGGTTACAAAAAAGTTATTAAAAAAAGGTTAATGGTTCAAGAAAAAAAGTTAAAAGCTAAACAAAATGTTTAAAAGGTGAACAGTTATGAAGAAAAAAAGGGAGGCATTTAATTGGGATCTGCACTGTTCTGCTGCATGAGGGACGAGTGTGGCGCCTGTGAAGCGAGTGCTGCTCCGGTATAGCTGCTGCTGCCATTGGTGAGGTGGGGGCGGGGGGCACAGATCTTGTCCACGATCTCTCAGTATTCGCGCGGGGCGAGGTAGGGCCCGGCCGTGTGGGCGAAGTAACACGCCGCGCTCCCGGTGATGGCTTCAGCTATGATCCGTTGTCTGAGTGTTTTCTCACCAATTAGCCAATTTTTGTGTGCGGAAGTTGGCGACCCCAACCTGCAGCTGTACCCGGCGACACTAGCGCCTCCTGAAGTAGCACCCTCCAGCTTTATCTCCGGTTTTGATGGAAAGTTGTAAGACCCTAATGGAGACCATTTCAGTGGCGCGCTCTCCTTATCACCTTCTGACAGGAACTAAAATACGAACTGCTGCCAACGATACGCATTTTACTTACCCCCCACCCGACCAGTGTACCTTTACTTCCCAAAATTTTAAAACCAACATGAGTTCTCATCATTGGCGAGTGTGATGATTTCACAATGTAACATCTGTTCACAATATAACACAACATTAACATTTTAAGAACTCAATGAAATCCCTCTTAAGAAAACACCCAAATAAATTTGTCCCCTAAAGACCAAAAAAACAACTAAATTTAGGGGGGAAACCCCTAATCTGGCAAAACCCTGCTGGAGAGCTGCATGGCCCCTGGTGAGGGGCGGAGGTGCTCTGGAGAGCGCGCGGGTGCTGATGCCAGCGCCGCTTGCGGCAGCCGGGAAAAGCAACGCAATTAAGGCCAGCGTGCCTTATCGCCGGCCCGCGCCCACTCGCCGCCCGGCGCACGGCGAGGGGGAAAGTAGGCTGTCCGTCAGCGCTAGCGATTGTCGGCTCGGCCATGTCCGACGAGACGCGACGGGGAAAGATGGATGAGCTTTTTGATGACAATGATATGATGATTTTCGGATTTTTTTCATCTAGAACGTTATTTTATTTTTTATCGGCGGAAAAAATGGCGAAACTCAGATCACAAATTACGTGGAAATGTTTAAAGATTTTATCACCCATTTTCACACCGAAATAACACAAATGTATATTTTTGACTCAAACTGTAACATTTAGTAAAAAATCAAGTCCTATTTCTGCGTATGCGGAAATGATTACCATGTAAAAGACACTTCAACCGAATATTCTATCATTTGTATTTGTTGTAAATGATGTCTTCGTTGTCAATTTCACGATGTTGGATGTTTTGGAATTCTTGAATCGAATATACACGAAACCATTAATTACGAACATTAATTAAAAACGTTGGTCTCTTTGGAAGAGCCATGCAATATCACATAACGATTGATATTTTGCAGAGAAACTCATTTGAACCAAAACCGATTGCCCAGCTGTGTTCTAAGGGGATCCCCTGGATTTATGGCCATCACAAACAACTGTTCTCGGGTTCCTAAAGAAACTAATCACGTACCAGCGTTACCCAATGATATAGATTGATGCGATCTCAGGCTTTCTATTCTTGGACCGGGAGAGGTGGCTCAGGGCATCAACTAATGTCACTGCAATGCCTCTGAACCGGAGGTACTGGGATTCGAATACCGACGGTGGCAGGATTGTCGACATAGCTAGGTCGGGTTGTGTCCAGTGATGTGCGTCTACGCGTAAAGAACCATAGTCTACGTCTACGCATAAACAACGCGTAGACAACGGACACTGCGTAGACAAAGGTAATTTATGTAGACAATAATGTAATATACCCTTTTTGTGGGGCAGGGGAGAATCTAAGAGAGTCAGGATCCGCCCCCAAAGCCAAAATGTATTTATAATTATTGGATCACAAGTATTGGAAAATGATTGGATCACATCTAAAGGAGTACTAAGGGAGTGCAAGTTGGAACAATTTCCTATTGCTTTCTTGAGATGGATACGGATGTTGTATTTTCTTCATCAGAAATGGTATATTTTGTTTGACTTACTGAATCGTAAATCTTTTTTTATATTTCATTAAAAATGCTTCTACTATTACTACTTATTATAAACTTTTTTTGTTTTTTCTATGTGAAGAAAGAAATAGTCTACACAGAATACATTGTCTACGTAGTCTACACGTAAAAAGAGTCACGTAGACTACACGTAAATTATGTGTAGAAAACATGCGTAGATGTAAAATTATAGTCTACGGCACAACTCTGGTTGTGTCACTGTCTGTAGGTGAATTCTAGCGGTCGGCTGCTCTGATCCGTAGTTTTCCGTGGTTTCTCCGATGAGCACCAGGCGAATGCCGGAGCAGTACCCTAACGAACGGTCGCGATCTTTCCTGCTTGTTCCTTCTCCTATTATCATCCCTTACCCACCACACTTACATTAACTTTCAGTACAATATGCCGGGAGACCAGTCAGGAAATTAGAGCTTGTCCCGACTGGGACGGTGCCCCTCTGGTGGGAGATACATGGTATGGGAAAACCCCGTTAGCCGATGCGGGCATGCACCTCCCAAACAAACAAAAATACACTACACGTACGGAACACTCACAGGCGTACTTTGATGTCCGTTCGTCTCAGGCCTCGTCCCAATCTGAGGTCACCAAAACATAATTCAACAGATGCATATTTTATTACAACAGTATGATTATTAACACAACAAAACAACTTAACATTACAACATTGCAACATTATTCAAGAGATTGCATGTTTTATTACAATAGACATTTATTCGATTTTATTACATATTTTATCATTAGATTTTTATTACAAATTGTAATATTTGTCCCTTTTTTAAATATATTTTTAAATGTTTGTGATTTTGTAGAGGAAATTGTGCAGTAAAGAATTATCATCATTATTTAATTATCATTATTATTATTTTATTTATGATTATATCTACTATTATTATTTATTATTTTTTATGATTTTATTTATGATTATTATTATATTGATAATTCCCGCCTGCCGCCCGCTCCACCACGCAGCCCAGGAGATCCAATCTCGAGCGTTTTTCGGGAGGCCCCGAGGCTCATTACGGGGCGCGGCGACGCCAGCGCGCGGGAGGCGCGAAGAAGCGACGGCGGCGCCGCAAGAAGCAGTGAGGCGCGGCGCATCTGGAGAAACCTCGCGCGCGGCCTGCCCCACTTCTGCGCAAGCGCAGCGGACCGAAACTGCGCAAAAAACGCCCGGAAAACTGGAAATGAAATGTGGAAATGGAGGAAGCGAAACCCATCTTTTTCTATGTACTTTTCAAAAAAAGAACCTTCTTTGCTTGGGTTGCTTTCGACTTCATTTTATTTCTTTTTTATATCTTCCCGTTTGTTTGTTTTTTCATACGAAGTTATGTCCATATACAGTCGACTTCGGTTATAGTTAACTTCTGGGAACTTATATTTTGGTTCGCTGTATCAGAGGTTCACTATATCCGATGATGTCAAAATTAATTAAAATTTCACCACGATTGATTTTATTAATACAGAGATGCAGCAAAGTACATTAACAGCACGAACTGAAAATTTCAATATCTTTATTTGTCCTTTAAAATCAGTTTCTTTCAATTGTTAGCTTTTTAATTGTGTCAAATTTAATTTTCAATTGTTTTTTTGTCATAAGTAATTTCTCTGGCTCCTTCTCCAGACTTCGTGCTGTCTCCGTAATTGATTCTGTATTGCCCTCGGTCTCTAAGTATCGTAATGCAGTTTTGACACGCTTCAATACCTCGTCCCTTTCATGGAAGGTTCTTCTACTTGCGTTCGAGATCCTTTCGGTAGCGGGATGGCGCAAGCGGCCAATGAAACTGATAGCTTCTCTGCGCGGCACGGCGGATATCGCCATTTATTTATTTATTTATTTATTTAGTCAAAAAACAGTAAAAACTGTGTATGACGTGTGGGGAAAGAAATTTATCTGCGCACATTTTCTTGAGGGCCAGAATTTTATTTAAAAAAAAAAAAAAAAAAAAAAAAAAAAAAACGAAAACGAAAAAATTAATTTAGAAAATAATTATTTTAGAAAAATAAAGATATTTGAAAAATGTTTTTTCCCGAGTTATAGAAAATCAATTTCAACTGTAAATGAACTACAAGCAAAAGGAGTGCTCAACAAAACGTGCGCACAGTGAAGCTACATTTACGTCCAGAAGCAAAACAAGGGGCCATCTCAGCATTTGCTCTATGGATCAGGGAAACTGGACAAAAACCTGATCGAGATGGGGGTCATTGACCCGGAAGCTGAAGTACATTACTTGTTACAGGCGTATTAAATATTTTTTTAAATGTATACAATGCAAACATAAACTAATTCATTATATATATCTTTGTTTTGTTACATTAAACATTATTTTTCTTTTTCACGATCAGTATAGTCTCTAATTGTATAGAAACAGTTTTGCAGCAGAAAAGATTTTACTTTTAACTTAAATTTGTATACCGACTTTAATTGTTTTATGTCATCTGGCAATGCGTTGTAAAGTAACGTACATGTATTGTATGTTGATTTCTTGTACTGAGCTGTTGATACTGACACTTGATGCACGTGATTTCTACGGCGTGTGTTGTAATTATAAATATCAATATTGCATGAAAATATGTTCCCTCCGTTAAGTAGGTCATTTTTGACAAATATTACAGATTCGTAAATAAATAGACAAGGCAATGGTAGGATTCCCAGCTCAATGAAAAGAGGCTTACAGGAATCACGTGGAAGGCATTTTTTCATTATTCGAATAATTTTCTTTTGCAATCTGAAGGTCTGAATACTACAGGATGAGCTTCCCCAGAATATTATGCCATATCTCAGGCGGGAATGCACATTTGCAAAATAAACGCAACGAGCTGCATGAAGGCTGACAGAATTTGAAAGAATTCTGAATGCATAGCATAATGAACTTAATTTAGTGTTTAATTCTGTTATATGTACATTCCATTTGAGGTTTGATTGAATTGAAAGACCTAAAAATTTTGTTGCCTCAACATCAGCTAATTGCATATTGTTCATTTTCAATGGAACATGCGATTTCCGATTTGAGATGCAAAAATGCATTGAAACAGTTTTTCTTTCGTTAACAATTAATTTGTTATTATTAAACCAATTTGAAACTTCTGAAATTGTACTATTTACTGCTTCGTTTTTGCAAAGAACATTCGTGTCATCAGCAAACAGAACCGTTCTTCCATTTTTAATAGACGAGGGCATATCGTTTACATATAACAGAAAGAGAATAGGACCTAAGATCGAACCTTGCGGGACCCCATGCACAATTGGCAAAGAATTGGAAATATAAGTATGTAATGTCCTTTCCTGCCAGTATGGTATTTCTACTCTTTGAGTCCGATGTTTAAGGTAAGAAGTTATCCAATCTAGGGCAATACCACGAATTCCATACGAAGGTAATTTTGAGAGCAAGATCTTATGGTCAATAACGTCAAAAGCTTTCGAGAGATCTAAGAATATTCCAATGGGTATTTCATTTTGGTCTATTGATGAAGCAACATCTTTGAGAAAAGAAAAAATGGCAGTTTCCGTAGATTTTGATTTTCTAAAACCGTGTTGTGAGTCTGAAAACGCTCTGTTTTTCCTGAGAAATGTTTCCATTCGTAAGTAGAAAAGCCTTTCTAATATTTTTGAGAAAACTGACAAAAGAGAAATTGGCCGGTAATTTTGAATATCATTTTTGTTCCCTTTTTTAAAAAGTGGCTTAATTTTTGCTGTTTTGAAAATATCTGGAAATATTCCTGTACATAAAGAAGCATTGAAAATGTGAGTTAACGGATGTATAAAGGCAGGTGCACAAGTTTTTAATAAACAATCCGGAAATTCATCTAAACCAGATGAATATTTATTTTTTAGTTTACTGACTATTCTGAGGATTTCGTTGGGAGAAGTTTCGGGAATAAACATCGTATCTGAAATATTTTGGGAAGTGTAAAATGTTGAATTTTGTGATTTTAGTCCCTTCGTGAGATCAGACGCAATTCTGGAAAAGTGTTTGTTGAAGAGATTGGCAACTTTTTCCGGATTACTCGTTTCTCTTTCATTATCCTTTAAAATAACATTCTCTACAAGGTATCGAGATGATGTGGTTGTATTTTTTACGATATCCCACATTGCTTTAGTTTTGTTACTAGCGCTCAAAATGTCCTGACTATTTTTCATTATTTTTGCCTGAACTATTACTTTTCTTAAAATTCTTTTATATTCTCGGAAGTATATATGGAAACCGGGTGATACGTTATGATGTTTAGAAATAAAGTAAAGCGTACGTTTGTTTTTACACGATGTTCTAATTCCTTGTGTGATCCAAGTATTACTTTTGCTTGAAATATTTAATTTTCTCTTTTTAAGAGGAAAGCACGCGTTAAAATGAATTGAAAGCTTGGAGAAAAATAAATTATATTTTTCATTTGTGTCAACAGCGTTATAAACTTTGTCCCATGATTCCTTCATCAAGTAGTCCGTAAATAATTTTATATTAACTTTAGTGAATGCTCTGCACATGCGTGTATTATTTATTGTGTCAGTGTTTATGTTCTTAGTAATTGTAAGAATTTGTGCATCGTGGTCACTGTATCCTAGATTATTCGTTATTATTTCATATGTAGTTGTGGTTTTGTTAATTATAATTTGATCTAATGCTTTTTGTGATTTAAGCGTATTCCGTGTAGGTACATTCACAGTAATGTCTAAATTAAAAGAATGAAGTAAATTGAGAAACTGCTCTTTTTCGTGGGATTCGCTCAGAAAATCAATATTGAAATCTCCACATACAACAATGGATTTAAAAGAGAGTTTACTAATTTTGTTCAGAATTATCTCTAGATTTTCCAAGAAAGTGAAATAATCTGAAGCTCGCTTTGTTGGAGGTCTGTAAATGCAAAGTAAGATAATTTTGAGCGTAGTAAGATGTACTACTGTTGTTTCAAAAACTTTTTCAACTGCATATAAATTGAATTCTGACAAGAAGGTAGAATCAATATAATTTCTTATGTAAATACACGAACCTCCGTAAGCAGGGCCCTTATTTGATTCCCTCGCCCTACAATACGATCCTGCAAGGTAAAAGCTAGGAATTTGGAGTGTATTTATATCATTTTGAGACAACCAATGTTCTGTAAAGCAAAAAACATCTATTTGTCTTAGATCACATTGTAATGCTGCCTCGATAAATTCAATTTTATTTGAAAGAGATTGCACATTATGATGCATTATTCGAATCTTTTGCATGTACCTACACGGATGTTTTTCTGCTGCATCTGACTGTAGTTGCTATTTATTTATTTCATTTTTACCTCGAGTGCGTGGTCGAAGGAAGTATCGTGTCCCAGCAGTGACAAGAGGTGAGGAAGGAGGGGTGACAAATGTAGAGGAATGAATAGTGGGAGAGGTAATACACGGATTAGGTTCAGGGGATAAGGCAATTGGGTCCAAAGGGGTCCCAGGGGATGGAAGAGAACTAGGAGGTGTGGGTGGGGATGGGTCTTGGGCAGGACACTGCCAAGTTTGTGAAATGATGTGTTTTGCAAGCTCACTACCGAGTGCATGTTTTCCGACAAGGTTCAGGTGAAGACCATGTCGGGTGAAGTGTTTTTCTGAGAGAAAGTTTAGCTCAAACAATTTAACATGTGTGTCTCTCAGATGCAGTTTCAATTGGTTGTTTGCGTGACTAATTTCTTTGCATAGTGTGGGCTTGTTGTACCAGAAGGGCAGAGTCGAGACTACAATGTTCGTGTTTTGGGCGGCACGTTGTAATTTGTCAACATGTTCTTCAGGTGTAAAGTGACCACCCAAATTAATGTCATTCTGCCCTCCTATGATAATTACAGTATCCCGTTTGGTGAGGGTTTTTGTGTGCGTGTCCAACTCACTGGTCACGTCGGCAAACCTCCCGTTAGGTTTAAACACACACATGGCAGAGAAATTGGTTGGGAGTTTCTCACTGAGCAGGGAGGAGATTTGTCGCCCATGGCTATCTGCTAAAATGAGTACCTTTTTGATGGGCTCAGTGGGAATGTCCTTGTTTTCTGGTGAGCCAGTTTGCGCAACTCTACGTGTTTTTGTTACTTTGCGCTTGCTAGCCTGTTTGCGTTGGTTTGTGAATGGACGTGTCGATGATGGGTGGGGGTGGTGAGGATTGGGAAGGCAAGGAAACTCATTGTAGTAGTCTAATACAGAAAATCTGTTTTGAGTCGTGATTGGTGGTGGTGATTGTGTTTTTGTTTCCGCGAATGGACGGTTGGAGGTTTTTGCGGTGTTGCCTATTGTTGTCCAACCGTCTGTGTTTTGAACGACCTCTTCGAGCCTTCGGATATGTTCATCTAAATTACTGTTGATGTGTGTGAAGGCTTTCAGAAGATCGGCTTTGAGAGCGTAGAGAGTAGAGAGTGTATAACGATTAGTAGCCATGTCACGAATGCGTGTCAAGTGCGTGGTAAATATGAAAATAAGTAAATAGATAATTCAGAATACTACAAAAAAACTACTCCCTAACTTATCTTTTAAATTTAATTGTATTAACTTATTTAAATTACGTTACGTATTTATTTAAAAATAACGGTGATCTGATTCTAATGAGTATTTAAATGTGATTAATTAAATTCAAAAAGCGTTCAGTGTGTTTAAAAGATTGAAGCTGCAAACTAATAAATACAATTAGATTACTATACTTTACCTACTGAAAGGCCACGAAATTCACCACTTCCACAAATTTAAATATAAAGTTCAAGTCTTTCCGTTACTGTGGTTACGAAACTTTGAATTTTTATGTTTTCACAATTTTCACAACACTTTCACTAATAGTTTAAAACTTAACGCAAATTTCAATTAATTTACAGAGAAAATTTAATATTAATGGTCTTTACACTGTTGAAATGAACGTTTGTCCGTTACGCCGTCTTTTAAATCAAATATTTGGATTACTTCTTTTTTCACTGCTTCGGACAATATAAATCTCTTTCAGCTTATCTGTAACAAGTAAACAAGTAAAGAAGACACTTTAACAGCAAAAGTCACCTGAAATATGTAGAAAAGTAGCTGAAAATTAGTAAAATATTGGAGCACAGCCACAGCACGTCAGTCACGTAAGCAAGCCGCCAGGCTGAGACAGTCGCTTGCTTCCTGTCGCCTACGGAGAACTCAACCCGCTTTGGCCCGCGGAATATCAAGTGACCTCAAGCTTGAAACTGAAGCAAACAATCGCGCGTCCCCGCCGCCTGTTGTAGCCCACGCAGAGCACGGCCTTCGTTTCGGCAGTGAAACTGAGTGGTACTGACTCATCAGTAGAGACCGGAAAAATGTGTAGAATGAAACGTCAAAATATGTACATAAATATGTAATGAAAACAGTAAGAATATGTAATAAATATGTAAAATCGGACATAATATGTAATATTAAAATCCTCTAATTTTAAAACTCATTTACATAATACGAACTTACATTTATAAAAAAAATCCTGTACCAGTTTTAAAAACAATGTAAACGTTTTAAAAATCATTTGGAATACAAACGTTGGTGCCCACCTGCACCACACAACTTTCCCATCAGTAGAAAAACCTTCACAAATTATTGTCCAGGAACGTAGTTTAGCAGCCAGACTAGACGCAATACAAGCCATCGAAAAAACTGGCGAAGTCTACGAACAGCTAACAATCACTGCGGCATGGAATATTCTCTTCAAAGTGTTAAACGACGGCGATCTCCACAGTTTCTTGGAAATTGAGGTTAAAGATCACCAAACGCGGTGTCAATGATACTTTTCACTCCTAAAGGTGAGAATGATCTGTCACTGACGCATACTTCCAGTCACTGAGATAACTGAAGCAGGCACGTCGAATTGTGAGAATGTTCGAGTGTGTCTTCACGAAGCATACCTCAAGTAGAGTACGCAGTAGGACGCAGTTAAAATGTAGGAAAAAGTGCTGAATTTTTTGAAAATACTTCTTTTCATAAAAATATGTAAGAAAATTGATAAAATAAAAAACATTTTTGAGCAAATAGCGAAATATGTAAAATATGTAATGTAGTACCAAATATGTAAAAATATGTAACGAAAAAATCTGATATTGTGTTAGGACGGCGACAATTCGTCAAGATTAAAATTTTGAGAACGGTAAGTACCAAGACAAAAGATATGTAATTACATAAAAATCCGGTCTCTGTCATCAGAAAGGACCCCATTCCAGGTCCGCTACCTTCCCCTCAAGCGAATCTTCTTCGATTTGGCCAACGAAACTATTTACAAACTGCCTGGTGTTGGAATTTGTGCCTTTGAGGCAATATATTCTTTTCCAGGAAGGAGTTAATTTCCAGGAGTAAGTTCACTATTGCCGAGATTTAGATTCACTACAACCGAATCTGCTTATGCGCATCTGTAAAACAGGACCAGTGACTTAGGTTCACTATAACTGAGGGTTCACTATATCGGAGTTCATTTTAACTGGTGTCAACAGTACGTTTGTCACATTTATACTATTTTCTTTATACGTGTTCGTTAACGAACTGAAAACCACCTCTATCTACATTTATTTTCCAAAAACATTAGTAGTTTCCTTTCGCTTTTATTATTTTTTCTTTTTACCCTCCCTTACATTTATAGTAAATAATTAATGTGGGTTTCGTGTGTTTATGTGGTCTTCCTAACATTTATTCGTTAAAACGCCGATAACGTGTATAAATCGAGAGAGAGAAAAGCCTTGTCTAAATATATCCTCCTCCCCCCCCCACTCACCACACACAAAAATTGCATTCGCTTTTTATTTCCTATTTCTTTTCCATCTTCCTTACATTTTTCAGTCACAATCTCGCAGCGTTACAAAAAGATTTCACCAAAAACTTTTTGGAGGGAAAAAGCACTTTGGCTCTGTCACGCTGTGGCGGAACCGCCACTCCTGCAGACTTAGCTCAAACAGTGGCATAGCTAGGTGGGGGCAGGGGGGACGGTCCGCCCCGGGTGACACCATTCTAGGGGTGACACCAATTACAAAATTTTATTATTGGAATTATATAATTTTAATAATTTATTTAAAAATCATATGTTTATAAAAACACGAACTTGTTAATTATGTATACTTCGTTTTAGACTATTTACTTACGAATTAAATTTCAATTATTCTGAATTAATACAGTGTTTTAATACATTATAAATAAATGTCATGTGCAAATATATTTTTATTAAAAAATGTATAAACTAGTAATAATTTATGGGGGGTGGTGATACCATTAATTTTGCCCCGGGTGACACTAACTGAAGCTACGCCACTGAGCTCAAATAAAATAGGAGGAAAATAAAATTGAATGGCGAAAACGGTGATGTGAAGTGAAAACAATTAAATCTGGAATCAGTTGTTACGCATTTTTCATCAAATGTTTTTTTCTTGATCTATTGTTTTTTCTATTCACTATCCTTTTTGAAAATTTTAAAAGAATGTTTTCTCTAAAAAAAAAACTTCTCCAAACAATTTTGATCAAAATATTGTGTTGAGAAAGTGCTGAACGGAAGTGATTTATGATATTACTTTAATTAAAATAAAATGAAAAACTGTCTAAAAAATAGTGCATGACACACGTGGTAGAAGTTATTTTATTTTGCTCATACGATTGGATTAAATTTTCCACTCGCAAAATAAAATGTTACTTTTATCATTCGTACCATTAATAACTATTTTAATGGTTTGCTATACTGTTTTTATTAGTTGGAAGATGTACACTAGTCTTAAAGCCAAGACCATATCTCTTACACACGTAGTACGTTTTTACAGGAATCTATATTATTATTATATATTCAAACTATCATTTTGATCCTTTTGGTTATTCTGTGTTGCTACAACTAAGTCCCCGGGCAGAGTTTCCGCTGGAAAACAATGACCTACATCTGTGCATGGGCGAACAGGCTCTGAACCCTACTCTACTTGTGCAAGGACGGTGGAATTAAGTCAGGAAGAGTTTTGGCAGCCCTGGCCGTTGTTCATATCAGGAAGTATTTATGCATAAACAACGAAAGAAACAACAAAAACAACAACAACATTACCGGCGGAAGGCATACGATGAATACGAAGTTCCATACCTGGTCATTTCGTGTTTTAAATCGATATTTTTTTTCTACTTACATTCGCATTTATGTAACTGCTAGATTATTATTGTTGTTATTATTATTATTGTTATTATTATTATTATTCAGAGCATGTTTATTTGTTATTTATTAATGATTTCCTATAAATGTTATTTTAATAATTATTTAAATCTTTGTGCTGGATTTATATTGTTTAAATTGTTGTCAGATCAATTATTGGAACGTTATGCAATCAATTTTATGTCATTATTGAATTGAAAATGGAGTACTAGATGCTGAGATGTACAAGATTTTACGACAGATAAACTCGTTTTGTGGGCCCCTAATACCAAAAAACTGGATAATTCTTGATCCTACATGTAGTAAATTACTTCCTCTAACACGATGTCTAGTCAAAATTCACGTTTTGTACAAATTTGTTGGGGGCCCGTTTGGTGCGGAAATCTCAGGAGAAAGATCGAAACGATTTAAAACTATTTTTATTTATTAATTTTTGGTAAACAGATATTAAATGCATTGAATTATGTCAAAGGGGCACTTTGCTCACTTTCCTTGCTGCAAAATCGTCAATCGTCGTCGTAACTTATTTCGATGAGAATATCGCTATTGTTGCTTCGAATAGAAAGATCGTTGAGACGTCGTTGATGTTGTGTTGAGTCAATGTCGTTGGCAATCTCTTTTTCACAATTTTCAATTTTGAAAACAGTGCAATTATTAGTTATCAAAATAAAGCAAATTTTCAAAATTATTTCTACATTAGGGAAAGTACTCTGAACTTGCTTTTGTATTATTAAACAGTACATGTAATGCTCTCTGCTGAAATGTCCTTTTCTGCTCCAGATAGTTTGTGAAATTCCCCATTTTCAATAAGCTCAGTCCCAATATTTTCGTCGACATCGTTTATGTAAATTTGAGTTAACATTTTTGCTTGTTCAGTCTATTCTTCTGGTTCCAAATGCTCGAGTCGAACCAACAACCAAATAGTGTAGAGAACATTTCATACGCTGAAATCCGTTATAACAATCATGTTATGAACTGATCAATGTCAGGGAAATCAAATTTGATATAAAATCTCCGAGATGGTGACAGGCCAACGTCTGATCCATTTTCGTAGACCGATGGGATGAAGCGAAGATTTCTGTGTTGTCTCCTGAAGACCACATACTCTGAAGTCATGTACAATTTGTGAGGAAAAAAAGTAGTAGTTTTCGCGTAATTTATGATTGAAATTAATATATTATAATTTTGTATTGTAACAAACTCAATTAAAACGGGTGAATACGAATATGGTATTCAAATGACAAAAAATATGTGAATTTGATTTACATCGTATGACTTTTGTTACAACCCATAATTTTTCCCCATGGGCCGCCGCTCAGCTTGCCCACCCTCAAATCCGACCCTGAGTTTGTGACTGAGGTGGGCTGCAAAAAAGAATGTTCGGAGTCATGAAAAGTTTCACATTGCTTAGATATTACTCACAAAACTTAGAATATTACAAGGCATTGTTACTTATATTATTACGATGGCATGTGCAACATTACATTATTTGGTCGATATTTCAAACGAGAAAGAATGCTCTGTTGTACTACCTCTACGTATTACTAGTTTTGAAGAAACAAATTCACAATTCGCTACTATGTAGGTTCTTTCGGTGTTTGAAACCCAATAGAGTAGCATATAGGGTCTGTTTCAAGAAGGTTCTCGAAGGAGACCTTATCTCTAAGCAAGTTTCCATGAATGCTTGACATTCCTTTTGGATATCTTTCTCTTTATTCTTGCGAACAAACTGGTTTATTAGACAAGAAAAAGTTCGTCAAATTTGCATTAACGTTTCCGAAGGCCAGTTGCAAAATTTATGATATTCACTGATTTGAAAATGGTGAAATATTTTTTCATTGGCTTCTTGAACTTGATCTAATTTTTATTCTTACAAGTCATTTGATTTAACAGTAATTTATTATTAACATTTTAATGTGTGAATATGTCCTTCATTAACATATTTCGCTTAAATGTTTTATAACATTAAATAGTACTGGAACATTCTTTATGCCTTTTACAGCAACACAATTGACTCAAGAGGCAATCTGACTAGTTACTTTTCATTATCACACAATGTATAAGGATAACGAAGAAAAAAGTATTAAAACTCTTAATTATGAACTAATACAAGACCTCGAGGCGATATAGAGAGTTAAAATCGGATAAAAAAAAGTTGGAGATGCCGGGGTTTGAACCCGGGACTTCTCACATGCGAAGCGAGCGCTCTACCACTGAGCTACATCCCCACGATGACATTGAGAGTCTTCAATGGAAAGGCTATCTACGTACACCTATCAGTCCGTATTCTTTCTTCACAAAGAGATGTGAAATTAAATTATTGTTCACGAAATGCTAAAATAATTGAAGTGTATTACAATGTAGACAAGTACAAAATATAACGACGCCGAACGAATTTTTACGCTAGTCGCTTGTCGTATTCCATCCACATTTTTGCGACTTCCACATTTACTCTTCCACAGATATTAGACGTAAGAAAATGAATGATATACGTAGATGTTTTTCTGTATTCTTCTGTATTCTGCGAAACAAATTGTTGCATTTTTCACTGCTTACAACATTGTAGTGCTTTCTTCCTAGTGACATGCAAATGAGAAATCGCGGTCAGGATGGTTTTCAAAGTGATTAGTTTTGTAAATAGTGACAACGATTGAGAATGAGAGTGTAGCATATCTCTAAACAATGAGTAAGCATTTTTTCTTGAAGCGTTGGTCCATCGATTCACGTGTGTTTCCGACGCTACAGTCCATCATGGGTATAGAATTGAACTAGACCTTTCCCTTCCAGTATTTCGTCCCATTATAAGTGAAACACATGAAGTCTAAATTGTTCAGTGTTAAGTAATTTGTGTTCATCACTCTGGGTTATATTGAACTTTAGATTGGATATATTCACTTTGCCAATAACGACAGTATGACATAGTGAATATATCTACACTAAAGTTCAGTATAACTCAAAGCAGAAAAAGCAAATAATTCAAAACAGAAGAACTGACTTAATGTGTTTCAGTTGTAATGATACGATTTGTTATCCTTAAGTTAGTTTCGAGAGTCTTTTTAGGCTCCACAAGAACGGTAATAAATTGACGATTGCATTCTTGATAAAGAGATTTTTTATTAATCTTCCCTTTCATTATGCTTTCCAATATTTCCACGGATTCTAAAGAATTAATTTGGAGTAAAATCTGAGACAATGGTCATAAGCTACAATTAGACAAGGTTACGGAATCGTAGCACGTTCAAAAGAAAACTAATTACGTACTTATTAATTATTTAGAACATAAGAACTTGGAAGCTTAACAAATACACGGATAATTTCATTAACAGTGTATCGTTGCGTGGTTTTCTTACTTTAATTACGGGGTTGGTAGTTATGCTTACGAGTCGTCATTTTAAGTTCTTATCGCTCGCTGCGGAGAAGTGTGCGAGCTACGAAACCCACATCCGCTCTCAGACAGGAAGTACAACGCAACAACGTCCGTCCCATGCGTTGGTTAGAAGACTTTTTTTTTTTTTTGTTACGAAGTACTCATTTCTGAAAAATCTTTTAAATATTTCTCTGAATGAGTGTGGTGAATTTACAACGGAACGTTTCAAACAATTGAACAAATGAACGTTTCAAACAATTTCAAACCATCAAAAGTCCCTATGTTATTAATTCTATATTCATTAGCTAAGAAAATATTTTACACATCGTACACTTTCATTCATAGTGTAAGGGCTAAACCAAAGCGCTTTTACCCATGACATATTTTCCATCACCAGGCGCGGGCACAAGAAAATTATAAATATTAAAATTTGATTTTAATATTTCTAATTTGTATCCCAGAAATTGTCAAATTTTCTTTACATCATGGTGTGTTGACGTTTAATTTCTATTCATAACCTCGAAACACAGTGCATGCTCCTAAAACAGTCGAAAATTGTTGTAATTGAGAAATATGTCATACACAGACCGCAGTTCACAGACCGGTAAATAATCATAAACATTGTACCGAAAGTACAATAAAAATCGAATAAAACAGAAAACAGAAATATAATTATCGGAAAGAAAGTTCACCCAGACTGGGTTTTCGCCCACCCCATTCATTTTTTATATTTGTATATTTAACTATTTATCAATCTATTTATTTATTATTTTTTAATTTATTTATTTATTATTTTTTAATTTATTTATTTATTATTTTTAATTTATTTATTTATTATTTTTAATTTATTTATTTATTATTTTTTATTTATTTATTATTTTTTATTTATTTATTATTTTTCATTTATTTTTAATTTATTATTTATCTTTTATTTGTTTATAGTTATCTTTTATTTTTTATTTATTTATTTAAGCGTGTTTTGACAAGGCCTTTTGGAAGAGCGGTCTAGAGGCGGCTGGCGTGGGAGGCGGGCGCTGCGAAGCGAGGCGAGACGGAGCTCAGAGCAGAGCCTTATCTGCGCTTGCGCAGCGCAGCCGTAGCGCAGCGGGCGATATCGCTCGGCTGCAGCCGCGGCGTCGCGACGTCTGCCTCCGCCTTCGCCGCCGCCGCCGCCGCCCGCAGAATTAGCGCAGCGCGAAAGGAAAGTGTGAGGAGGAGGCGCCTTTGTTTGGCGAAGCAGCGAGTTCCTGCCCAGGAGCGAGGGCGGTATTGAACCGGACCAGGACAGGGTTTCCCCCACAATCATCTAAGTGTGCACTGGTGTCACGCTCATTAGGGAATTTCGGGACAAGTTTCTTACATTTTTATGTATTAAAAAAACAACAACAAACAACACTAATCCAATTAGTAACAAAAGAGCTTCTACTGGCAATTGGCACATACATTCCTAGAAAAATAATGATCCGGAAATTTCTATAGTAACGTAACTAGTAGTAATGTAACTATTAACTATACTGAGATTTAATATCCTCCTTTCCACTTTCAGCAAAGGCGCACACGAGATTTTTCTGTGTGTTGACTTTCAGCATTAGAATATTTATCCAAAACTACACATTATTGTTGTTGACTATGAAATTTATAACGGGCGATTTTTTTATTGATTCTATGCACTTGCGTATCGAGCTACCACTCTTGAAGATTCGTAGTTTCTATGAAAACCAGTTTATTTTACGTCGGAATATCGTTACACCCCTTCCCAAGAGGCCTAGCAACGGAAAAATGAGTGTTCCCTGGATGAGTGCTGGGAGTGGGCTGACATGTAGTGCCCTTGTGCTACACTGAAATGTTTAGTTACTTTAAAATAAAATGACGCGTTCTGGTGAATAATTAATTACTGAATTGTTGTGGCTTTTTAATTTTAGTACTACAAGAAATGGTATGATACTGAATCTTAAATTTGCATTAATCTATTACTTTCATTCAGAAGTATCATTCAAAACCATTATATTTAAATCTGTATGTTAAATTTCTCTTTTAAAACTTCATTTATCGTTTCCTAAAAAATTAGCATGTTAAAGACTTTTGGAACGTTAAGACAAAATCATCAATAGGCCCTACATCAGTTTTCATGAAAGTACAAAGCCCAGAACCTATTTTCTTTGATGACTTAATTGTATATAATTTTTAAAACAATGTTTGAATTTCTTTGTAGATGTAAAAATGTACAAACCTTAAAGATGACAAGGAGTACATGTCGAAACGTTGGTGCAAATTAATGTGGATTTTAAAAGTTGTTTTTATATTTTATAGCAATAAAATGTCTTAACCACAAAAATGGACTATTTTCTTGATATTTTCTTGCTTCCTAAATTGTGTATGTATTTAGATTTTGGAGACTTCTCGATACCAGCTAATCGCGTTCCAAGGCGATATCGACTCCCGATATCGTCCATCTTGCTGGAAATCCTCACAGGCGCTGCACCTGTTGTCCTCCGAAGACAAACGCCGATCGCCGGCGAATAAATTGCGCAGGTTTTCTTGTGTATCTTGCTACGCGCCGTAAGGGGTCTACCCGTGACGGCAACTTCGCACGATTTTTTTTGGAATGTCGGGCAATGCTTTTTCGCCTTCAGCGCTGTAATAATTTTTTGCCACGTAATTGATTTCACCTCCGCGATTTACGATGGTCCTTTGACGTCTATTTACGGCGGGATGTGCAGTAAGAGATGTTTTAAAGGCGAGATAGCCATCTTGTGATGAGTTACGACATGAATAGTTCGCATGAGTGTGTCGTGATACAACGTCCTGTGCAGAGTTTGCAAGAGCAAGGGCGAACATTTTTTTGGGTTCCGTAAAACAGTACAAAAGCGTTCACATTTCCTTCTCATAAAAAGATTTTATGGCGTCCGGACACACGTATGGCAGTTTATAGTTTCATTGTCCGCGCGCCTCTGCTTCGAGGCGTACTGAAGGACAATGCATTTAAAATTACTAAGTAGTAATTTGAGAAAATGAATGTGGTACGTATAGTATACGACCGATCACATAATTGACACTGAATCATTACAGAGAGTTTCTTTTTCGAATGTCGAACCATACGATTTGAAAATACTATCATTAGGTATGTGATAAACATTTAAATGAATAAGTAACCGTTAGCATGCTTTCGTGAAAGGAATTGATTCAGAATGAGATCAGACTACGAGGCTTTCTCCTCATCCTTTTGTACGAATGATAATGAGAACTGATAAATAGAAAAAAATGAATTTAAATCGTTAAAGCGAACCAGGAAAAGTAAGTCTGGACAAAAAATGTAAGGAGATGAGATGGAGAGAGGGACATTTCTCGCATCGAAAAGGAAGAGAAAAGAGAGAGAGAGAGAGAGAGAGAGAGAGAGAACGGTAGGAAGTGGGAGTGACAGGCTACAGGGAGGGGCTTCGAACATGAATGATAATTAGAACTGATAAATAGAAAAAATGACTTTGAAGTGTTAAAGAGAATCAGGAAAAGTAAGAGAGGACGAAAACTATGGGGAGAAGAGATGGAGATTACACGAATCGAAAAGGAAGAGAGAGATAGGGAGGGAGTGAGAGGCCGCAGGGAGGGGCTTCGAACAGCAAAAAGCGAAAGGGGAGTGCGCCGTGCCGCTCTTCTCTCCCATGCAGCCAAGAGGGCGGTATTGATCACGCGGCTCGCGTCCTGCTTCCGGCGGGGGGAGACAAACCCCAGCCTCCGGCCCCCGCGCCCCGCCCCCCGCCACGCCTCGCCCCCGCTCGGCCCCCAGCCCTGCCCCGCCCTCGACACGCTCCGCCTCCCAACACGCCTCGCCCCCCCGACACGCCTCGCTGCCCGACACGCCTTGCTCCCCGACACACCCCGCCCCGCCACGCTCCGCCCCCGACACGCCTCGCCCCCCCGACACACCCCGCCCCCGACACGCTCCGCCCACGACACGCCTCGCCCCCCGACACGCTTCGGCCCCCGACATACCCCGCCCCGCCACGCTCCGCCCCCGACACACCCCGCCCCGCCACGCTCCGCCCTCGACACGCCTCGGTCCCCCACACACCTTTCCCCCGACACGCTCCGCCCCCGCCACGCCTCGGCCCCTGACACGCTTCGGCCACCGATACACCCAGCCCCGCCACGCTCCGCCCTCGACACGCCTCGCCCCCCCACACCCTTCCCCCGACACGCTCCGCCCCCGACACGCCTCGACCCCCGACACAGCCCGCCTCGCCATGCTGTGCACCGCACCACGTCTCGCCCCCAACACACCCTGCCCTGCCACACCCCGTCACGCTCAGCTTCCCGCCACGCCTCGCCCCCCGACACACCCCGCCCCGCCCCGCCCCGCCCCGCCACGCTCCGCCCCCCGACACGCCTCGCCCCCCCAAACACACGCCGCCCCGCAACGCCTGTCCCCCTGTTGCCGCCGGCGGGGCACGCGTGGCCGACATGAAGTATGCATTTAACGCGCGCAGCGGAGAAATGAATCACCAGGCGCGCTGCCGATTCCGTCACGTGGGGGACGCAGCCGCTCGGTCCTCGCGCGGCTCCAAAAAATCCATATTCGGAAACACATATGCGCCACGGCGGAGCTCTTTCATGTCGGAGTGTTTTTGATGCTTGTTGCTTTCCGGAAGTTTCGCGATTTTGAAGCCACAATTGACCGACGAAGTGATATTGGTGGGTGTGCAATTCAGCCACGTCATTTCCGGGGAAAAAGTTAGTATGAAAGCTCATTTCAATGACGGTTCAGTACGTAATGATTCCAAGAATATGGATTTTTAACTGTAATTTTTGCAGGTTTTATTTGAAGATTCCACCATTTTTATATTAATTATGTGTGAGGTAATATTACTATTACATTTCAATTGCACGATCTCACTTTCTTTAAATACTCACTCAAATTTCTCACTCAAAATAAACTGTGTTCAAAAATAATTATTTAAAGATTCAACATCGTTTTCTTTTTTTATATCGTTACATGGAGTAGACGACCTAAACGAATTGTTTCCAATAAACTCGTTACAATTTTGAGTAGAGTAAGACTGCATATAGCATTAATTTCATAGATTGCATTGCACTCTAATTTTATTACATCGTGTGTGATGAGGTTTTGCGAATGCAAGAAAAACAGTACAAAATTAAATTTCACGACATAACGAGTATTCCAGATTCTCCTCGTAGTCAACGCTGACACGCTGAAAATGGTAAACGTAGCATTGCCAGGAGACCCATCTGTCGGTCCCTCTCGTTAGATAGTCCTGCAGGGAGAGATAGAATGAATCCCAGAGGAGGTATTTGAATTGTGGGTTAAAGAACGGGAGGAGATGGAGAGGGCCCTTCTACACAGCAGGCAATAGCGAAAGAAAAAATGCGACACATGAGATTGTAATTTATTTATTTACGTCAAAAACAGTTAATAGCTATGTGTGACGAGCTATGGGGAGAAGTGAAAATTGTGAACGTTTCCATAATTCTGTGATCTCTATCCTAAACCATATTCTAGTCGAATTTTGAATACGAAAAAAAGAGCGTTTTTTTTCTAGTTTTGTTGACAAAATATTCGCTCCTATATAATAAAATCTATTTTCAAAGGTAAATTTGCTATAAATGTGTGCCCTTAACCCTCATCATGTTCTTCATGAAAGAATAATACTTTTTGCCGCGACAATATGGAAAATGATAATTTGAATAACTATATTCCCCACTGAAATTCAGAAGACGTGCACAAATAATGAAGTTATATTTACGTCCAGAAGTGTCCACAAGGGACCATCTAAGCATTTCCTCAAAGGATCAGGGAAACTGGACGAAAAACCTGATCGAGATGGGGGCCATCAACCCAGAAACTGTGGTACAATACTTGTTATAGGTTCTTTAGAATTATACAGTCCAAATGATAAATAATTACATTAACTATCATTGTTAAAATTAATGCTACTGGACGAATCGAGATGGGGGCCATCGATCCAGAAGCTGTGATACAGTGTGTTTGCGAGGTGTTTTACTTTTTGCCTCTGTCAATGATTCACGATACGTTATTTTTGGAGAAATGGCGGGAAATAGAAACATTGAAGTTTCAACTCAGAAGAAAAAAGAACATGTGGTCTACATTGTCCTGGTATAGTAAATAGTATGTCAACAAAACTACCGATATCTGTAAAGTGCTTTCCTCGTTGAAGACAAATATTTAAAAATCCATCTCTAAAATTACGATTTGAACTGCCCTTGAAAGAAAGTATAATTATAAAATGCACTTTCTTTATATGTGGTAAAGAAACGTTCGTCCAGAGCTCATTTTCATTCTCGAAGATACAAATTAATATAATAATGAGTACATTTTTAAAAATTAACAAAATCGTTCACATATTTTGTTTCCCAGAGCGAATCGCTCGCCAGACAATCACGAAATTCTGAAAAACAAGAGAGTTCGCAAATGAAAAGGAGTGACATCAAAAGGGCGAAAGTGAAACGTAATCCATCGAGAGAGCAGCGGCCGCTGAAAGAGAAACCCAAAAGATAAAAGAAGACTTGGGAAAACCCTAAAGAAGATAGGAAGACCAAAAAAAAGCCACCTCGGACACAGCATCTCTGAAGGCAGGCACCGGGACCGTCCCAGCCATTCATCCCGCAGGTACAACGGGCGGCGCTTCTCGAAAGAGCGCCTCCCCTCCCGCGGGGGCATTCCTGCGCGGCGGGGGGAGGGGGAGGGGCACACAAGGGCGGCCCCGGCCCCCTCCTCAAAATGCCGGGCGGGGCCGCCGCACCGCGCCGTTGAAAGGCCTTCACCGGTCGCCTCGACCCGCACCGCACCGCACCGCGACGCGCCGCAGCCAGCGCGCGCTGGCACAAACACGTGCTCGACTAGACGAAAAGACACTCGCCCTGCACTTCAAACAACGGTCCCTATCCATGATCAGAAGCAGATCATATTTTGGGGAGAGGGGCATCGTATTTTTGTTAAATAATAAACATATTTCTTATTATATTGTATAGTATTTAGCTATTGGAGATGATACTACTAAATATCAGTGTTTAAACAATCTCACATACGTCGAGCATAAATGAATGTTTAAATCAAGTTTTCCAAATAAAGGAAGGAAAAAGAAAACTTTAGGCTTTTCTGGAGGGGGGGGAGGCATGGCCCCCATGGATCTGCCAGTGTTTATGCTCAGGCCTATAAATTTCAGGTGTGTAGTAGTATCATGGGTGGGGAGGTCATGTAATTTGTACTGTAGATTTACATTTTCTTACAGAAAAACGTGATAAACGCTATAAAATACGTCGTTTATTCAACATTTTAAATTAATTTATATAAACATTAATAATTAATTCTGTGTATTTTTTACTGACCAGCAACAGAAGGAATCACTCCTCGTACATCCATTTTTAAACTTTTCGTGTTTTCATTAGCATTTTTCGAGGTGAAGTCTGATGTACTCGCAGCTGCTGCGTGTACCTCTTCCGCACTGAATAGAAAGATTCATTAGTTTTGTCATTCCCTCGTTTATCTCGGAACCCTCGAACAATATACCGGTTCATTATCGGTTCTTTTGGATACAACGGGACACAGACAGCTCGCTAGAAACATTGCGCGAGGTCACAACTGCGCCTCGCTCTTGAAATTTGAATATTTAATAATGTTTTGGTCGATTTCTGAAACAATTTTCTCACCAGTTTGATGGTGGGAATAAATGTATTAAATTGGATGTTTTTTTTCAATTTTTGTGCAAATTCCAGGTGGGTAAATACCTACCAGGAATTTTGACAAAAAAAATGTCCCCTGTCCACGATGCGCGGGCCACTGGGTGCTGCAGAAAAGGTGGATGTTTTCGTTACGTTAAATGTTATATTTACGAACAGTAAAGCCAAACGTGCACTAACGTAATTTATACGAACAGGAACATTTATCACATTCAGTGTAGTAAAATAGTACTTACTGTGTGTAATTAACAATACGAATTTAAGTATTTCGAAGTATTTAACATTTCCGTGACATACAGAAAAAGTAGGGATCCTTTGTTTCAAAGAGTTTCATGATTTAGGAAGAAATAGAGCCGAATTTATGTTTACTACCAATGCAATATGCTCAGAGCGACGATATGGGGGGGGGTATATTGCTGTTGCAACATAAGTAAATATTTTTCACTCAACTTCCTATTAAATAAAAAAATAGTTGTTTAAAATAACTGATTTTATTTTCATATAGGCCTCCCTTTTGAATACCTCAAAGAATCAGATAAAAAATGAGCCGGAGCTTAGAACGCGTAGCACCCTTGTTTAAGATGAAGCACAGCAAAGTGCAACTGCATTGAAATCATACTGTAAATAAAGACATTTAACGAAAGACTTCAGTAAACTGTTACATCGCAAAAAATCTGCGCCTCCATTTTTAGTCTTAAAGATTGGCAAAATCAGTCATGGCGATTTCTATTGTACCTACGACGGGAGCAGTGCATGTAGCTTGAAATGGTAGTGAGCAGTGACGAAGTGGCCCAGCTGTTGGGAGAGAGTGAGTGTTGGACCACGTGGTTGTGGGCGCCTTCCCACTGTGCGCCATTGCGTGCGCAACCTGTCGAGGCCGGTGCGGCGGTGCGGCCGTTGCGCGGTTGCGAGGGGGCCGTGGACAATTGCCAGCGCGCCCTCCCCCTCCCCCCCACCCTCGCGGGGCGAACGCAGGAGGCCCTGATCCTCCCAGACCGTTGAGCGAATCTCACATTCCCCCCCCTTCCCAGCGGGGCGGCGGACACTGACTGGTCCTGTAATGAGAAGCTTTCGCGCCACACGCCTGCAAATTTCAAGCGAGCGTGCTTTTAAATCACTCGCCCTCCAAGACGAGTAAAGTTCAGTTTCAATGTACTACACCCACCCTCTCAAGAGGTCGGTGAACTTTGAGGCAGGCGAATTTCGTCCTTCAGACGTATCACCTGAGCACACTCTCTTTACTGATATCATTATCTACTTTTCTTGGGCTCGTTTGCCCAGAACGAATTGTTAGGTAGTATACATACGTTTCGGTGGATGTTCATGCTGTCGTTTGCTCGCCTTGCCTACTGTCGTCATGCGCGTACCTGTTTGGAATTTATCATAACTTTTTGATAATTATGTGGTCATATGATTGCACTATGACGAAAACGTCACTTACGTACAGTTCTTATCAACAAATGTTTCAGGAAACAGCACTTGATTGAAAATACAATATTGATAGTTTCAGTTACATTTTTATAAGTATATTCAATCACTCTCTGAATAAAGAAATAAACAAATCCCACTTTTTAAAGTGCTTTTAAACCGCCCTTAAAACTGTAATTAAAAATTATTCAAATTGTAATGAACGGTAAAAAATTTAACAAACGCAAGTAGTATAAGTAATACAGCGTTACATCATCAGTCTTGCTTTATGTTATTCATTTATGTGCCTCTATGGATAAAAAACGAACAATTAAGTTCAGCTTGAAATCTGAATGAACAATATTATGGAGTAGACACAATGTTATGTTAGTTTAATATGAGCATCCAATGCCATTTTGAATTTTTAACAACAATGAATCTCCTAGCATAACTATTGACGACCCCTTTATTTTTTCTACATCCACTAAGCGCTCTGCCTGAAAGGAAATCGTCACATGGTTGTCTACCGCCAGTAGTCAGCCGAGTAGGCCGCACTGAGCAGTAACGACCTCTTGTTCACGTGACCTACCACTAATGGTGACGTAAGCATTACCGCACCTGTGGGTGAAAGGAGGCTCTGGCACAAAAATAATTGCATAGTTTGTTGCCCCAAGCAATCTCTCGGGGAACGTAAGACAATGCGAGTTATCAAGGTTCAGCGATGTTTTGCAGATACGACTGCCACTTGCTTGTTGCCAAGTGCCATCTCCACCCACAGCTAGATAATGAATGCGTCTTTAACTGTATGAATATGATAATGAAGGATATATGGAGTTGGTTGCATCAGGTTAAGAAGCACAAAAAAGTAAATTCAATTCAAGTTATATTTCACAATAAAACAAAGTAATAAATATGTACATAAACATCATGACTCCGTGGCAAACATTTCAGCTCAAAAATGAACATCAAACCACAATGTGCACAATTCATGCACGCATAGTTGCCATTTACGTTGTGAACAGTAAGCAACATTTACATCTACTCAAACACACAGTAAATATATCACAGATAATTTTAATCTGTAAGTCGTTCTAGGACTTCTACAGAAGTACAAAGTTACAGCGTACAACATTCAAGGGAAACCACAACATAGAATACACTGTAAGAATAATTTTCTAGTATTTGGTCGAGATTTGATATGGTTTTAGAAGATCTAATTACCCTGTGAAAAACTTTTTTCGCAGTAGAAAGAAACTACAAGAAGAATACTCTCTCATACACATGTGGGAAAAAAATCTTTGGTACAACAGCGCAGACACAGAAGACAGAACGACAAGGAGTGTTCACTGGTAACTTCGTGACACCTAAGTCCTTCGAACGGCGTTACACTGGTCGACGGCAGTCCCTGGGCGAGCGGGCGGGCGCGCTGCACTCCCCGCCGCCGTCCACGGCTCCGTCCAGTCACGGGTTCGACCCCCGGGCGGACCACCACGCGACCCGGGCCTACACGAACACTTGCGACACATTACGTAGGGCGCGGAATGCCTAGACACACACTGACTTCATATCAGTCGAAGAGGCGGTGGAGGTCTACACCTCCTCGTCCTCCTGCACGGCGGGCAGCGGCGAGGCGTGCAGCGCGGGCGAGCCGCGCCACGTGAAGGCGAGCAGCCAGTCGTCCATGGCGTGCGCGCGCGCCTCCTCCAGCGCCAGGAAGGTGAGCGCGTTGGGCGCGTCGGGCGCGCGCTGGCGCACGGTGAAGCCGCTCTGCGGCGGCGCCAGCGCCTCCACGCGCGTGTTGCGCAGGTTCAGCACGCCCAGCGGCCGGCTCACGCTCTTGTGCGCCGGGTACAGCACGGCGAAGTGCTCCAGCGACGTGCGGTACACGCGCACCAGCACGTCCTGGCGGTGGCCGCCGGGGCCCAGCAGCGCCAGGCGCCCGCTCAGCTCCTCGGCGCTCCACGGCAGCGGCGCGGGCGACGGCGCGGCCGGCTCGGCCAGCGGCAGGTGCGACGGCGGGGGGCGCACGGCCACGTCGGCGGGCATCTTGCACGCACTCGCTCAACAAACAAAGACGGAGAAACGGCGGGACGCGCCGGAGACCAAGTCCCGTGGGGAGCGCAAAAGATAAGACGACGGGACGGCGTCAACTGCTCGTGCGCTCGCGACGGCTCCTCTGGGCTCAATGCTCGTGGCCGTGACGGGCGCGTCGTTTTATGCGCGCGACAGGCAGCGCGCGCGGCGGCGAAGGCGGGAAGCCCGGCGGCCGAGGCGGGCCGACGCTCCGCGGCGGCGGACGACGCCGCGCGTCGGCGGTGGGGGCGGCGGCTGCGCCCGGTGTGTTTCCTTGAGACAGTTCTGCGGATCCTGGCGGTCCAGGGTGGGGGCGGCACGCTTCTGGGAAGCGCCCGGCTGCAGTAGACGCCCCTCGCCCTCGCTAGTGTACAGCGGTGACGACTGTTCGGGTCGTGCCAAGTGCCCGCGACGCAGACGCCGCCTGTGCGCTGGTTTTCTTTTTGGCGTTCGCGTAACACCGGGGGCCTGCGAGGTCGAGCGCCTTTCCTCAAACGCTTTGCTGAACATCCGAGATCTGATTTTGTTTCTTGTCATCGGGGAAACAGAGTTGCTGCTTTCCATGGAATTACGTTAATAGTACGTTAAGTTGAAAGTGGGTTTTCCTCACCTATGACACGCGTAGTAAATCTTGAGAGGAAAGTGTTTTACGTAGTAAATCCCGGTAGGAAACCTAATTTGTTTTCGTGTTTCTCACGAAGTTATACATGAGAGTTAGACTCACCATGAATTCATCACACATTTTGAAGATTCTGTTGCTGAGAATTCACCATCTGTTTCTCCAATTTCAAATCAAGACAGAATAATAATTTTGCTCAGTTTTCTATTCATATACTACTTCTTTTTCCATTTAATGCTTGTTCAAGACTTTTTGAGTTTCAACAATATTGCAACGTTTTCAAAATGTTGTAGAGAATGTGAATAGGAAGGAGAAGTTAACATATCCATGAATATTTTTTCTTATACTTATTGAGAATTCTAATTTGTATGAACACCTCTTTATCCCTCCCTAAGATTTTTGAAATTGTAATGACAATTCTGAAACATTTTTTCTTAATGTTGAAATTAATTTTTAAACAATGTGCAAATATTCTTGCACGTGCAATTTTGATTTTCCATTTCGTGACAAGACTTTTTTCGTTGATACTCATTACGAAAATTACTACGGAGTTACTGCAATAACTTTGTTCGACAATGAGGAAATTGTGATGCCAAGCAAAAAACTAATTACTTTTGTCACAGAAATCCTGTAATTTCTAACTCTTCACTTTCATTATGGATCAATTTATTTTCGACAATCCGAACATTAAGAACATCTCCATCTAATAATTGAATTAATGAAGTGTTTCGGATTCAACTGGTGCGAAATGTTCTTCACCAATTATAGTGAAATTTCGTCACTTACGTATTCTTTATTATGTATATTACAAGTATGTTATAATGTATGTTTAAATAATATAAGCTGTTAGGTAAATTATAGGAATGTTTATCATTATTATTATTATTATTATTATTATTATTTTAAATTTAGTAATATTAATTTTGTGTTGAATTGGTTCTCAGTCCATTGCGATTAAATAGTTTGACCCTGAATTTGGCTTGGTATCCGCTATCGGTTTTGTGGTGAAATGGCATGAATGAAATGGTGAAATGAAATGAAATGAAATGAAATGGTGGTGAAATGAATGGTGAAATGAAATGAAATGAGTGAAATGAAATGGTATTGGCATTTCGACTACAAGTCGTTTTGTGGCTTCCAGACAGCAGAACACTGATGATGATGGCTAAGCCATCGAAAGCTGCTCTTGTTGAAATAAATAACATTGTTGGCAATGACAACACCTGTGATCATTTAAATGGCATCCGCTGTCGTAAACATGTCTCAGGATGGCACGCATGGCAACCGTCCCCATTTCAAGTCCATAGCGACTGTTCCAGAGCCTGAGAATGCTCGTCTCTGGTGGATAATGGGATAGGCGCGAGGAGCCGCGCTGAATCAGTTGCTCCGCCGGTTTGCGGCACGGGCCGCCTGCAGGCCTGTTCCCGGCCGACCGGTAACGGTCGCGAGACACGCCTGTGCAGGCATTCACCGCTGCCAGGCCGGAGGGGCGGCTGCTGCAGGGGGCTTTTCATTCAACATCAGGCCGGAGGCTTTGACTTCCAACTCCTGACGGAGATCTTTATATCACTACTGTTTTCTCCGTTACACGTCTTTAAATATTATTTCATTATCCATATTACTAGAGACCGGAAAAATATGTAGTTTTGAACGTCAAAATATTTACATAAATATGTAATGAAAACAGTAAGAATATGTAATAAATATGTAAAATTGGATGTAATATGTAATATTGAAATTCTGTATTTAAAAAAAAATTACATAGAACGCAATTACATTTAGAAAAAATGTCCTAAATAAATTTTAAAATTAATACAGACGTTTTAAAAACATTTCGCAGAGTACAAGTTGATGCACACACAGCTGCATGATGCGTCATACAACTTTCTCGTCAGTAGTAAACGCTTTATCTATTGTAATCCAGAACCGTAGTTTAGCAGCCAGACTAGTCACAATAGAAGCCATCGTAGAAACTGGCGATATCTACGACTAAGAAAAATATACTGCAGCATGCAACATTTTCATCGAAGTGTTACATGTTGGCAATCGCAAATTTTTTAGGAAATTAAGTTTACATGTCACAAAACGCGGTGTCAATGATACTTTTGACACCTAGATTTCCCCAATAATGTAGGGGAAAATGCTAATTTTTTTAAAAATACTTCTTTTCATAAAAAAATATGTAATAAAATTGAAGAAATTTGATAAAATAAGAACACATATTGCGAAAACAGCAAAATATGTAAAATATGTAAGATAGTACTAAATATGTAAAAATATATAATGAAAAAAATGGATATTGTGTTAGGAGGGCGATGATTCGCCAAGATTACAATTTTGAGAACGGTAAGTACAAAGACAAAAAATATTTTATTACATAAAAATCCGGTCTCGACATATTACATAACACATTTAAATATCCGTACATATTTCACAACACATTTAAGTATTACTTAATTGTTTATGTAATTTACTAGTACATACTTTTTTTTGTTCGCGAATTGGCCGTCTCGGACCACGCAGACACTGAACTTACCGGGGCTGAGTATCATTCTCGATGGCAGGTGCATGTGATTCATCCGGGGATCAACATTAAGCTCAATCCGATTGTTGTCCCGCAGGGTTGTTAGTCCTGGGGGGATGGAAGATGGATTGGTGATGATCATGAAGGATGAGTGGATGACACACACATACACAAACACAACCACGCCGGAGGCAGGATTCGAACCCGCGATTCTTCCGCTCGAGATCGCCACGACACTAGTGGCTTAGCGATCTCGGCTATCCTGACCGGCACATAATTATTGAATATCATTATTTTCTTTACTGAACGCATTTAATTATATTTTTGTTTATGTATCTGAACCCTGATCGAAAACATGAAATCACGCGAAACACATTTTACTTCCCTTTAGAAAACTCAACGATTTTTTTTCTCGAATATTTTGATTCTTGACCTGTAATTAGAAAACTAAAGAAATGGATCCTTCCATAATGCCACAATTTATTAACTGAATCCATTTGTTCGGTCCCACATATTATCAAGTCATATGTAAAATTAATATTTAAAAAAATTGAATATTAATTTTACGAATGACATAGCGAACCTCTATTATTATAATTTCTTTCTGATATCTTTGTTGACTCGAAAATTGTCTGATATTTTACCTCCATTTATAATTATTAAGTATCCAATTGCTGAAGAACTTTTTTTCAAAGCTTTCTTCAGTAATAGTATGTCAAGTTCCAAGATCTGACGACCTGGGTTTCAGGTGTTTTATCAAGAGCGTGGAACAAACAAGCAAATTGAAATTTGTTTACGCGTTTTGAAAGAAAATGTTTGTATTAATATTTCGTAAAATTTGTATATTGCTGGTCAGATTTTATTGAGATGTTTTCTCAGATTGTTGTAAAGTACTTAAAATGAACGCATGTTTTCATGTATAACTCAAAATGAAGCATTGAATGTGTTTTTTTATTATATGGTCGAACAATTGATATTTTCAATTCACTCTGCTAGGTCGTAAACTTGGTCTCTGGTCTTTCATGTTGCCGGCAAAATTATCTCATATGAAAGAAGACCTAGAAAATCTATAAAAGATAGAAATATATATAATAAGAGAAGAATAATATACATAAGACATAGAAAGTCTATAAAACTAAATTAAATTATTTACTTGATGCATTTTAACATAATATCCATCTACGAGTTGAATTATTAACTTATTTTCAAAATGAATTTCCGATTCCAGAAAAAAATCACAAATAAGAATGAAAAGAAAGAGAGAGAGAGAGAGAGAGAGAGAGAGAGAGGAATGATCGTGATATTCGTATATAGTAGAATGTTATTCGTAATAATAAAATTATTTTTCATAATAATGGACTGACTCAAGGAGCAAAAACTCGATGGTAAAATTTAAGAAGTAGGCCTGATCTAGAATTTTTAATGCAAAGTCGAAGTCACATAATAACAAAATTTTGATATTGAAAAACGTAAGATTATTTTAACCGACTATTGCTTCAGAAGATTTATTTCAATGTATAAAAAATACGTACTACTACGCCGTCTTTCAATATGATAGTTTGGTGGTGAATATTCACAACCGGGGTTATAATGGAGACATAAAAACCAAGCATTCTACTCCTGTAAAATGCAGTACACCTGGGTTTGACTTTCCAGTTTCTTTGCCCTTTCCATTTGCATGGACCTCTGCCTCCAGACTGGGTTGCCTCCCGCTAGCGCAGTGACAATGCACTTGGCGGCGGGCCTCACCTGACAGAACTTCGACCATGGGCACCGTTCAAGGACCAGTTGGCAAAAAAGACGTACGCCAAATCATTCAGAAGTTGCGTCACTAGCCAGCTAATTGTTTTTCCCGCATGAGTCATGACATGTCCGTTAATTTCAAGCCTGCAACCCTGCATGCAGGGACGCAGATTAATATAAGATTAAAATCCACGGGAAACTATAAATAAAAGCGTTAGAGAAGGGTGTTAACCTCATATGTTACTGATACTTTTTAATTTGTATCTTCACAACGTTGAACAAGAGTGGAAAAAAACGGCTTTTACACAAATCTTAATACTGTAGACACCTTTAGAGGGAAAAAATATTCAAACTCTTATTTTTGCTGATGATCAAGTTGTAGTTGCTGACAACAAATACAACTTACAGAGAGCATTATACTAATTACATAAATTAACAAAGTTGTAAACTTAACGACCATCAACGAGCAAAACAAAATCCATGGCATTTCAAGGTTTCCAACCCCTAAGTTGTAAACTCACTTTGGAAGACAAAATAATAGAACAAGTGGATAACTTCAGATTCTTAGGAAATGACAAATCTTATCTTAGCGACATAGGTGTAGATAGGAAAATCAAAAGATTTAATAGGATGTGTGACACTATTAAAATATCTCTCAGAGAAAAGCTTCGGGAACGATACATTTCTTAAGCTTTATTAAGTATTATTATGGGGTGCCTTGTGGATGTGAAAAATGGACACTTCATTCCGAAACTTACAGAAGAATTCAAGCAACGGAGAAGAGGTAACAAGAGAAGAGGTAAGAAGAGTAACAAGAAGGAACGGAATAGGAAACGAGACCATTAGGAGAACCATTGGAATCTACAACTTCAGTAACAAGATCGAAGAATATAAGGAGAAATGGAATGACTACCAATGAATGATGAACACAATCCAAAGCAAGTCCTGTATTACACACCCGCGAGCCACTTGCGTGAAATTGCTTCTAAATGCCATCTGCAAAGTAGTATTTCTAAATTCTGCTCGTCGCGGCTTTTCTGGCTGGATATTCGAAAAGTAAATGTAGCTAAAGTAATTTTGTGTCCGAAGCGGAGAGCAGTTATTTCTCCTCTGTGCAGAGAAGAACCAAACCAAGCGTACATACTTTTTGAAACTTTTTATTTTAAAACTTAAGAAGTCTCCTGGCACGTGTGATAGTGTAGTGGATGTTGGTGTAAGTGTGTGTGTGTGTGTAAGAGCAGAGGATAGGACAAGGAAGAGGAAGGAAAGATCGCACACGGTCCGTGGCCCGTTTGTTAGGCTACTGTTCCGGCATTCGCCTGGTGGTGATCGGAGAAACCACGGAAAACTACCGATCAGAGCAGCCGGCCGCTAGAATTCTCCTCCAGATAGCGACAGAACTCGACCTAGCTATTAAGCTAGTGTCGAAAATCATGCCACCGTCGGGACTCGAACCTAGGACCTCCCGGTCAGAGGGCGTTACAAATGCCGTTACAATTGCAGAATTCTGAACGAAACCTAATTAACTTAGTGTTATGTTTGTTGTGTTAGCATTTATTAAGAAAAATATCATGTGGTTGCCGCGATTTGGATTTACTTATAAATAAAAACAAGTAGAATAATAATAATAATAATAAGTAGAATAATAATAATAATAATAATAATAATAATAAGTAGAGAATAAAAATAAGTAGAATCTAATCAAAGATATGTAACCACTAAATTCTACATTTATCATTAGGAAGTGGGTAAGGGAAAACGATTGAAAGTACACAGACGGATGAATGAGTAAGATGGCATAAGAGGACACCATTTTGTTTCCTGTGGAGACGAACGAAAAACATGTTTTTTTAAATGTGTTAAGAGCAAATTAAATGACCCAAACAGGATAATTAGAATGCCCTCAAAAATGGAAATAAGTCAACTCATTGTTCGATTATTTTCCATTATAAATACTTTCTTTTTCCTCTTTTCCGGGCAAATAAGTTAGAACAGGCTATAGGCGTTAAATCAATTTGACTGATGTGGAACACGTCTAGTGCTCTTTTCTCAGAGTATTGCGTACTGTGCAAAATCATTTTAAAATGACACTCATGCAATTAGATATAAGGAAAAGACATCGAATCACGAGTATAACGCTATTGGAGAAAAAGGAGGAAAAAATTCATTTTGCTATCGCTCACGTTTCATTCCGTGTAGATTTCTCTTCCGTGTCCTCTCAAAATATCCGCTCTCTCAACACAGATTGGATCGACGTCTCGGCCCAGCGATGAGCCAAAGGACACTACGAATTTCGGACAATTTTCTAAAACTTCCCTCATCGTCCGCTCCGTGTCCTCCCGAAATATCATCTCTGTCATCGGAGAAACGAATCGCGGTATCAGGCCAGGGGTGAGGCAGCGCCCACTGAGCTCGACTCCCGAAATACTGTCGGGCACGTGAATCAGCGGGGCGAACGATGGTTCTGCTGATTACGCTCCTCAGCCAGAAGGCCGCTTCGCGCGAAGAGACAGTGGCGGCGCCAGCCCCCGCCCCCGCCCCCGCCCCGGCCGCCCTGTCGCCTCGTTTCCCCCGGGGCTCCGCGAAGCCTGCTTGGCTTGGTCAGTGCAGTGGGCCAAGTCTTAGTGAAGTGTGATCCTAATGTACAAACATTCAGTGCGGAGTTGGAGTATAGAAGTTTTTTTTTTCTCATAATGTAATTTAATGTTTAATGAATAAGTCAGTTTTTATATTATTATCATTATTTTACTATAATTTTTTATTTTACCATTATTATTATTATTGTTATTATTATTATTATTACTATAATTAGTATATAATTTGCTAGTTATATTTCCTTATTATTATTATTATTATTACTGTTGTTATGATTATTGATATGTGTTCTATATTACTGAGAGACTGTGTATTTTTATGTTTTTGTAATTAGCTGCCACCGGGTTATACCCAATCGCAGTTTAAATAAATCTAAGGGCGGGGTCGAAACTCGTCGCACACCATTTTGTCCAACGAGATGTACAACTTCTTCTTCTACTACTTCTTCTTTTTCTTTTTTTTCTTCCTTTGGTTCCTTTCGGAGCATAGGGCCTAGGCAAAGGACCTGCCTTTTACTCGGTTTTTCTGCAATAGGTTTGATTTGTTTCCACGTCATACTAGTCTCCCGGATCTCTCCTTCCACTGTCCGTATCCATGTTGTACTCGGTCGACCTTGGTTTCTCCCCCTAGTGGGTTCCCAACATAGTGCTTCTCTCTCAATAGAATTTCGGGGTTTCTTTAAAGTATGTCCTGTCCAGTTCCATTTTCTGCGTTTGTTTGCATTCCTATTGATGTTTCGATATGTACAACGCGAAGACGTCACGTGTACTCAGAAGGGAGTACACATTTTTACTGAAAACTCGTTTACTTTCATTATAACTTCATTATTATTCTTAGGTCCGTATTATAGTGACTAATAATAGTTCACTAAAACAATGTTAAAGTACCTTTAGATCTATTGTCTTTCTTAGTAATGTAATGATTTTAAAAATTCCCATTAGGGGATTGCCAGAATAATAAGGACCTAAAAATTATAATGAAACTAAATAAGCAGTAGAAAATCTAGACTTATGAAGACTCAAACCTTGTTTCCACCTACTCCTAGCAGTGAGAACTTTGCTCTCTCACGCTTGATAAGCAAGAAATAACATATAATTCATAAAGTTATTACGAAACATCCAGTATATTTTCTCTTTTCATTCATCTTATTTTTCTTCTCTTTCTACGTCTCCGTCTCGTCTCCTCCTCCTCCTTCTTGTGTAAGTATTTTACACAGATGGGTAAAGGTAATCTGTGATCCGAAAGTTTTAAGCAACCTTGCATTTTCTAATACTTTTAAAAATGAAAAGCAGCGAATTCGTAAGACAATGTACCACCATGAAAAAACGTAAAAATACTGACATTTTTGAAAGTTATTGAATCATCAGATATTCTTAAAATATATTACGAATGAATTTCTCAGAAAATGAACCACTGAGACAACCTGGTAAGAGGGGCCTCTACACTGTACTATTATATTATTTTAATCCTTACATTACACACGACTTTAGGGGAAAAATTGCTACTAGATGTCGAAAGAAAAGCGAGATAGAACGGAATGGAATGGAATTTGTATCTGTTAGTTGGAAATCAAGCAATTTTTTAGTACACTACCAAGTTGAAAGATATTTCCTTGCAAAGTCGTGTTTCGAGAGAGTCCCTCTTGGATTGTTAACACGTGTAGTTAGCGGGTGCAAGCTCATCGGTGACGCGAAAGTTTCACCAAAGCGGTTCTGTGAGAAGGCGAGTTCTTTCGAGTCCCATCGGCTAGCAGTTTCACTCCTCCCAAATCGATACACCCAGGTGAATTATGTATGGCGTTCATTATTATATATGGTATTGTTACGTATGGCGTACATCGTTTTAATCAGTTCTTACAACTCAGACTTTTCCCTCTTGCTTACGGGTCTCATGGAACAAGGAATCTCACAGAGCGACTTAATGAGAGTGGTGCGCAGCAAAGGTCTATGACTACTGGTATTTACCTCATCTGTAGAGCCTTCAGATGTTTTTTTCCGGGCTTTACGTTCTCGCTCCTCTTCGGAACCTCCTACCACTAAAACAACTACGACTGTGACCCTCCACTTCAAGAGCGGCAAAGGTGGTACATGGCATCAACTGATGCCACATGCTTCTTTGGTCTGATCGGGAGGTCATAGTTTCAAATCCCGACGGTGGCAGGAATATCGACACTGGCTAATCATCTGGGTACTGCTCCGGCTTTCGCCTGATATTGAGTTGTGAAACCACGGAAAACTACCCATCAGAACAGCCGGCCGCTCCTTCAGATAGCGGCTGAATCCGACCTATCTCTCTAGCTAGTGTCCAAAATCCTACTACCTTCGGGTCTCGAACGCGCCAGGACCTCCTGGTCAGAGGCGCTACAATACAGGACATGAGTTGATGCCGTGAAACACATATTCTTCGGTTTTCATAACGTGGCGCGTCAAGGCCCGTCTTCACGATGGAATATCACACGACATTTTGCGTCTTTGTCAGTCGTGCCGCTAGATGTCGCATGGTCACAACCCTGCTTGATACACTGCGATCACGTGAGGATCGATCACAAGAGGCGAAATACCGTGTGATATTCCATCGTGAAGATGGGCCTTGAGGGCGCAAATAACAAAAACCGCACTACTGCGATTTTTCTAACTTTGCCCCTCAAGGCCCGTCTTCACGATGGAATAGGTCACGGTATTTTGCGACATTCTCAGGCGAGCCGCCAGATATCGCCGAAGTTCACGACTGTATCAAGCAGTGCTTGCGATCATGCGACTTCTAGCGGCACGACGGAGAAAGAGGCGAAATACCGTGTGATATTCCATCGTGAAGATGGGCCTTGAGGGCGCAAATAACAAAAACCGCACTACTGCGATTTTTCTAACTTTGCCCCTCAAGGCCCGTCTTCACGATGGAATAGGTCACGGTATTTTGCGACATTCTCAGGCGAGCCGCCAGATATCGCCGAAGTTCACGACTGTATCAAGCAGTGCTTGCGATCATGCGACTTCTAGCGGCACGACGGAGAAAGAGGCGAAATACCGTGTGATATTCCATCGTGAAGATGGGCCTTGAGGGCGCAAATAACAAAAACCGCACTACTGCGATTTTTCTAACTTTGCCCCTCAAGGCCCGTCTTCACGATGGAATAGGTCACGGTATTTTGCGACATTCTCAGGCGAGCCGCCAGATATCGCCGAAGTTCACGACTGTATCAAGCAGTGCTTGCGATCATGAGACTTCTAGCGGCACGACGGAGAAAGAGGCGAAATACCGTGTGATATTCCATCGTGAAGATGGGCCTTGAGGGGCAGAGTTAGAAAAATCCCAGTAGTGCGGTTTTTGTTACTTTGGTCCTCAAGGCCCTTCTTCACGATGGAATATCACACGGTATTTCGCCTCTTTCTCGGTCCTGCCGCTAGATGTCGCGTGATCGCAGTGTATCAAGCAGGGTTGTGACCATGCGACATCTATATATTTCGCAGTATAAGCCTGTGGCTTCCGTCCCAAGAGCGGCCCGCGCTCGCCCACTGCGCAGCATCCGTGACGTGTCGCGGCGCCGGGCTGCGCGCCAGCCGCGGGCGGGCTCCCCTCTGCACCCACTGCCGGGCGGCGCCCACGCCTCGCCTGCGGCCACGCACTGCGCAATGGGGAAGCCCTCCACGCAACTCGACGCGCGGTGCGATCAGATGACCGGGAGAGGTGGCTCAGTGCATCAACCTGATGTCACTACTGTCCCTCTGACCGGGAAGTCCGAGGTTCGAGTCCCGACGGCAGCAGGATTTTCCACAATAGCCTGTCAGCTAGGTCGAATTCAGTCGCTGTCTGGAGGAGAATTGTAGCGACCGGCTGCTCTGATTGGTAGTTTTCCGTGGTTCCTCCGATCAACACCAGGCGAATGCCGAAACAGTACCCTAACAAACGGGCCACGGACCGCGCGCGATCTTTCCTTCCTCTTCCTTGTCCTATTCTCTCCTCTTACACACACTCACACTAACATGCACTACACTATCACACATGTCGGGAGAGCGGTCGGGGGCTTACAGCTTGTCCCTGCTTGGGCGGTCCCCCGCTGGTGGGAGATACCTGGTTCAGAGGAAAATCCCGCTAGAGGACGGTAAGTTGGCGCCAGATCTCGCCATTCAGCGGGGAAAAGATAATCGCCACCTTCGGAGAAAAACACGCACTACATCTACGGGACTAATGACCTAAGTAGTTGACGCGCCCGGAAACACGACTCAATCATCAATCAAAAGCGACCAGATGGCCAACACCTCCAAATTCTATTACCAAGTTCATCCTAGGAGTTTACGAGGTCGGTCAGTTCAATTATCCTAATTCATATCTCGATTTTGTATTAGTATGTGTATTAGAACAAAATTCCGAACCGAACGCTTCGTTTCAGTAATGCAGGTTGCCGCTACGAGATATACACCCTCATATGAAATTTTTCGTTAAACGTGAATCTGCTGCGACACTCAGCCAAATTTTCCTTTGATTGAATCAATATTAAATAAGCTAAATTTCTCTATAAAGTTTCAGCTGCTGTATTCTGTTGTATGCAACTTTTAGGCTAGTTATATTTTATACCTTATTACTTTGAATATATATTATTGTAAACTACATTAAATTAACATAATTTTTGTTTTAATTACTAACAACAGGGACATCAATGATTGAGAAATATAGTAAAGAATATTTTAGAACACGCTTTTATAAATATTACAAACCATAGCCTACTAATATCTCCTCTGACGCCACAAGAGCGATGACCGCCTTCCTACTTCAAGCTTCCACAGCGCCCAGCATGGAGATGGATTAGGCTTCATACCTTCAGAGCACATGTACGAAACATTTCTCTTTCGAGTAGGATAGTCGGAAATTCCCAAAATAAACTTTTACTTTTGAGGTTTTGGCCTCGATTTTACCATCTGGTCAGAGCTCAACAGTCAGATTTTACCGCACGTCAGCGCTCAGCAGGGACAGGGATTAGGCTTCATACTATCACAACAGATTCCTCTTTCGAGTAGGATTGCCAGAAGTTTCCCAAACGAAGTTTACTTTTGAGATTTTGGCCACAATTTTACCATTTAGTCACACCGTGCGTCAGCGCCCAGCAGGGACAGGGATTAGGCTTCATACTATCACAACAGATTCCTCTTTCGAGTAGGATTGCCAGAAGTTTCCCAAACGAAGTTTTACTTTTGAGATTTTGGCCACAATTTTACCATTTAGTCACACCGTGCGTCAGCGCCCAGCAGGGACAGGGATTAGGCTTCATACTTTCACAACAGATTCCTCTTACGAGTAGGATTGTCAGAAGTTCTCCAAATGAACTTTTATTTTTACACGTGCTTGATTTCTTGACCTCTGTTAATTAATATTATGGACCGATTCTTGAGTGTAAGTCATTAAACAACACCATTTTAAACCGCTAACGTTTCGACTTTTATTAAGCCTTCATCAGGACTAGAAACAGACGGATTTTTTAAACGTGTACTTAATGTGTATTTATATTTTAAAAAATCCGTGTTTGTAGCCCTGATGAAGGCTTAATAAAAGCCGAAACGTTGTCAGCTTAAAATGGTGTTGTTTAATGACCTACACTCAAGAATCGGTCCATAATAATTTCATTTTTACAGTCATGTTTGGCCACGATTTCGCCATCTGGTCACACCGTGCGACGCGACGGCGGCACCGCGCGGCGCTGCGCCCGGGGTCAAGGGTTCGGAGCCCGCGCGCGCCCAGTAGGTCGCCGCTTCGCCCGGGCGCGACGCGTCATTGACACCCGATCCCGATTGGAAGCTCTCGCCCTTTCGGATGACTCGCGTCTAATTTTAGGCGAGCTCGATCTCATTTCACGGGCCGCGCATGTTCTCCGGGACGGCGTGCAGACGTGCTAAGGGAGAAAGCAATAAATACAGTTGGTTTATTTGCGTGTGAGTGTGATTTTCCTGGAGATGGGTACGCCGTTATTTTGCTACCTGAATTCTTTACTCGGTTCGTTTCTGTTAGCGTAGCAAATTCAGTCGAATGATGATTGTAGAGAATACTATAGAAGAGAGACCGGAGAACATGAAGGACGTAAATCATGTGAATCATTATTTTCAGACTTCGAATTGTTTCTTTGTCCAGGATTCTTACTTGTGAAATCATTGTCTGGGTAGAAAACGACTTTCTTTTAGGAAGAAGAATATACTCTTTCTACTTCGAAGTTTTTATATAGTATCTGGTGGGGAGGATTATACTTGAGGAGCTTATTTCCAAAGTGATGAATATTTATGCAATTTTTCAGGTAGGGAAAGTGTTGACATTTGCCCTTATTGTCCATCATAGAATTCAACGGCTTTCGGATAGGAGTGACAGGGACGGATTGGCACCAGTTGCTAGTTTTAAATTATTACGCAGTTTTGGTTTAATTTTGACAAATTTAAGTACATCAAAAGAAACTACGTTTATTTGTTTACCTTATTGTATTTTCTTTGTTCCTGAATGATGAATGTTGAAAATTTGGAGTAGCTAAAAGTCATCAAAAACAAGATGTGCTAACTCACCCCACTTGTGAGATTGGTTGGCATAGGCCTTCGGGCAATGTTTTTATCTTCTCTGTAATACAGAAGGTAATCAACCAACTATGAACGTATTTCTCTATAAAACACACGTTTGAATTTATGGTTCCATCATCATTATACTGAACATTCTGATACTTCTGTATGAAGTACATTAGGTTGTGAGGGACTCGTGACACACAACTAGGGCACATACACATTGGCCCGAGTGTCAACTAGCCCCTTGCTCAGTCACCCCCTCCCCTCCGTTTAACATCAGAGAAGCGTAATTTTATAACACAATATCTGGCAATACGGTGGGAATAGTTGAACAGAAGAATGCATCGATATGTAAAACTAGAAATCAAGGAAAATGAAGATACCTCACTATAGAAATAAACTATTAAAACATTCTCATTTTTTGTGTTGTTATTTGTACGATATCAACATTCGATTTATGCCCAGAACAGCGGTTTCCTGGCCGTGGTCACTAAGGGCAAGGAAAAAGGGGCATCTAGAAGTGCAATCTCCATAACAACCTCGATTTTTTACCATCTCTTTGAACGTTCGTGTATTGCAACTTGCATCGCGAGCTTTCTCCCCGGCCAGGTCGCGCCACGCCGCGCCAACGGGTTTCAGGCGGCCGGCTGGAGAGATCCGTAGCTCCTCCCAAGCGCCCATACCCAGGAGTATTCCCTGGTTTTAATTTCTTGGCCCCTGGTCACTTAGGTGAAGGGGCACCGTTATTCAATCGGGAGTTTCAACTTCAAAAGTTCAAGCTCCTGATTGAATAGCAGTACCCGTCCCCTAACTCATCAGGGGCCTAGAAACTTTAATCGAACATTAGATCCTTTTTTATAGTAATCGTTAGTGATGATAGAATTTATCACTTTAAATTTTTTTAAATCGCATTTTGAAAACTCTGCTGTAGCATTTTATAACGTTATAAGAATTAAGATTTAGAATTTTGTAGCATTTATTGAGAAAAATATTACTAAGGAAGGAATCTTTGAGATAAAATAATATTTTGTTTCTTTTTAGATTTCCCATTAAAATTAGGAAACAAGAGAAACTAACTTTTTATTTCGACATTTGTGAACGTCAACAAAAAAAGTGCACGGAGTGTAAAATGTACGAAACGAAACGTAATGTGTACGAAGCGAATTTATAATAATTAATATTATATATTTAATATTTGCATGTTAATTGATCGATTAGTGTTTCCGGGCGCGTTAACTGCTAAGGTCATTGGTCCCGTAAGTGTGGTGCACATTTTTATTGTCTCAAAAATTAAATGAGAAAAAATTACATGTGTGCAGCTGTAAAGTGTATAGTTGCCTCAGGAGAGAGGCACAAGTTTGACGTTATCTACTTATTAGCGTGTTTCACAACTTGAAGTAAATACAAGGGATGGAACTAAGGTCCCGTCGAAACTTAGATCACCGCGAGTGATATGTACTAACTCATTTCACGCCAACATGCTCATCAACTGATGACGTCCGCCATCTCTGACACCGTCATAGTTCATTTCTAAGATAATGAATCAAAATGAGTAGAATAAGTGCAAGTTATTTTTCATCTGTTTCATCCTTGACACAATCGTTTTCTCGTCCAACATCCTATGAGTTCATGTCAAAAATAGAGGGGCTTTGGAGAAATGAAATTTTGAAAAACAAGTATTATAACTATTTCTAGGAGAATTTTTGTTGTCTTCTTCACGTACGAAAAAGTCTTCGTAATATTATAGCACAACAGATCACTTCATAATATGGTGTCACAGTGGCCAAATTTGTAGGTAATAAAATGCCTGAATTTCATTACAAGAAAGAATTTTTCTATTAAGCATTAGATAATTGACTGCAATTACACATTTTACAGGCACTTAATGAAAATCTGATAATTGTTCATGAGAAAAGATTGTTGGACTTACGACCCCTGAGTCAATTACAAGCTTTACAGCCTCTAAGATTACTCTGAATATTATTGATTGCCACATGCATGCCATAATAACGTATTGACAAAAAACGAACAACAGACTCGAACGACCAATCATACACTAACTCTTCATTCTTCATTCACTCATATTTTGTGAGGGCGGTATTACATTAAATCTTGCTTATGTACTACTAACGAAGGCACTAGCGACTGTATGCTGTAAGTAGTCTACTTGGGAAACGGGCCTTCGGTAAGACGTACAACGAAGTCTATGCTAACAACTGTTTTTCTTTTTCAGTATCGCCACTTCCGGTCACAGACACACCCTGTCGTGTCTTTTCAAGTATTCGGTCTTTGTTAGGATTGGACATGCAGAGACAATATGATCAATGGTTTTTACGTATTCTTGACAAATGCGGCATTTATCATCTTGGGAAAATTTGAGAACCGCTTTATCATAATGTCGTGTTCTCAAGACCTGATCTTGGGCAGCTATTACAAGTGCTTTCGATTCTGGCTTCATTCTTCCCCTTTTAAGCCACATAAATTGATTGATCTTTATTGATGTGTGCTCTGTCCATTTGTTACAAATTAATTCCTCTTCTTCTTCTTCTTCTCCTTCTTCTTCTTCTTCTTCTTCTTCTTATTATTATTATTATTATTATTATTATTATTATTATTATTATCTTCCTCCGCGCATTTACCATCCTTGGCGCTCCCTCGCCTTTCCAGAATGCACCTCTCCAAGACTGCAGCGCGAGCTTCTTTTCCTCTTCCAACCTGAGCAGGTAAGGTCGCGCTTGGGAGCCTGGCTGCTCCCCGACATTCCCTGGTACTCCAGTTACCTTCCTCTCCTGCCACTGTTTCTCTTGCTCAGACACTCCCCGTCTACCGCCTGATATTCCTCGTTCTATTCCAGGGCTTTCCAACTGGCGGCCCATGGGCCGCATGCGGCCCGCCGGATCTTTCTGTGCGGCCCGCGATTGCTTTGAAAAAGTTTATTACAGCCAAATACAATACAATTGCACAATTCGTCTTATTTTTGTTTAATGATGTATTAATTTTCTCGTATGTACATTGAACATTAAGTATGTTGCATAAATGTCGCATCTAATATATTTGTGTTTCAGTATAATCTCAGTAGTTAGGGTGAAAACCATCCTAAATTACGGTGCGGCCGAGGCTTAACTAGAATTTGATATGTGGCCCATAAGCCCTTCTAAGTTGGGCAGCCCTGCCCTGTAGCTTAAAGCAGTTGCTCTGCGTTACCAAGTCCTTTCAGGGCAATTCCTCTCTCGTGCACTGCTTTTCCAATTACCATCTGCTTCTGATCAACACTCTCTGCTACTGCAGGCACTACTCGAAGGTTTTCGTGACATGATAGGACTCACTCCGAAAACCTTCTCCAATACGTATTCGCCCTGGCTAACAACTACCCAGCATTTTCCCATCGCATCCCACCAAAATTCTCTCCTTCCCGTCACTATCCACAATAATCGTCAGTACCTACTACTTAGTAAATTCCTCGATAGCCCACATTATGTGAAGTTTTCACGTAAGATTGTATAAAGTTAGTCACATGATTAATTGAGTTTATGGATATTATCTTACGCCTCGCTCTAAACCTTTATAGGAGTATTACGACATTTCACTCTTGCCTTTGTGAAAACTCTTGCTCGGTAAAAACACGTGGGGGTTACACGTGGCGACGTGTTGGAGGGTCGTACCCTTGCCGTAAAGGCTGGTGCATACGCCTTTCATCGCTAGAGCCGGGTTCGATTCCCGGGCAACCGAAGTGTATTTTATAGAGACAAAGTGAGATCTCTGCTGGTTTTATCCAAGTTCTCCTGTTTCTCTTTCCTCTCATTTTATTACCATTGCTCCGTCTCCGTTGCCTGATCCTTGTCGTTATCGCTATTATCTACGTCACTTTCGTCATCTTTGTTGACGCATGTCGTGAATTGCTATTCTATCTAAATCTAGTCTGTGTTCCCCTTTTTGATCAACATGTTATTTACCATCTTTCCAGATACTTGGAAACAAGTTCTTTCTAATATTTCACGTGAATATTACCCAGTTTGAACGAAACTCAATTTTTTAGAAAACTCGACAATTGTGCTTTCAGTTCACCTATCGCCCCATTTTTCTATTTTAATCTCATTAAAAATAGACCATCGCGTATCAGAATAATGGTGAAAACGTTCTTACGAGATCTTGAATTCTGCCAAAGTTATATTCCTATAAACATTTTCCCAATAACTTGATTTCTTTCTCATCTAAATCTTGTACAAAGCAATATTTTTGTCGCTGTCATTTACATTTGACAACCTTATTTCAATTTCGGAAGATCATTCGACTAAGCTACTCAATGATGAGGCAATGAAAACAAGGAACAAAAAGATAATAGGAATATAAATCATATATTTTTAAAAGTATTTTGTCTTTGCTTGTGTTCTCTGATATAACTTTCAACAAACGCCAACTCGTGGGGAAAACGTAGTAAAACCGAAATATACCGCTATTAAATTTCGGAGATTGATCTATAGTAGTAGTTGTTTGTGTTGTAAAACTACCCAAAGTTAACATTCCTTAATCACCAGGCGCATGCCTGAGGAGCAGTGTTTTGTAAGGGATCTTCTCATCAACCCGCACATAGGAAGTGATATTGTCCTTCAAACTTCTCAAGGTTGTGTTACGTGATAATGGTGCCCCTCGAGTTCTGTGTTGCACGTTTCAGGGCTACGCAATACGAATTCTTTCTGCTTTGTGATTAAAGTACCACTGTCCTGTTAATGATCTATTATCATATCTTTTAAAATGATTTTCCTTTTGCAAGATAATTACTACTTGTTTCGGCCCCTTTTATTATTCTTAACAGAATGTCAAGGTTCGTCTTTCTTTGCGTCCACGAAAATCCCGCTAAATATAGGTCAATTAGAATATAAAGTCAAAGTAATAAAAACTAGTCAAGTCCGATCTACATATGCAGATGCAACTGACCGAGTTATTATTGTTTTATTGTTCATTACTTCAACTCATTCACTGGATGGATGCTTGCGAGTTACCACTGTACAGTAACTATAGTAACAGATCCAACTTCTGCCCCTGCAATGCGTATCGTATTCTTATATAATAGGTTGTAAATTGAACACCTGTTACTGGTTATGAACATGTGCATTTCACGTGAAGGAACCTTCTACTACACGTTCATTATCATCCGCTGACATTGCGATGTTTGATCTACACAAAAGTCAGATCCCCGCACGACGTTCTTTCAACCAGCAGTTGAGATGACAACAAGCTTATATAAACAGTTCAGTACATGTATGGCTTTGAAATGTTTCCACGTAAAGCGTTTGTATTAAATAGTTGAATATTGCTGAATTTGTATTGAATTGCTGGTTTGAATTGAATTGCACCGCTGAATATTCCGATATCCGATATTCAGCAGTGCCTCATTATTGTTTCATTTGACAATGCATTTTTAATATTATTGGTGACATAAGCCAGTTTTGTTTACTAACTGAAAAGAAAGTTGAAATAAAGAATGCTGAGCAAGAAAACAAAATTCTGTAAGTAAACTACTTGACACAAAAATCGGAAATTCGTGTCGCATCCAGTACCTTAGAGGGAAAAAAAGAACACAAAATATATTTGATTGAAGATCCATCTAAAACCTTCCTATAAAATTCAGAAATAAACTGTTAGATCTGAATCACACAACTACTCAAACACTCTACGATGGAATTCTAGATACCGTCCATCAAGCAGCTTAAAGACTAGGAGAAAGAGAATATTCTGCGGGGAAAGAAATAGGTGACTCGCGCTGGAATAAATCTTTGGCAGGGAAAGTGAGAGAAAACAAAATGGCTTATAAAACATATACCTGGTTACACACTCAGAATATTCAAGATAGAAAACAGTACAGCCAAATTAGTCCAGAAGTTAAACAAGAAGTAAGAAAAGCAAAAAATGAAGAAAGGGAATGAGTATATGAAGATATTTATCAGAGGACGAAGCAATACAATACGAGTACTTATGCCAGGCAATACTCGTATAAGCAATTGCAGATCAAAGAATGGATGGAAAATAATAAAGAACCTCAGGCAAAATGAAAAACAAAATTCAACACTATAACCTGTAAGTATAAATCAATTTAAAATACAATTACGAAGAACTTTTGAAAGAAAATAGGATAGTATTTAGTTACATGTATCATATAGAGTACAAGGAACGGGATAATTGGAATATATTACAGTAAGAGAGACTGGAAAAACACTATAAACATGTAAAAATGGAAAAGCAGCCGGTCCGGGATTAGAATTCCCAGAATTACTGAAGCACAGACCCTTTCCTTTATTGGATATTCTTATCCAACTACACAAAAGATGTTTAATGGGAGAAGAACTACCAACGAACTTAAAGCAAAAATAACTTCTACACGCAAAGTGATAGGAAACTGTACAAACTACAGAGTCCTGTCTTAGTTTGTCCTTTGTAGCAGCCATTCATTCAAGAAGAGCCGAAAAGTTATCACATACACTACTTGACAACAAAATATATGACGACCAGAGAAGAACTGAATTTTGAGTCAGTGACAGAGAATAAAAAAAAGAAAGAGAAAATTGGAAATATTATGTCCAGAGAATGCTACAAAATAGTAAAAGTAAAATTATCGTACAGTCCAATCCAAGAGGAAAAAAGAAATGTAGGATCTCCATTAAAAAGGTGGCGTGAATAATTCTGAGACGGAAGAGATCAAAGAGGTTTAATCATGAATGTCGATACGATGATTAATATGTTCTTCCTGTTTCTTACTCTATTTCTTAAACCACGTTTTCCTTTATTGTGAGTAATTACCCGGTTTCCGGCATTTGAAAGCTTTTATATATCATCGGCTTGGAAATTGCATTACATCCTAATAATGACATCAGATACTTGCTTGTTCTGGTTGTAACATAAAACAAGGGATTAAAATAATTCATGGATATTATTATTAATAATTATTATAATACAGATAATATACATTTAAAAGGGAGGTGTATATTCTGGAGTTATTTCCATTTTAAGTTGAAACTGGCATTTGGAAATGTATTTTGCATTACTCTATGTAAAGATTTGAATACACAACTCTAATGTGATCATGGTGGTGTGTTGTGGCAGACTGTTCAATTTCCGCGACTGGATTGGGGTTCGATCCCTCTTCGGTGCAAGTGGAATTTGGACAAGGTGGGGTCGCGGCAGGTTTCCTTTGCTTTGTCACCCCTTTGCTCGCACAATATTTTTCGTATTCATGATTATTGACTCATGGCTCACCTCATCATTCTCATAAATACACCTTAAGACCTTTCCTACGGAACGTGACGTCAGCCACATTGAGATATCTGGCTTCGAAATAATGATCGTTGCCAGAGGCGTATCTACGGTACGGCAGACGTGGTACGTGCCATGGGCGCCACTCAAAAGGGGCGCTATTTAAAGGAACCTGCTAAAACAAAAAACGACAACTCTAATTTGAAGTGTCCTGGAAGGGGCGTAAATTTTATGTTTGCTATGGGCTCCAGAACACCTAGATACGCCTCTGTTCATTGCCCTCCCCCCAGAAAATTATTCCATGTGATAAAGAAATAAAGAAATCTAAATGAGCTATATTATTTCAAATTATTATAAATCTAAATGAGTCATATAATAAATGAATAGTTCTAGAAAGCTACATTCTCCGAACACTCTAATGATTGGATTATTAGTACCTTAAAGTATCTGTAATGCCTCAAGTCTCACTTGATACAGGTTGTTTTGTTTATGTTCGTATGTTTTGCTGTCTTCTTTATTTATCTTTTGTAATTATATTTGTACTATTGTATATTGTGATATTTTCAATTTTTTAAAACTTTATGTTTCTTGAGAGTTTTATTTATCTTAACTGCTTAAATAGCAAACATTTAAAAAATTGTAAAATAATAAGTATTAAACGAAACCTATTGATTACTGTACTACCTGTTCAATCAGACGTTATTTTTAATACAACTTGTTTATAATTGAGCTGTGAATTCACACAGCAATTTGTAATAGGATAATCCTGCACGGAAATAACTAATAAAATTGAATTGAATTGAATATATTATTTCAATGTTCATCATGAATGTGAACATTTAATTGGATTTTGTAGAGATTAAAAATAAAAATTCATTTTCTTTCGGAGTGTTCACGTTAGCAGTCATTGTATAGGTCATCAAAATCCGGGCGTTAACCGCCTAGCGCTCTCCGGGCGCAGCTGAATTCCTCTTTCACGTGATTCACTGTCCGCGCGGGCATCTCACGTGAATCGAAGATAAGCCCCATACGCGCACGGAGTAGCTTTCCGGCCCGACCGCAAGTGCACATCCTCTTCTCCTTTTGCGGCGCGTGGGGGAACTACGCCTCGCGACCGCATCTGCCTTAATCATTCCGCTCTGCTGCGACGCCGCCGCCCCGCCCCACCCCTGCCCCCCGCCCCCCCCGCTGCTCCCCACCGCCCCCCGCCGCCTCCTCCCGCCCTGGTACCCCGCCACTCCGCCGCCCCGCCGCCCCGCCGCCCCGCCCCGCCGCCCCCGAACTCCCGCTGCCACCTCCGCCCCCGCCACCCAGCCGCCCCCTGCCCCGCGACCTCCGCCGCCCCCCGCTCCCTCCTGCCCTGGTACCCCCGCTGCCCCCGCCGTCCACAACGCCCCCACCGCCCACCGCCCCCGCCGCCCCAGCCGCCCCGCCGCCCCAGCCGTCCCCGCCGCCTCCCACCGCCTCCTCCCGCCCTGGTACCCCGCCACTCCGCCGCCCCGCCGCTCCCGCCGCCCCGCCCCGCCGCCCTCGCCGCCCCCGCCGCCCCGCCGCCCCCGCCGCCCCCGCCGCCCCCGCCGCCTCCTCCCGCCTTGTTACCCCGCGCCCCCGCGTCCCCCTCCGCGCCCCGCCGCGTCCCGCTCGCCGGTGCGTGGGCCCTTTCTCTTCCTCCTCCGCTGGAAACTCCCCCGCGCGGGACGCCTCCTCGCGCCACCTGTTCCCTTCCTTCCGCTGCACGACGCTCGCGTCACGTCTCCGGTGTGGATGGTTTCTTTTTCTCCCCTCTTTTTTTACTGTAAAATTCCTCGTCACCTTGTGGCGTCTCGTGTCCTCTCGCGTTCACTTGTGTATACATCGACTGTTTATAGTCTTCGGCGGTAAATACGTTGTTGGCTTCGCTATAGCTGGTTTCGGGACGGTAGAACAAAGTTGTGAGGCCGTGCGTTTAAATCCTGATAGATCTTGTGTATCTCAGATGTGTTTTAGAGTAAATTATTATATTTTAATTGTATAATGAGATTCATTTGATGAGCGGTATTAAATGTACGAGATTTTGCGATTTTTTTTAAAGTTGTGCGCATATTGTAAACAATAAATGAGCCACAAAATGATTTGTTTATAGGTTAGGATTTGATTCCTGATTTTAGAATGACATTTTCACCATATTATACATGTAACGAACTTTCTTCAAAACGTGTATACGTGTACTCCTCGGCTGTTTAAAATTCGTTGTTGTTTTTTTCAATATTGAAAAGAAGGTGCCTAATCTATTGAATGAAGTGCTTGGCTGAAATAGAGGACAATCACGATGGTTATATTGCCGAGATCTATTGCAGTACTTGCTTCTATAATGCATTGTTATAGTGAGGTATCTGCATTTCTGACGAGCCAGAAAACTGATTGATTATCTTTTAAAAGTGATCTACGTTGGAGATATTGTTTGCTTTCAGTTTTCTTTTTAAAGAATTTTCGATATAATCGGAAGGTTGTTGATTGGACGATTTTCAATGTTTGTTTTTTCTGGCGAGTGCTGTCATGAGAATAAGTGCAGTATTTCATAATGATGAATATTGCTCGCTCAATCGAAACTTATTATATCGGCGATGATTGAATAGGTTATATCTTTGAGTTTTTAATAGCAATTTTTCTGTTGCCTGAGTCTATCGAGTAATTTGAGCCTTTGAATGCATTTAATTGTGACATCGTGTCCAAGAGATTAAAAGAAACATTTTGATTTAATTATTTATTAACGAAACCATGATTTAATGTGTCTAGTGAATCATTTGTACAACTTTTGGTGACAGGTTTCAAATTACTTATCGTTTCTATTTCAAGGTTTCGCATATTCTTCCAAATCGTTCTAGGTTCCTACCAAAAGTTGGTAGTATTTTATTTGAAAGTTTCGGTATTTCTAAGCACTAATTCTTTGAGCACTTTAGTGGTTTTTGAATTGTTTGCATTTAGTTTTCCGGAAAATAGCGTGGTTTGCACCTCTATCTTTCATCAATTTTCGAATATTGTCAGTTAGCCTTAATGCAGGAAGAGGGCGTTAACGGTGTATTTCGGCACTTAAAGTTGTAAAGGAAATAAAATGAGGTCGAGTTTCAGACTCCCAGGAACTGGAAATGGGCCTCTAATATTAGAGACAATGATCGATACAAATTTCCAAAACGTTTTTTTTAATGGTGAGATGGTCCGAGAGGCAAGATACCAAGACTCACATTATGATAATTGCGCGTAAATATCTCTGCTCTAGGAGAGGTTTTAATTCGTTACAATGGAAGTCTCTTACACGATAACCTACTGGTAAGAGTTAATTGCAGATACAAAAGTTTTATTTAGTGTTCCTATGCTGTCAATCAAGAAATTATTAATGTATGTGAGGATTATATGACCACATTAAGATTCTCAAATTTTGCTGTTTTTATTATTCACCTTTTCGCCAAATTAACAGTATCGTAATGAAATTTTGCACTTTTGTTTAAATTTGAAATTCCTGTATCAAAAAAATATTTCAGGAATATTTTTAGTTATTTTACAAAAACGACACTTGGAGGTAATCAGCCCACAGGCAGGTTTTATGGCCAAGGCGAGATTAACGGGTTTCTTGGTAATACGGTCATGGAACTTGAGTTAGCAAGATTAATATATAATTTTAAATACCATTTTATAGTTTCATTAAAGAAAGAACGGCCTGGCATTATTTCAGGGTTGTGAGGTTTTTGCGGGTTAATGACAACAACTTTGAATGAAGTTACGTGAGTTCGTATAAGGACAGAACGTCTTCAGGACGTTCTTGACAATACAGACTGCAGAGAATATATGAAGAGACAACAGGCCAGTCAGGGTGTTAACCTTACAATGTACTTCTTGCCCTCTCCGAGATTACATGCACTGTTTTGGGATTTTTCCCGAGTACCTAGGTATTTAAGGTGCATGACATTAAAAAATGAAATCTCTTCCAAGTTCGAAGGCTTTATAGATTTCTTTGTCTACGCGCATTGGAAATGTGTAGTATAGAAGTCTTTTAGCTGTAATTAAAATATAATTACAAATGGAAAAAAGTTTCAACTAACAATATGGCCAAGTAGCAGCCATATTGTTAGTTGAAACTTTTATTTATTAATTTATTTATTTGTTTATTTTTTATTTATTCATGTTCTTGGTAAGTGAAGAAAGGTTTCGACTGTTGATATTGTAGAATTCGTGAAGATTGTTTTTGTTAAAATATTTAATTTATTTCAGTGTAATATGAGAATATTTTATTTGCTGTTCTTGAGCCGTGTGCAGTGAGAGCAGTGAGCAATGAGCAGTGTCCATTTTGGAAAGCCTGTGTGTGGTTGAGTAGCACTGTTGAAGCTGCAGGCCAGTAGTTTTCTTCCTGGTCCATGCTATGTAAAAAGTCTCCTCATTAACAATCCACATTTTCCGAAGAGAAAACATGTTTATACCTAAGATTTCGCGAATGAATATACTACCAACGTCTACACCATGTGCAGAGAAGTTTGGCTCTCAGACCGACTCTTTCTATGTGGTATCCAAGAATTGCTACTAGCATGAAATTCAAGAAATTATGTATTATGTCTGTTATAATAATTAATTAGTTTTGTCTTATTTTATTAATACATTCATTATAAAGTATTATTTACATATCTAAAATGCAATCAAATTGTTACATTATTATTTCATTATACATATTTATAATTTGTTTATAGTTAGGAGTTAAAAACTTTGTGATTGTCAGTACTTTATATTAGTTATTTTTATTTCGTATGTATCACAAAATTGTGTACTTGATGAATATCCAAACCATGGATTGAAACGTTGTGTTAAAAAACAGTTCAACTAGATGAAATTCAATAGTAAATTCAGGAAATGTTTCAGCCATGTTTCCACGTTGCGAAAACAGACTGAAAACGGTGTTTTCCCCGTCCAAAGTATTTCTACGTCATCGTCACCCGAACACGTCATAGTGGAGACGGGGCAGAAACTTGGCATTTGAATGTGCTATAAATAGGCAGAGAAAGGGAGGAATTAGTGCTTTTCTGTTGCCGGGATCTTGGTCAGCCGGGGAGAACCCGTTCGCTCGCAGGTAAACAGAGTTACAGGCGTGAAGAGGCGACACTGGATTAGATACCATTCAAAGAGGTTCTAGACGGAAAGCTCGAAGAAGGAAGGAAGGGGAATTTTCAGAAATATCGCGAACCAGTGGACCCACCAATGCTTCGCCATTGCAGTGCATTACACATCACACACTCCTGGTCACGTGACTGTTAATCACGTTTTACGCTACGCTGTGTAAAAATTGTAATAGATTAAAGACTCTCGCAAGTATGAGTTTGTTCTATGTGCTGGTTTGTACATGGTTGTCAAATATCCTATTGTTAAAACGTTTTCCCTCACATTTGTGCATGTGTTTTCTCTGACATCTTGGAGAAATTTGATTCACTTGTCCGAGATTATTCTGTAATATATATTTATAAAATATGATATTTCATAATCGCATGAAAGAATACTTATAGGTAGTGAAGAAGCGCTTAATCATTGACTTGCGGGGAGTTGCGTAGAGTTTAGGGGCGCTTGAATTGTCATAATCGAATAAATCATCATCAACATCGCCTTCACATGTCCGATGTAATTCAAACCATTCTTTAAACGCACCCATTGCTAATAAGAACAAAGTGTGAAAATTGCAGCGAAATCGGTCGAGAAGTTTTGGCGTCAATGTAAGACACACATACGCACACTCCCTAATATATACTTGTACTTACTGTACTTGTACTTACTGTACTTGACTGTACTTGTTTGTACAGTCTATAATTTGCTCGAAAATTGTTAATTTTAAGTAGAAAATTAATACAAATGAAAAATACAGTCTTGTATATTAAAAGATAATTGAATAATTCCAGGTAAATGAAATGTAACTTTGTACACCTAGACGAAATGGCCTTGAATTTGAATTACACCAGCACACCAGGAAACACACACAAGTACACCAGGAAACCTTCCTAGCGGCTAATTCCTGAGCGACTAAATGTGTGAGTGAATTTCAAATTCAAGGCTATTTTGTCTAGGTGTACAAAATTACATTTTATTTAATTGGAATTATTCAATAACCCTGTAATTTATTTTTCATGAGTAATAATTTTCCACTGAAAATTAATGTTTTTCGAGCAAATGATGGACTGTACAAACAACTTTGGTTCACTTGTTCCAGAAGCCGAAGTTGCCGCCCACAGCGCATAGCAACTTCTCGCGCGATCTCGCGAGGTCCTCAGGAATCGTAAAATTGGAATTTTTACAACAGTCTTATGGAGCGAAGTATATCACTCCATTTCCTGTAACTGACGAATTTTACAATTATGGGCCTGTTTCGTCAGTTACTTTCCAACTTATCTGATAGCTCCGGTTAATATCAAGTATTTTTTTATGAAAATTTATATTTTTATCAACTTTCTCTATGAACTGCTTGTTGGTATTTTCGTTTTCGTTCTCTTCCACGCCGGATATCTGCAATGATTTTCGGTCCTATAACATTTCTAGCTGGTCTATGCATTCTTTTAATTGTCACTTCGTCTTCATAATCATATGATCTCGTTCTTCTCTTTATCTAAATCTGTCACAAAATCAGCATTAAAGTTCATGGATTTTAGCTGTTACTCCAGTTAGAACAGAGATCGCCAAAGAACCAAGAAAAGTAGTCGAGCAGTATCCAATAACTTGCATCATAATTGTGGCTGTAGCATTGTATAATGTGCGAGGACCGTTGCAATGCATGGTTAGTGAGTGATATTGAGAGGACTAATCACTCGAGTTAAAAGTTTAGTCTGTGAAACGCTTTTTCTTTAAACTCGTAAGAGTTGAGAATAATACCTCCAATTCAATGAGATAAGGACCATTTTCATTAAAACTTTTCGATAAAAAATGTTTTTGTTTGGCTTCCCCGGGCTTTATACAGCGAAGAGTTTTTTAAGACATTAATGAAGCATTAATAGGATAAAGTGGGTCAGTTTTAACAACACAATATTGCGTAACCGTTGCTAATAATCCGTGAAAGTATGAGGCGTTGTATATCCATTGGTTTCTATTAGTTTTCAAAACCTTGTAAAAACACAGTATCACATATACGAAAGTTCATGATGTAATAAGACTAACGGTTTTAACTTCATCACACGAGATAATCATTATCAAGTCCAGAATGACTGGTATTTTTTTCAAGAATGATTTGTGTTTTAAGACGTCACTAATATACAATTTCGATGGCTTGGTGCACATACCTTGTATGTACAGAATTCCTAGGTTCGAGAAAACCGAACTTGAGAGTTAGTAAAGGTGCAGTAATAGTAAAGGAGCGACAATGTTTTCTTTCTGAGAAAAAACATGACCCCTCTTACAAATCACACTTGTTACACCTCTTCTCCTCTGGAGATACAATGTTTGTACTCTCGGTACACATGAACGAGAGGTCTCCAAAAATAATATTAACTCAAAAATGGTCGTGAGTGGGCATACCATGTTTGTGCACTAAACAAAACCCATCGATATATCCTTGACAGAATATCACGTCTTGGGCGCGAAACACAGCTTCTGTTGCATTACCCATTAGCTAGCTTCCTCCACTACCGTGGCAGTTTCCCACACTTTGTAACTGTGATATTTTCCCTTTCATTTACTTTTCTATCGGCTTGTTTCTATCTATTCTTGTTTTCTTCACCATTCACGTCGTTTCGTCGTATTTATTCTACCTTCCCGATAAATACTACCTCGTGTAGATAACTTCGAAAAATAATGTCCTACTCTTTAACATAGTGGTTTCAGCCATAATCCTGCTTCTCTACATTTTGTTATTTGTTATGATATCTTAATAGTTAATTTCCTGTTTTAGCACACAACAATCACCAGTTCGATGTAACTCGGCTAAAGAACGTGATGATAAGCCTACAATTAAAAGAAAAACATTATTGTTAAATTTAAGGGACTAATTTTAGTATTGGGAAACGATCAACTTATCCTTTTATTTATATTTTAAAAAATTAACTTGCAATTTGTTGCGAACTGATTTATACTATGTGAGCTATGGTGAAGACTTTTCGGAATCCTTGTACATTATTGGGCCCGTCGTTGTTCCACTCTATCGTTTTCTGCGTTGTTGTTCCGCCTGGAGCTTCAGGGACCCTTTTCTCGCGCCTCGCTCACTTGTTTTTGCTGGGAGGTTCTCGGTCACCTTGACACGTGCTATTTCCCTACATTCGCGTGTTATCGGAAGTAAACTTGGGCACTCTGCTTGGTTTCTAGTACAAAAGCTTTACGACCAGTTAAATATTCTATGAATTATACTATCATCCGACGTTCGCACAGTCCGCTACCTATATTAGTATTGCAAGGATTCGGATTTTAAAGATGACCTAGATCATAAAAATACCTAATAATGTGGTGATCACAGTTTTATTATGCGTACGTATATGCGTTGACAACATTGGCAAGTCGATGGAAAAGCAAAAAAAAAAAAATACTTGGTGTTAATATACGTGATTGGAATAAACACTTATAGATCAAACTGATTTTATCACATGTAAAGAATAACTTGATGTAGGAATCCAAAGAAGATGCTCAATTGCCACCTACAGGGACGTAGAGATCAGGGACGTAGAGATCAACCTGGCCGAGAGATCAAGGTCGAGAAGAAGATGGAAGGAGCAGCTCAACCCCACTCAAGCCGGAACGGACTGGACTAGTTCCAAGCCATGCAGTAGGAGAACAATATAGTATGAGTGGTAACGGTGTAAAAGTTCTCAAGTCAAAAAACTTAATTTGGAGAAAACAAGGGTTAGATTATTGAGTCACTTACATTTCTGAACACTTTTTTGTCGCTAAGGAGGTAACATTTGAATTCCGTCGTTTTACTGAAATAAAATATAGATACTTGTAGTTTCAGTACTTTAGCCAATTTCATCAAAAACTGACTTAAGAACTTTTACCCCATGACCACAGCCGTAGAAATTTATCTTGACAAATTGCGTTATCGCAGTCGGCTGGTTATGTTTTCTGAGTCAAAGCAGAGGAAGGGTTAATCGCTTTGCGGTGTGTCTTCCGTGACTCGCTGAGGCGTTCCTCTCAGCCTCACAGCGCCGCCGCTCACCTATCGCCTCGTGCAGCGCGGCGGGGGCGGGGGCGGGGGCGGGGGCGGGGGAGTCTCACGAACACAATGCCGCAACACGCCGTCCTTCGGGAATTCTGCGCCTCACTTATCCCGTATCTTTCCGTCCCCGTCCAGAGCGCGCCGTCCATCCATTATTCAGCAACAGCCTCCCTTCGCTCACCGCAGCTGCGCCCTTGGAAGCATCGCCGAACAGACAGCGCCGCCTCCCGAGCAATCTTCTTGTTAATTTATTTAATATACATTTATTAATGAACGGATATACATAGTTCAGTATTATGTATACTACATCATATGTATTTTTTCCGACTTAAATTTAACTTAAATGCTAATCTTAAAATTATATCTAACTACACATGAATAGGAGACTTACAGAGCACCTATGGGATTAATTCAGGTCTGAAAATGTGCTGAAGAATGAATCTAATGGGTAGCTATTTTTTATTCTGGTTGGGAGCTGGTAGGTGGTGGCTAAGTCGTAATGGGTTGCTTGGGTTACTGAGTTTATTTTGGAGAAGAAATTGTTTGATAGGAGCGCAATATGGTGAACTGTAGGGGTAAATTCAATTCTTTGTGCAGTTGAGAGTTTGAGATAAATCAGGGTGCGTGAGTGGCAAGTCTGAGGAAATGGTTTTGGATGATCTGTAATTTGTTGATGTTGTTTTTAGAGGCATTGATCCAGATGAGGCATGCATAAAGCATTAGAGGTCGGATTATTGATTTATAGAGGGTGATGGCATTGTTTAATGATAGCTTACTATTGCGATTTAAAAGTGGCTTCAGTTGAATTAGTTTAATTTTGGCTTGCTGTGTTTTTACTGTTATATGATTTTTCGTATTGAGTCTCGTGTCAAGATTCAGCCCTAGGTGCAATCTTCTTGTCTCCTCGTGTCATTGGCGGGATCTCTCGCGTACTCTCATCTCTTATTTCCCGCGCTGTCGCGGCTAACGTCGTTATTTCTGCAGATTATTGCCTCCTCCTACCCTCCCCCCATGTTTGGTCTTAAATGTTACTTACGTAGAGCATCAATAATTTGAAGTCGAAACCTAGGACTGTCGATAAACCAGATTCGATTCTGACGAAAAAAATCCCATCAAATTAAAATTGAATGTACGATTGGGATCATCCATAAATATTACGTAACGCTAAAGGGGGTGGGAGGGTGTCTGAGGCAGCGTTACGCTGCGTTACTTAGAGATAGGGAAGTGCGTTACTAGGGGGAGTGGGTATTGAAAATACTCGAAATTTGCGTTACGTAAATTATGGAAGGCCTCATAACTAAAAAACTACATAAATGAGTTTATGCAGCCGCATATTTTTTGTAACCAGAGTGAACTATGAACGATTTTAGAGTTTATTTACTTGAAGATGTCTTCCAGTCCGTTTATTGCTTTATTTCGAAAATACGAACAATTTGAGAGTCCGTAAAGGACTCGAACCAAATTAATCCGAGTTATCGACGTTCTATTGTATCAGTGGATCTTGTGATTGAAATCTACGTATGGATGTCTTCTTTATAAGCCGCACATTGCTCACTGTTTTCTGTGCTATACTGTCATTGACGTCAACTCCTCGATTCATAATTGTTCAAGAGAGGTGCAAAGCTGAAAAGCATACCATCTGAAATATCGAAGGACCAGAATTTTTTTATTATTAATTTTGTCTACAAAGTTATGTACAAAACTAGTATAAAATCGCTTTCATTGTCCGCTATGAATTCGAACCAGGACGTCCCATGAGGACCCTGAACAGAGTTACGATCATTTACCGGTCCATTTACATTGAGGCAAAAATTTCGAGAAAAGGACAACTTAAAAAACATACACCAGCAACTAGGCGAAAAGTCTGTTTTCGAGAGGATACTATGTCTGGCTACAATCAGGGTTTGCGCCTGCCAAATTGCATGGTTGATGGTCAACTTAAAATTTGAATGAAACTCGCTTTTTTGAATGAATGCAGCAAACTGAAATTCCCTCCTCCTGAAGTATTGATGTTTTGTTGGATATATTTTTCGTACAAGGGTATTTCTCGACATATTTCTATGTCTCAATTTAAATAGGATGACCGGGATTCAAAAACAGCCTAAGATTTTTCCATTTAATTTCACTTTTCATTACCCTTAACTGGACTTGCTTGTATCTCGCATTTCTCATTCTTACAGAGGTTTCTAGTGTTATCTCATGGCATCCATTTTCCTACTTCTCATCCATTTTTTGAAGTGCGCGGGATTAGATAATGGCAAGCAATCCCAAGTGACTTGTAGAGAAAAGGCAATTGAAAGTTCAAAGAATTCTCTAAATCAGGCGACCAATACAGACAATTTTCATTCCATTAAAAGATATTGCTTACGGGCTCTATTGCATTTGTTTACTTCGCCACTGGCTTGCCAATATCAACAGAAACCAAGAAGACAAATACCTCAATTCTGCTTGTTGACTGGCTTTCCATTGTTTAATACCAAATTCTCGAATTTCATTAATCGCAAATCGACATTTTTCCCGATTCGTTCAAATACAATAAGTAAAATATTTATAAGTAAAAATAAATAAGTAAAAATAAAATTTGATGGAAAGTAACATTAAAATAGTCTTGGAATGAGTCCCGGCTCATCAAGGGATAGTAGGTAATGAAAGAGCAGACACAGCAGCAAAAACAGATATTTCCCAAGGAATTGATTGTAGAAAAGTACCAATTACTGTAGAAGAACAAAAAAGGGCTATTAATAAGGGCATCTGGAAAAAATGGAATAGCATCCGGAAAAACTCAAGGACAAAATTACACTTATTCCGTAATAATGTATGGGAACATGAATCGTATATCTAGAATAGGAAAATGCAATGTATAATGACTAGACTCAGAATAGATCACTCCAACTTGACACATTCTTATATCATGACCAAAACACCAGTTAACAGGTGCCCTAAACGTGGGACTACAATCTCAATTTTCCATGTTTTAATAAAATGCAAAGATTACCAATGTGACAGAAGTCGATTGCCTAGTAACATGAAGAATTGTTTAGACAATGTTGACAATGTGTACAAAGTTATGAACTTTTTAAAACAAATTGGTGTACTTAACTATATATAGGATGTAAACTCTGTAAATGTTAAATATAAAATGTAATAGTCGCTAATGACCTAGCTGTCGATGCGACTATAAATAAATTTTTAAAAAAGGAAAATAAATTTCAAAACAAAGCCACGCCCAGCGAGTTCAAATTTTTAACCTCGAGTGCAAATTCCGGGATCCCGCGTCTGCAAGAGAGTGCGTCAGCGCGCAGATGAGAGACGCGGTCAGGCGTTCGTTGCCCAGGGAGAGGTGGGGGTAGCGGGTGGGGGTGGGGGCAAGAAGGGAGCTCCGAGGTTTCTCTCGCCGCGCGCCGATCGCCTCGTCACGGAATCGATCGACCTCAATCGCACGACGCTCGCGTTCGCCGGTTTCCCCGTCGCCGCCGCGGTCTTCCTTCGCAGCCGCTCATGTCTGCCGCCCCCGCGCCTGCCTCGGCGCCCACAGCGTCCCTACCGGCGACGCCCCCGCGCCCCGCCCCCGCGCCCCGCCCCCGCGCCCCGCGCCCCGCCCCCGCGCCCCGCCCCCGCGCCCCGCCCCCGCGCCCCGCCCCCGCGCCCCCTCGCCCCGCGCCCCGCGCCCCGTCCCCGCGCCCCGCCCCCGCGCCCCGCCCCCGCGCCCCGCCCCCGCGCCCCGCCCCCGCGCCCCCGCGCCCCGCGCCCCGCCCCCGCGCCTCGCGCCCCGCGCCCCGCTCCCCGCGCCCCGCCCCCGCGCCCCGCCCCCGCGCCCCGCCCCCGTGCCCCGCCCCCGCGCCCCGCCCCCGCGCCCCGCCCTCGCTGTTTGCTCCATTGTTTTCTCCATTGATTATTGTTATCTCCCCAATAGAGAAGTATGAAAACATGAATTGCACGTGCAGCTACATACGAATATCAAAGACTACATGGAGACATTAGTTGCTTTATTTTGTTTGTTATTAAACTGGCCTCTCTATTAAGGAAGCTATTTTTAATCTCTTGTAGCTGTTTCTGTAAACGGATTCTCTCCCGTAACGTGGCATGAGGAAGCGATCACATAACGTGAAGCCAAACATTGTAGACTAGTAAGGATGGAAAGAGCTGTCGTGACAAGTTTACGCTTAAGCTTATGATGTGACAGTAGATAATTTGTTACTCACTCGATTATCATTTTCTCTTTCGACCCATACGAATAATATACCAGCACGGAAAGCTGAGTGTAAAAATAACATTTTCATCGCATTTTTTATTGGAGTGTGTAGAAAAAAGTTTCGTTTCGTTTATTTCTTTAAATGCCTTTGCTAATGAGAATGATTTCTTGGCATTACAAATGGAAGAAACATCTTCTTTCAATTTATTCATAATGTAGAGAATGCGTACAATAGAAAAATATTCTTTAATTTCTTTCAAACATTTATTCAATACTTATAAACTTTCTGTACAATCTGAAAAGAAAAGCTGCATTGCAATAGACATTAGAACGGAAAGAAAAAAATGATTTTAATGAGAATATTATGTATTTATGGTTCGTAAAAATAGAATAAAAATATAATATCGATAAGGTGATAAGAACCGTTAAAAACTCATCAAACACTACAATATTTTAAAATTAAGATTTTTTTTTTTGAAAATCAATGTTACATTTGTCTTTCAATTGCTGTTTATTTTAAAAATGCAGATTACTCATAGATAATTTTTAACAATTGTGGGAAAGTGTCCTACTGCACTGGAAAAATGCAGTAGTACAAGTACAGTAGAGTGCAGTAAATGCAAATATAAAATGAATTGCTCAACACCCCGTCACACACATTACGACAGGATAAAATTAGAGTCATTACTATTTCAATACTTCCTACAGGAAAAAAGAAACAAACGGTCTTCCACAAAACTTCACACATTTCTTGGCAAACAGTTAATTACTGTAGTTCATACTGCTCAAATTATCTGAAACCAGATGTTATTAACGAAGTTCTTTTCGCCTCATGAATATATTTACGGACTCCAGGAATACGTCGAATAAATTAAAGTTATATCTGGTTCCACGCCGACAGTCTCCGTGTGATCTCTGGCTGGTTGTTTTTAGCCATTACGTTACGCCCAGGCCTAGTTTCGTCGGAAAGAGTCACCCGAGTTCAAGGCTTAGTCACACCCCGCGAATCCCGCCCAGCTGCGACCCCGCCGGCGGCTTTGAACCGCGCCCGGCGCGGCGTCTATTTTCGGCTAATCAATCGATGGGCTCGAAATCGAATCAGCGTAGGCAATTAACGTCGACTAATTGGGGCTAATAATGTTTTCGGGAAACGTTTCGATCACAATCAGCGGAAAACCAAAGTTTAAAAATTCAAAACGTGGAAACCTACATTAACACACACTTTGAATTCTCAACAGACGAGTGGCATTATGTAAAATACATTTTTAACGAGAGACCTGTTTTGTATATTACAACAGGTTTATCTCGGCAATTGTTTTCAGTCGTTTTCCTTTAGACATGCTCATTGTTTCCAACACAGAAAATGGAGTTGAGAACGAAAGAAATCTTGAACTTACAACTGTTCATTTTTTTAAAATTTATAAGAATAATATTTAGAATTTACAACTTACATACGGTGTCGGAAAGGGGTGGGATGGGATAAGAGGGATCAATATCCTCTCTCATTTTCTGCAGTTGGACCATATTGTCAATTTCATAATTACGTGAAATAATACATTTATTTCAGACCTATCACAATCCTCACAAAATTATACGAAATTAACGAAAAACAATGAATTTAACATATTGAAACAAAATGTAATCCATTTTAATTCTAATATGATTTACATTTTGATATTTACGAATAGTTTGCTGCCAGTTTACGTTGAAACATTATCGTACTAATTTGATCGTATTGAAATTGCAATAAATGACTAGCTCATGACCATAAAATTACCTGTTACTTTTTATAACTACAACACTACATAACTCCGATTTGTTCTCAATTTGGATGCTCTCCAATTCAGATAGTCACGTTTAAATTAAACGTGAGTGATCGTCAGTTAGTGAGGTAGTGAGTCACATTACGAAGTCAGTGGTTTAGTAAGTGGTAATGACATATCAGAACACACTAAGACTTTTCAAAACACGGGACAATTCACAATATAACAACAATTCAACTAACGAACTTTTTAAAAATTGGGATCTATAATAAGCTTGGGTGCCCTCCCCTCTTCTCATTAAAAATTTCGTTTCTGTGCAACTGCATTATGGAAATTACATGATTCATCAACGATTATCAACGATATTTCGATAATGATCGTTTTAAAAGCGATATAATCTTGTACAGTAATTTATCTCAGTTACGAACAGGACATTTTAATTATTTGCTGTCAATTTAGTGAAAATATAAGCGTAATATACATCTAGTTTTTCAAGTATATTTTGCATCCTTTGATAAAAACAAAGAGGCATTCAGAGATTAAACTACTACGATATTACTCATATGAGAAAAAAAAGTTTTACACTTGGAGAATCAATATAATGAAAAAATGTGTAAAATATTTTATTTGCAACGATAATTTCCACTTGTATTAAAATACTTTGCAAATCAAAAATACTCTTTTGTTTTTAAATGTAGATAAATATATGACATGAATTGAAAAATGCAAGTGCATTTCAGTTATAAAGGAATTATTTTCGAAATATAATTTTTGCCTTTGAATGATAGTTTGGATATCTTTAGATAGAACTTTCATTCGAAGAACATGAAAATTGTGGGAAAAATAACTAATCCAAATCCATGAACAAAATAGTATTCAGTAGTCAGCCATGAAATAAAAAAAGATTGCAAGCATAAATATTTTCTTTATAGTACAAAACCCAAAACATGCAATTTTCGAAATCATATGAAAATATTATAGTCATGCCTGGAACGGCAGCATCACTCCGAAATCAAAGACTGATTCAAATTCCGCTTAAGGAATTGATATATTAGTCGTGAGGCTGTAGCACGGTAGACAGATTCAAAGCACGTATGCTTCAGTATCACATTATTTAAAACCCATTCCCAAAAAAGTCACGCTCTAAATCTTGAATACATCGCAGAATCATTTCAGAAACATTCTATAATAAAACAAACGGAAACGCCTTCGGCCCCATGGCCGAGATCGCTACAGCAGTTAGTTGTTCCGTAGTGATCTTGGACCGTGGGGTCGCGGCTTCTAGTCCCGCCTCGGGCATGGTTGTATGGCTTCGTCCTTTCATCTACTATCATCACCATAACGTTTCATCCTCATCCCATAACGTTGTATGCAATAGTGGTAGCCAATTATCTAGCAGTTGATGCGACCTTAAATAACAAACAAAAAAAACAAAAAAAAAAAACGCTTGGGAAGGAGGTGACATCAAATACAAAAGCCGCCCACAGTTTTTAACGCTACTTTTCCAAAGAATTGCTTTGCTTGCGGTCATTTTTACTTCCTGTTCTGCGAGCATATGGTTCTACGTTGAAAACGCCCTCTGAAAAGAGAGTTCCTCGCGCAGGGGCGGCGAAAGAAGCCCTGGGCGTGCTGTATCTGCGCAAGTGAAGGAGGGCGGAGGGGATGTGGGCGACGGAGGTGAAGGAGCAGCGACGGCAGAGGGGGCGTTCCGAGTGTGTCTGGTGGGAGTGGAGGCAGGAGGGCGAGGGAGCTTAGGAGGAGGCGCGCTGGGGGTGAGGGAGAAAGGAAAGTGGAGCGTCGGGGAATCGGGTAGTGGATTCGAAGACGGGAAGAAGCAACGATGGGGGGGGGGTGCGGGCAGAGAGAGAGAGAGAGAGAGATGGGCGACAGGGGAGAAGTGAAGGCGGGGGGGGCGCGAGTTGGAGTAGGTGAAGGTGCGGGAGGGGGCGCACTTGTGGTGGTGGAGGGGTGGGGGCGGAGGAGATGAAGGCGCAGTGTCGGGAGCGAGGGCAATGGGGGTGTCGGGTGTCCTGGGGGTTCTAGAGGCAGGAGGCGTAGGTTGTGGCGGGGGAGGGAGGGGGAGATGGAAGTGGGAGGGGGGCAGGGGGGGTGAGTGGCGCTGACTCGAAGGCTTCGCCGCAACACCACGTGGCCCTCGCGTGCCCTCTTCCTGTTATATTTAGCGGCGGCTAACGAAGGGCTAATTGATCGGGGAAGAAAGAGCGTCAGCTGGGGCGAACTGCATGACAAAGCGCGCAGCTCTTGCAGCACGTTGCGCCCACCCGCTCAGTGTTCGCGGGGTCACGTGACGTTATGAAAGGACGGCTCGGGGATCGCACGCCGTTACCGGTTACCCACTAATCCCTCGGATTGATTGATTGATTGATGAGTGATTTCGGGCGCGTCAACTGTCGTCGTCATTAGTACCGTAACTGTAGTGCATGTTTTTTATCGCTGGAGGTAGCGGTGGTCTTTACCCGCTGACTCGCGAGATTCGGAGACGATCTACGTCAGCTTGCTGGTTTTCCCCATCCAAGTATCTCCCGCGAGCGGTGTAAGCTCTAAGCTCCCGACTGGTCTCGCGACAACTGTGGTAGTATAGTGCGTGTGAGTGTGTAAATAAAGGGGGAAGGAAGGGGAAGGAAAGATCGCGCGCAGTCCGTAGCCCGTTTGTTTGGGTACTGCTCCGGTATTCGCCTGGTGTTGATCGGAAAAACCATTGAAAAGATCAGGGCTGTCGGCCACTAGAATTCTCCTCCAGCCAGCGACTGAATTCGACCTCGCTGACAAGCTAGTGTCGAAAATCCTGTCGTCTTCGAAACTTGAACCTTGGACCTCCCAGCCAGAAAAACTGCAGTGACATGCGTTGAAGCCCTGAGCCATCTCTCCCAGTGTCGGTATGTTGGGAATAATTATTTCGTTCACGAGAGTCATTTATATTTTCGTATTTTGGTTTGGTGTTTGGTTAGCGTGTGCTTTTAAGTTTGCAGTCTCATAATAGATCATATTTATGCGTATGGACCTACTTCATTGAAGATTCCCCAAGAGATGAATGCTCCCCTTCTGTGTTTTCAAACATTGAAGAAAAGGGTTTCTCGTGGGCTTTTTATTGTGACGAACATTCTAATTAATAGTTAAACATGATCTTCCAAGCACTGACAAGAATGATAAAAATTTTAGTAAATATGAAGTACTTACCTATACCAGCAAATATCCATAACTTTCTTATTCGTTTAATTTTCTATTAAATAAATCAAAATAATTGAATTCCAGAGTTGTTTCAAATTCATACTTTTAAAATTATAATTATTTTTCTACTGAACGTTAACTGATACATACATTTTAATTTGAGTGAATGGGAGTGTTTCTTATTTCTCTCTGGTGGTCTCTCCATTAATTCATGGAGAAAATACGTATTCTTCCTTCCAACAGTTGTGTCAATGTTCTGTCAATTCTGTTCATTCAATTCGAATTACACTGCGTACGGTATCATAAAAAGGCTTAATTTCAGTATTATTTTCTTTTTATAATACTCTCTATACTCGTATAAAGAATAACACTACCATAGTGAACAACAATTCACATTAGTTACTCATGAGAAAATACAACACTTTTGATACTTGAAAGTTATGGACAGTGTAATGAAAGAAAATGCATGCAAAGAAAAATGTACTAATCGTGGGCGTTGGAAAGATTTGTGGCATGACTGGATTGGGAATTATGGTTTGTCCATAAGGTGGACAAACCACCTGGTATCTCAATAATATTTTGTTATCGTCTTACTGAAGATGATTAGTGGGTTACACTGTAATGAAATATTGATCCGCAATGATATTTGTGTCTTTCTTGTTTATATCTGCTTGATCTTGACCTTCTTCAAAGATTCTATTTTTGTGCGTATAATTTTAAACCCCAAGAAATTCAGAAAGCGTGAAACAGTCTTCGACGATTTATTACATTTATTTGAAAAGATCGAACAAATCATCAATCAATCAAAGAAATCAGACCATTCTGCTTTCTTTTGTTCGAATTGCATGACTTCCTCATTCTCAGAATTGTGAAGATAATCTTCATTCTAGAGAGAGTATTGCTAATAAATGGAATCGGAAAAGTATAGTTCTTGGTGCGTGACGGGAGTATAGAAATATGGAAGTCTTTATACGTGAATTTAAGATGTTTCATACTACAAAAGTTAACAAAATAATGCAATTACGCGTAATATTGAAAGGAAAATGAAAATTCGAATCACAGTATGAAGTGTAGGAAATCACACCTTATATTTGATTTGTAGTAACAAATTAGTTAATCGCGATTCAGCGTTAGGAAAAAATCTGAGCGTTTCTGAAAAATTGCAAATGTTTACTTAAACATTCAAAACGTTGAAAGATATCCATGTTACAAGAACGTCATGTGTTGGGGAAGAGGGTCCTTTGCCCGAAAACAAATTTGTGTATCAGTGGAGAAGTCAATTTTCTCTCAGAGATTTTCCATAAAATTACAAGTATTACTATATGCTATGGCGATGAGCTTAGATAGTTGAGGATAATTAAATCAAATTTTAATGAATCCATTATAAATTATAAGAAAGCGAGAAGTGTTTTTCATCGATTTTATTATGAATAATCAACCGGCGAAGCGATATTTTTTTAGTCAATCAATTCGTAATTTAAAAATGCCTAGCAATATCTGAAAAAAATACTTTGCTGAAACGAAATTTTATGAAATAAAAATAAGTCATAAAAATATTAGTCAATGGAACAAAGTGAAGTAGTTCAAGCGTGTAGTATGCTTCGCTTGAACATTTAAGCACATGATAATATTTCTCGATTAGCAAAATTATTAAGATTTTCGGAGTATAATGTCCAGAATAAATTAGAGTGTGCTTACAAAGTGTCGTTTCTTTTCTATCGATTGTTCTATTTAAACATTTTGAAAATAATAGAATTGAAGTGAGGCACTGTTTGTGCACCAAAAGTGCCTCAAAATTCTATAGTAAAAAATGATTTGATTTTTGAGAAAGTGAGGGTGCTAATTTCTCCAGCCCTGTTTTTGAAAATTTAATTTCGGAATATTGTGAGGTAGCTAAAAAATTGTTTTTTTACTGACTTCCACTTTACTTTGCCCAAATTATGACAAGCAAGCGTATGTTGAGCAAGGATTTTTCTCTTTTGAGGAGTGCGAGTTGTGTGGTTCAAGAAATTTTGAGTTGAGGGAAGTTGGGTGTGCTAATCTTTTTTTGTTGGGAATGAGCTTTGGCATTCTGAGTGATCCAAAATTCGATTGTTTTGATGTAACAATTTTTGAGTTTTAAGAAAATAAAGTACTAGTTTTGTCAGGCCCAATTTGAAATCCTATTTTCAGGTACTGAGTGTGTTGGTAGCCCAAATTTTTTTGAAGTACTGCTACTTACCTAACACTGTCTCAAATTTACCACAAAATTATGGAGCAAGAATGTTCGAGTTGTAGGAGTGCAATGAATATAGTGCGATTATTTTAACTTTGCCCTCAAGCCCCTATGGCCACGATGGAATATCACACGGCATTTCGCGTCTCTCTCGGTCCTGCCGCTAGAAGTCGCATGATCGCAAGCACTGCTGGATACGGTCGCGATCAAGAGATATCTAGCGGCACGACTGAAAAACGCGCGAAATGCCGTGACATATTTCATCGCGAAGACGGACCTTGAGAGGCAAAGTTCGAAAAATCGGAGAATAGTTGGGTTTTGAGTAGGATTGCAATTATTTAAATCGTCTGATTGTAATCATTAATTTACATCAGGATTTAAATCAAGGGAAAAATCCCGATTTAAATCACAGAAAACTTTTATTGATTAAATTTTTGATATTAAAAGAAAGTATTACATATAATTAGTTATAATCATTTTGTACTCATTACTATAGTTCAGTTTCTTTTCATTACTATAATACATTTGTAAATATAGTTATGTTTATATTGTTTATTTTCTTTATAATTTAAACTTAAACTTTATTTTAATGAACTGATAAATAAATTAAATTAAATAAGTTAAATTCGTTTTTAATTTCGTTTATTAAAAATCCATTATAGAAATGTCTGGGAGCTCTATTTGTCCAGCTCTGATCTATTTATTCAGTCTTAAAAATACGAAATGCAATGTTTGTTATATGCTAATTATACTAAAAACTAATTTGATTTAAATCAAAAAATCTGATTTAAATAAAAAAATCGGTTTTATTGATTTTTTTTTTTAAATCGGCTTTTTGCAACCCTAGTTTTGAGCAGGGGCGAGTGCAACTTCCTTGCCTCGTGGGCGCCGTGCCGGTCCGTGCTTCGTGACGCGGGCGGGGGCGGAGGCTGCCGATCACGCCGGCCGCGAGTGCTCGGTCCGTTGGGCAACGAGCGTCCTATTGACACCTGCCAAGGCGGTTGTTGTTCTCGCCGCGCCGCGACGCGCCGCGACGCCCGATGCCTCGAGTGTTAGCGCCGCCCAGTCACGGCCGACGCGTGCGTTTCACGCGCCACGCACGCGCACGCGGCCGTGCTCCGCCTCCACCGCGCACGCACGCACTCGCCTTGGGACACGCACCTCCTCCGCGTTATCACTTCGGCACGCGAGTCCGCGCCGTTCGGCTGCTGCTGGCTGAGGCGGTAGTCACAAGTAGGAATGCCCCCCCCCCAAAAAAACTTTTCGAGCAGAAACATCGAAATTACAACATCGATGTTTTGCTTTCGATGGTTTCGTCAGATCGATATGTTTGTCCAGAAACATTGGTTTACAAAAAAAAAATCTCATGATATAAATAATGTTTTCAGTATCTATTTTGTTTGTGGATTACTCCAAAGAACCGCCATTGACAACTGTCACTGTTGTCGATCCCCAGACGGTACGATACCGTTTGCTAATCGTAACCTTCTTCCAGTGTTGTTACCTCTTATGATTTTGTACGTGGTAACATCGTTAAACTACCATGTGAATCTTGACTAATAGAACATTGATTAGAAAATTAATATGACAGCCAATTTTAAAGCAGAATATACTTTAAACTAATATTGACATGTTATGCATTACATTAGAACCAGGACATTTTACTTCGAAATGTTTCATCATAAAAACATCGATATTTCATACATCGTTGTTTTTTGTCGATGTTTTCATTGACATCCAAAATATTTTGGTGATGTATCGAAGTATCGATGTATTGAGGCTCTGTTAAAATTCGCCAGCACTAGTCAGAAGTCGTGGTTGGAGGGGTTGAAATTCTGAATGAAGTGTTGTTTTCTGTCCAGATATTATTTCGCTCCCATTTTAGGACGCAATGCGAATAACTTCAAGGTAAATTTCACATGACCTGTTGAAATGAGAATCATGAAATTGTCGGATTACCAATTAATAAAAGCAAAAACGCCAAAAATTTTGGCGTGGATTTCTGATCATCGAAAGGGATGTTGACTTCTCAAGACAGAAATGTACAGATAGTAAATAATAAATGGACAACGAAAGTTAAATGCGATGCGATAATAAATCAAATGGAAGAAAATCGCTCTTTTGTACACAAATGAGGTATTATTTGGAAAAGAGATAAGGTAGTAAATGAACGAGGTAAGAAGTGTCTATATACTTTGCAGTACTGTTTGTTCTCTGAATAATGTGAAAACGTATCTACATTAAACCAAATGGAATGAAACTGAATTTTATTTGAATTTATAAAACTCCTATAAAATGTCCCGTATTAATTATTCGTCTCCGAAGCTTGATTATAAAATAAAACAACATTCGTACTTCTGAACCACTGAAAAAACAGTCGTTAACTAGGACACAGTAAAGAAACTGACCTCTGAAACGAATGCTCACTATATAAAATATTGACAAAGATAAGATTCGTCGTAGGATTGTGAATAAAATGTACGTTGTGCGGGAACTAGGCTTGAAAGTTATCGTCGACTTTAAAGTGTTGATATCTACTGGGAGGGGTATTTCTTAGAATCAAATCTAATCTTCTGGTCTTGAGTGCAGTTTCTCCTAACTTATCAATCGGAATGGCCGAATTAGACCCTGCAAATCACGATAATTTTTTTCCTCCTCTTTTCGCTAGGTTTTGATCTATTCTATTGTTTGGCGATGTTCATGTGGTGCTCATAACACAATGAACACTTTATTTTCCTTCTTTTCTATATGTCAGTATGCACTGGCGGTTTCAGGGGGGGGGCATGGGGGCATGTTCCCCCACCAACAGGCCTAGAGTTTTCGTTTGTTACCTTCCTTTATTTGGAAAAAAATATTTAAATATTTATTTATTTTCGAATTATGTAATTATTTATTATTTATTATGTAGTTGTATAGTTTCATATCTACAATACATAAATAATATAAATTATAATAACAAATAAGTTTATTATCTAACAAAAATCTACGATCTCCCCCCCTCAAATAATTGGCTGGATCCTCCCGTGTCAGTAAGAGACCAATCGTGAAGTTATATGAACTAAATACAGAGAATAGAAAATCTCGTGTTTCTTTTAATTTTAGAAATTTCTCGATAACATTTATTTTAAAACATTGTGGAATTTAAACATAACTTTTTTAGCAATAAAAATAAACTTTTAATAACGCAATGAACATACGTTTTTGTTCAAATATTAAAATAAAATATTTTGTGAATTTTGAAAACACTTTGATTTCCTTAGGAGTGTCCGCGAACACTTCATTTCATATGTCAACATCTCATAAACTTATAAACACCTCCTCATTTCTAAGATGATAAAACTGAAAAATATGTTAAGCCACTTCTTATGTGCGATATGACGCATATTCTAGGAAGAGTCACAAATATTTAAGATGTAGAATATGAGTCTTACTCGAAAGTAGTTTCTTAGATAGTACTATTTCTCACCTAAAACGTACATGGACTTTGACTATTAGCATTGCTATAAATATAGAACTTGTTACTTCGTTCTTTATTTAATATCATTATTACTACAAAATCGGGTAGCACATGTATGCCCACTCTTGGAAAAGAGAAATTAATCTCCTGCCATTCTGCAGCAGGGCGCACGCGCAATCCGTGCTAATCCACAGAATATCTCAAGTGAAATGCGTCATGTAGAAAGTTTAAAAAGGATGCGTCGGGAAGTCACACGAGTGGCATCCAGCCTAGTAAAAGTGCTTGTTTTCAAAGAAGTTTGAGTCCTCGATAACAACAACAGCTCTAGTGTACACACGTAGAATACTCGGCAGGAGAAATCGCAGAAGGAACTGTTCTGGGTCTTGAAAAAAACTATCCCACCGAAAAATTATCAATAGGACGGCAGTGAATGCGATGGTTATAATACTCCTCTAACCCTGCATCTGAAACATCGTTAGTTCGCAAATATTAGTACATTCTAAGCTCTGAATGTACTTTGTTTTTTGTCCCCTCAAAAACCCTGCATAAAATAAAACAAAATTGGTTCGAGAACTTAATGAATAATGCAATTTTGTCCGATCTTCGAATTAAATATCATAACACCTTTGTTGCGCCTGTAATCCCGAGTGTTTACAGTTTAGAACAAATATTTTGAATCAGTGTATGTTTATTTAAAGTAATATAGGTGACACCATCGAGGTATTTTATTTCGCAGGAAATATCTGCATGAGATACAGATACAGTACAGACGTATTCACGCGTGAATTCGAAAAATTTCATTTGGAGTTTCAATTTGCTTTATTTTCACTTGAAGATATTCTAATAAGTTTCCCCATTATGTTCAATAAATTTGACAAGCCTTGACTATTAAATAGACGTACGGTATCTGTGAACTTTTTTGTCGAACATTTTTGCTATCGCCTTTTCCCTTATCACCAAGCCACGAAGAAGAATTTCATCCCTCGGAGACGTTTAATGTCAATTGAAACGAAGTCCACAACTAGGCAAATGTAACAAACACTCAATGCAGCGAGGCGAGATTCTAGAAAGTGTCTCGGGGGAGGGGGGAGACGATTCCTCTGCACTAATATTGTTTAAAAAAAGGAAAAAACAACAACAAAAAGAATGTTTTTATAAAAAAATTAACTTGAAATGTAAAAATGTGTAATCATAACGGGTAACCTCCTTCGGATATGAAGCAATCAATGTGCGATCATTGTTTGAATAAACTGAGAAAAATCGAAAAACAAAAGAATGTTGGCTTGTGGGAGGTGGCACAGTAGCCATTGTTTCGCCTTTGAATGCCCCCGACCCACCACACTTCTACTTCGGTGGCCATATATCTCCCGGAATAAATTTCTCTGACTTATTCCGTTTTTTCAGTGCATTAAATTTATTTTCCCCATAAAATTCGTTATTTCACACTACGTAAAGAAAATATAGAAGCTACCGTGATACAATCAGCTCTCTGATATCGACGTGACAAAGTAGGAATAAACAATATTTTTTATCAAATTATAATGATACTGGTAGATAAAAATGAGAAAAATTGAGAATGAAATAGAGAAGAAAAAAACTCTGTACTAATGTTTTTAAGGTATAATGTATAATTTTATAAGCCTCGCGAACTTTTCCTTGACTTCTAACGATTTTTTCAAAAATTTCCTGATTTTTTCCTGACTTGTCCAGAGCAATGAAATTCCCCGATTTTTCCCTGACTTTTCCAGAGCAATGAAATTTCCTGATTTTTCCGTGACTTGTCCAGAGCAATGAAATTCCCCGATTTTTTCCTGACTTGTCCAGAGCAATGAAATTTCCTGTTTTTTCTCTGACTTGTCCAGAGCAATGAAATTTCCTGATTTTTCTTTGACTTGTCCAGAGCAATGAAATTCCCTGATTTTCCCTGACTAGTCCAGAGCAATGAAATTCCCTGATTTTCCCCTGACTTGTCCGGAGCAATGAAGTTCCCTGATTTTTGCAGGTCTGACATGTTTTCCAGAAAGCGGCTACCTTGAGCCGTGTACCATCTTGGTACGCACGAATGGCCATTGGTGCAGGCGCGGGAGGTAGTGTGTTGATGTAGAGATCGCGCTGGTCGCCCGACGCTGCAGCTTTCGCTTGCTCGCTCTCCCCCTCTCTCCCCATCCCCTCTCCACCCACTCCTCCTCCCGCTCCTGCCTAACTGCTGTGCAAGCCTCTCGCTCAATGCAAATGGACACCTTTCCGCTTGAAGCTGATGCGTCCAAAAGATCAAGCGTCTTTAGATGCGTCATGAAGAAATATGATGTTCTATGCCCCTCTCGTGGTCTTTTTTCTTCTTCTTGTAGGTGTAATCACTCAGCTGACACATTCTCGGTTCTGTTGCTGCAGCGAGAGAGGGGTTATTGGTTTCAATTAAAAGAAGAAATAAGGCTAAAAATAAACTTTCAGTATCATCTGAAAAGCCACGAAGAAAATTTTCCGCGATCTCAATTCAGACTAGGCTGATGTTTTATTTATCAATTAATTCATTATGTCTACAGTGTATATACTTGATTTAAAAAATGATACGATAAGAAAAAATCTAAATCTCAAAAACTAATGATGTCATGTTATCACACTCTCGGACTATAATTTATTTTGAAACTGAGAACGTCATTTTTAGAAGTCGTGATAACAAATTTGCAGAGTCACAGTTTACAAAAAGCTAACAGCCTCTACACATGAAGAAAGTATTTCATTCTGGAAGGATAGAGAGTAATTAATTTACTTTTGAATTATAAGTAAATTAAAGAAAAAATGTGATTTCCCTGGACGGAAGACCAAGAAGTTTCTCAATTTTGATACGATAATCTACGACGTTACTTACTCAAGCTTGAACATGGTGTTTACTGCTCTATCTCCTGACAACATTAACGGCAAGTCATGTAGTAATTTCGACACTGAAAGCAAATATGATACTTTCGACCCAGTACAATTTTCCTCCGACCAAAATATTATGTACGAGTACAACACACGACAGTTTTGTGGAATACTGAAATTCTCTTCCTTTTTGTAATATTCTCGTAGAAAAGCTTAACTTGCCTGCACAGAGCAAAAAACTTAGGTTAAATAGTCACGTGTGCAATATTTTCTGACGGGTCAAAACTTCGTATTGCTGGGTAACTGAACCCAAGATATTTCTTAACGATATCTACAAGTTATGGCGTAAGAAAAAAATCGCTTTAACTAATTATTGAAAAATTGTAATACTCAGTTATATATTACGTTTATTGCTATTGTCACTCCCTCGAATAACGTGTTGGACAATTGTTTCGGATACTTTATCTTCAGCTTTAAAATCTCGAAATTGATTTCCAATTAAATTCTTTTATAATTTCTATGTGAATGTGTTCCTTTGCATCCCATTATCCACGTCATGTCAAATGTATTAATCTGTCTGACGAAGAGACGACAGAGCATGATTAATAAGTAATTAATGACGAGTAATTAAATGTGCAATAACCACAATCGAACAGAAGATAGGACAATAATATTTTGTTTCTAATATCAGAATACAAATCGTCCTTTAATTCTGTAGTACTTACAATGTATGAAAAATTACGTTGCAATAGCTTTTTCTCCCTTCAAAAGTTCTCAATACTGTTTTCTTGATAAGCCATTCAGCAAAGACTGTTACAATTAAGTTATTGCAGAATATTAAAGTTTATAGATTCATGTGTAGTAAATTGAAATATATACTGAATATCCAACTTACCGACAATCATTAGCAATCTTTAGTGACGACACTTTCACATCTTTTAAAGTGGACCTTTCACTATCAGACATTGGCAACACATCCTTTTCAAATAACTCGACCCCAACGATGTTTAAAAATATTGTATCTTAAAGACCACTACCAGTTACTCATTGTCAAGAAAGTATTAACAAAAATATTTTAATTAAGTATCCAAAATCCTAAAAGCAGCAATGACAATGTACACCCAATGTTTTGTGAACAAGGAAAGGATACCTTCTGTTTGTCCAGTAACGATTCTATAAAAAAATGTATGCAAGAAGTTAATTTAATCACTATTTAATAGGCTTGAGTTACTAATAAAGACTGAACGTTGACGTACTAAGCCCTACGTTAAATATATTATTTTCACTTATTTGGTAAATACCTATTTTACATCTATTTTATATAAAATTGTTCTGAGATCGCATTTATATGCACAAGGGCGTTATATGACCGTGAACGTCTCGCCAAAGTGTAGTTGTGGCTTGTTGGAAGAACGCCTGGCTGATAGTGTTGTCTTGGCAAAGATTGGCGCAGCGGTTGCAGATGTAAACATGGCTTCGAACTTCTCACTTGTGAATGCGGCGACATCCATGTTTTAAGCACCGATTTATTAAATATATTTTTACATTTTCGACGTTTCGACGTTTGTGGATGAAAAAGCCCCGTAAACACAATTCTGTAAAAGTTAAATATAAAATAACTGATACTACTCATTTTATGCGACATATGCTTACAAACACTCTTTCATCCCGTAATATTCTGCGGCGAATTGAGGAATCTGTGACCCTTTCAGATGTTACTGAGCGTTCAGGCTTTCAAGTTTATTTTGTTAATTGTTATTTTTAAATTTTGTTATAATAAATATATGTCTGTTGTATAGCTTATTATTTGTTATAGTTTAATGTCCTTAATAAAACAGACATGGTGATTTTATAACAATTTATTGGTTGTTATACATCTCTTAACGTTTCGACCTCTATTTTTCAAAACGTATATATGTATGTGATGTATAACAATCAATAAATTGTTAAAAAATTACCATGCCTGTTTTATTAAGTTCATTAAACTATAATAAATAATTAATTTTGTTTTGCTAGTGAAATTATAATTATAAATTAACGCGGACACCGTCAAATTAAATTCCGCCCCGTGGGAATATTTAATTTTAAGGTACCTAAACCAACTTTAAATCAATTCTGTTGTCCCGGGGTAAAAGTTCTTAAGTCAACTTTTGGCGAAGTTGGGTTAAGTTCTGGAACTACAAGTTAAGAACCTATATTTTATTTTAGTAAAACGACTTAATTGAAATGTTGCCTCATTGACGAGAAAGAAGCGTGGGAAATAACGTTGAGCACATGAAAAAGCTTTGGCTCAATAATCTAACCCTTGTTTTCACCAAATTACGATTTTTGACTTAAGAACTTTTACCCCGTGACCACAGTATTATTAACACGGGTGTTTACAAACACGGGTGTTACGTTGTCGCATCCCTAGCTCTGTTTCCGCTGGCGTCTATTGCATGCGCTGGGGCGCCCCGCGCCGTGCCACGCTGTCCCAACCTCGCGCGTTTGCTTTCCTCGACCTACTCCGCCGCGCGAGGCGCACACTACTTTTCGTGGCAGCACTTTCCCTTTTCCTCGTTTCCGTCCCGCACTCTTGGACCTTTATGAAACAAGAATGAATGATGCGTGAATGGAAATAAATAAAAAAGAATATTTTACAAAGACATCGTCTACAAATTTTTTCTTAGGGTTAAGAAAATAAAATAATAAAAGTTTTGGTTTAAGTTACGTATGGCAAAGTGCTACATTAGGAACTAGAAAATTAGATTTAAGCTAAAATTCAGTTAGTTTTAGTTAATTTTAGTTAGAAGAAAACCCTCCCTCTGAGCTGCTTATGCCGCAAGGCAGCACCAGTCTCTGTAACCTCTTAGAAAAATAAATTCCCGCCTCCTCAGGGGTACTGTGGGTGGTCCGGTACCTCACGTTGCATAGTGGACAAGCGGTCTGAATTAAGAGAGATTACTATAAGATGGGCCCGCTACTGCTGGCAGAATAACTGCAAGTAACGTCCACAAGCTCTTTTTGTCAGTGTGTTCGTTTACAGTTCATTTGTAAATGGCTACACCACTCCTGGATGACGCTCATTTGTTTCCTGACCTGTCAAAATGGTCCCTTCTTTGAATAACTCTATTCAGAGGATGGGGCGGATCCCTATCCAGGATGATTGGAAGGAACGAAGGCAGATATCGTAACACTGAAATGCTCTGTACTATTTTTATTGATATGAGAGCACATTTATATAAGAAACAAGCACTTTATGAAGGTTATTACACTTATATACACTTGTTTTGCCATACAGAAAGGTGTTGGTCCTGAGAATGTTTACTAACATCAGTAATCTTCCACATTTTGAATAATTGAGTTTTAAATGCAGATTTTGATACAAAATGACAATATTGAACAGTAGCTGCCATGAATTACAGGACCCCAAAACAAATCGAACGTTAAAGCAAGTGTAACGAAATAGTGCCTCTTTCTATAAACTTGTAATAAAAAAAACAGTGCAAAAAAATCTTGTCACAACTCAGATCATACAAAAAATCTAACAAAAGTGAAAACATCTAAAAAACTATTATTTACAAGATAATATCACAGACTGGTCTGACATTCAACTACACCTCGACAGATATAAAAATCTTATCTAACATTCATTACCACAAAAAAATGAATTTTTTCTGAAACGAAACATCAACACGGCAAGTACAGTAACACAAAGTGAAGTCAACAGACGTCGCTCCTGTCACAATGGTTCCGTCACAATTTCGGGGGCGAAAGAATTTGGCGAGATAAAATTTCCATCCTCTGGCGCATGCAGTCCTGCGGCGCGGTGCTGACCAGGCGAGCGCGCCGGGGGGCCACCTCGTGTGGCTCGGTGGGCGGGGCGGGGGCCGGGGCGAGGGCGGCGACCTCCACGGCACGGCGCGGCGCCCTGCGGGCGGTCGCCCCGGGCGGGCGGGGCTCCAGGAGATCAGTGTCCGGCGCGCGGCTGGGCGCTCAGAACTCCTCGTCCTCCTGCACGGCGGGCAGCGGCGAGGCGTGCAGCGCGGGCGAGCCGCGCCACGTGAAGGCGAGCAGCCAGTCGTCCATGGCGTGCGCGCGCGCCTCCTCCAGCGCCAGGAAGGTGAGCGCGTTGGGCGCGTCGGGCGCGCGCTGGCGCACGGTGAAGCCGCTCTGCGGCGGCGCCAGCGCCTCCACGCGCGTGTTGCGCAGGTTCAGCACGCCCAGCGGCCGGCTCACGCTCTTGTGCGCCGGGTACAGCACGGCGAAGTGCTCCAGCGACGTGCGGTACACGCGCACCAGCACGTCCTGGCGGTGGCCGCCGGGGCCCAGCAGCGCCAGGCGCCCGCTCAGCTCCTCGGCGCTCCACGGCAGCGGCGCGGGCGACGGCGCGGCCGGCTCGGCCAGCGGCAGGTGCGACGGCGGGGGGCGCACGGCCACGTCGGCGGGCATCTTGCACGCACTCGCTCACCAATAAAGACGGAGAAACGGCGGGACGCGCCGGAGACCAAGTCCCGTGGCTTCCGCGAACGAAATCTCAACTCCTCACGACACTCGCTCACAGCTCACTCCAGAGACCAAAGTCCCCGAAGGCGCTCAGTCAACGGCGGAGACAGCTCTCACTCGCCACCTCTGTGACTCGGAAGCTCTGTCGTCAGCTGACTGTGCCTCGCCGCCCTCGCCGTCCGCTTTTACGCGCTCCGAGCAGCGCTGCGCGCGGCGCGGCGCGGAACTCGTCGCGCGCGGGTGGAGGGGGCAGGGCCAATGGCGGCGCGCGGCCGCCGTGACGTCACGCGACGAGGCTATTTCCGCGCGATTCAAGCGCCCCGATCGGCCCGCCCGGGTGGGGGAAGGGCTCGGTCGCGAGCGTAGGGCCGTCGCAGTGAGAGGAAACGCGTCGCGGAAAGATGTGGTTCTGTGAATCGCTGGCGAGCGCCAGTGCTTCCCCTCGCGTGGGCACGCGTGCGTCGAGGAGTCCCCAGAAGGGAGGCTCCGTGGCGCGGTGCCCACTGGGCCGCTGCCTGCGACGCCTCTGCTCTGTCTCCGCTAGGTTGTTGCTCCCTGCGTCACGCCGGCGACACGCGTTTCCTGCGAAATGATTCCGACGGTGTTGTGGGGTTTTGTGCTGATTCAGTTGCGTTAGAACAGTTCTGTCAGCTTCAAACGAAAATACATACATTTTTTTAGGTGAACACATATCATCTAGCTCCCTTCTTGTGGGCCAAAAAGAAGAAATGATAGTTCCTAAGATTTAATTCCCTACTGAGAGACATACAGGAAACTTGGGTGTCGACTTTTTCTGTCTTTCTGTTCTATTGTGTTACATTACACATGTATATTCTGTTCTATTGTGAAACAGCTTGAGCGAATTAACTGTGAAGCAAGTTCCTACTTAAGAATCAAACGCGTCACCAATAACTACACTGGAAGCTACACTTAATTTTGCTCTCATTGTTGTATGCTTATTTAAAATTCATAATCGATACAATGTTGTGATGGTCTAATTATCTAAATGCAACCCACTTCAACATTTTTTCAGATGACAATTAATTACCAGACACTTTATAATCACGTTTATTGACTATCTGTTCGATCATACATATTTTGCTGTTTTTCAACACAAAACATCAATACCTGAGATAGAGAATATGCAAATGGAGAGTTTCTTTTTACGCGAAAATCCCTCTAGCTTCCAGTGAGTTAGACTTGATTAATGTTTTTTAAGTTGTGATTTGCATTTGTATAACAGGGTAGTTTAAAAGAATTGAAATATTTGTATTGTGCTCTTGCATTTTAATTCCTATGTTTTATATACGAAGTGAATGTAATTTATCTTTTCATTTTCTTGAATATTTTTCTGAGAGACCTAGAGAGAACGATTTGGAATAATTCAGTTCTTAAAATGTCTTCCTAATTTTCTTCTGACAATCTTCTGAATAGTTATTTATGTTTTCTATTTGTAGCTCATGTCTAATCTGTTTATTTGAAACGTACCAAAGGTCTTTTACGACAGTCATAAAAATGTGTTTTGCACAATTTGTTTTCCATCAATGTTCCTTCTTGCTGCACCTCCCCAAATTGCGTAAGCATAAGTAAATGACCAATTCTAGATTCATTTTCTCCAGCTTAAATTAACAAATACTCCTTTTATATAAACAATATTTTATTACAAAAGTGATAGGTTCCTAACGAAATCTTTTCGTGATTTTTGTTCTATTAATAAAAAACACAAGAAAATTCAAAAATATGTATCCCGTTATTATATTTTAATATACCAGTATAAGAAATCAAAATGAATAAAACCATTGTTTTCCTGTGGCATAGTTTGCTTTCTAACATAATACATGATTTTCAGTATTCCCCCAAATTCAATTTTTGAACCATACAAAACCATACAAAATTTGCTCTTGGAACGTGTTCAAATTGCTAAGCAAATTTTAGTTTTACTTAGTTGCTGGGATCTGAATGAATAAGTTGCATGTACCTAAATTTATTTCAAAGAATTGAAGAGGATTATTATGTTTATAATTTAAAAGATTAATTGTGCATGAAAATCCGATATGAAATTACATATTATATTATATTCGTATACCAGTTTATTTCAGTAAAGTAGTACATTCAATGTGTTAATCACTCGTGTGTATACTCTCGGTCGAGCATGACACTTTTTATTACGTTTCCTTCAACTGCCATTTCTCTGCTTTTCCTCCTAACCTGCGTCAGGAAGTTCGGAAAATGTTATTCTCTTCCTTCTGGCCCAGAAACGGATTTGGGAAAAGCGGAAAGGAAAGATGCTCTCTGACGTCAGTGGGTGCCCGTAAATGTCGCCGAATGACTGAAATACGCGACCCTTTCGGAGCAGGGCTAGCCATTGGAGAGGTGTGTCAATTATAGTCGGGGAAGTTCCTGAAATGCTTTCGGGGAAGCCCATAACATTACTCCACCACCGTCACAATTTGCAGTTTTTATTATTTAATATTTTTTTAATTGTGTGGCCTTCCTCAAAAAAAAGTTAATGGAAATTTTAAGAAACAAAATATATTTTGCAGAAACGTTTTGATCTTCTGAAATATCGTGAAACGGAAGTTACATGGTATTCAATTTGGATGTACCTTAAACATTTCAATTTAATCCTTAAAATAAGTAACTTCTCCGGAATCAACAAGAGAATGTTTCCTTCCACTTAAACTGGAATAGAAATGGTCGTCATTAGCACCAAATTATTGGGGGCAGAGGACAATTTGATTCGCAAGGTACAGCCTACCGGGCAGTCCCCTTCAATATACCTCATGTTTCAAAACTATTTTGGGGGTCGCGTACCCTCCCCTGGCCGCGGCGGTGGGAGTACATAAAGAAATTTTTAAAAAAAATCTGCCAGCTACCTGCCGTAGCCGGAAACTAAAATTGAATGCAGCACAAGTAAAAATTATAATATTAAAAAATAAAAAAAGAGAAAAGAAAAATCAACCAACGACACCCTTCAGCTGGGAACAATAATCTGTCAGCTAGCTGCCGTAGCCGGAATCTGAAATTAAATGCAGTAGAAGTCAAAAAAATCGACTAACGACACCCTTCAGCTGGGAACAATAATCTGTCAGCTAGCTGCCGTAGCCGGAATCTGAAATTAAATGCAGTAGAAGTCAAAAAAATCGACTAACGACGCCCTTCAGCTGGGAACAATAATCTGTCAGCTAGCTGCCGTAGCCGGAATCTGAAATTAAATGCAGTAGAATTTAAAAAAAATCGACTAACGACGCCCTTCAGTTGGAAACAAAACCGGGCGTCGCGCCGGGGCGGTGTCTGGCGAGAGGTGGCGCGCCATTTGAAATGCAGATGTAGGTGTCGCGCCGATCGTTCGGAGCGTCGCGTCGGCCGGCGGGGTCACGCCCAGCGAACGAGGACGCACACGGTTCCAAAGCGACTGAGGACATTAAAAAATAGACGCAAATGCGAAAAAGACAAACACGCGTCGACGTAATAACCTATCGGGAGTATTTATAAAAATCGATAAATTCAATACACTTTCCACTAAAGATGTAAATCGTAAAAATTAATAACACTAGACATACTTTTGTAAGTTTGTGTTTACGATCCTATGACGTTTTCGAAGTATGTGAACACGAACGTAAAAGCTTGATTTCTTAGTCTTTACATGTAACAGTTACGTCTATACTTTAACTTTCAAATTTCTGATCGTTGGAGGATTTTCATTGACTAAAAAGGAATAAAAATCAGTCTCTCTAAGTTTTAATACGATTCCACTTGAGATGTTCTTCAATCATAATGTAAACACGCTTACTTTAAACGGAAATTCTGAAATTTTTGGTTGTTCCATTTGAGAAGAGAGACATGGAAATCACTGAAATAAAATCGCCCTTGTATATGAACCTTTGGATCTTCTAAAATCAAATCGAATTACAATAAGCGAAACCCAAATCGATTATTTAAAGAATGTCCATGTCACTAAATCAAACGTTGTTTTTATTTGCATTTAAGTCGACAGACTCGTTAGGCATTTTCATTGATATTTTTATCGACTTTATAATATAAATACTGTATTTTGTGTTTTTCAAGCGCGTTCATGTGCGGCGGCATTTATCGAAAACAATGCCTCATGTTTGAAACGAAGGATCGACATTAAGGAGGATCTTTCTCTTTCACTGAGCCATTTCAAATAAAATAATTTAAAGCCTGAGTTCACCCAACTACCATGGACGCAAAACATCTAGTTAGTTCAAATTGCCTGTTGCAAATTGTCTAGTCCTACTGCAAATTACTATTTTTCTAAGTCGACGTCAGAAACAGAGATGATGAAAATATTTTAATTTTAATTTTACATTATTTAAACACAGAAAATTACTTATTTATTTCCGAATCATTGAGTTCGTGGTCTCTTTTATACAGATTTGTGCATAAATCTCCATGACTGTTCAATTCATTTCAATTTTATTAGTAATTTGCTTACAGGATATTCCTGTTGCAAATTGCTGTGTATATTCACAGCTCAATCATAAACAATTTCATTTCAAATAACTGCTGGTAGAACAGGTAGTCCACATTATAACAACCAGTTGACACAGGATGCAATATAAATAACACAACAAATACAAAAATACAGTAACACAACAACAAAATAATGCATAAGATACAAAATAATTGAGACAAGAGAACATACAAGTATATACAAAACAATCTCTATCAAGTAAGGCTTGACGCAATACAGAGTATTATACCTACCCCGGAATACCTACCCCACTGCTTTGCCAACATTAGTTAAATTAAGAATAAATTATAGCAACGAGCACTGTGGACAAAATGTGATAACCAGAAATGTTCGCTCCCGTTTAACAGACACTATTTTGTATCGAAAAATGAATTACAAATTTGTTATAAAAGTCCTTTTATCAAAATAACCAAACTCCCCACTCCTCTCGCAAATAGAGAAGCGAGAGCTCAAGAAAACGTGCGAAGGTAATACTAATAATTAATCATTAGAGTGCTTGTAGAATTTAGCAGGAATTTAGCACTTATAATAAATGCTCGTAATTTCAGAATTGATGAAATAACAATGTAAAGGGTTTTTAGATTTCAGAGTTTAGTTTAATTAAACAATTGGGAAAGGATAATACATATATACATGACATCTACGTAAACCTACATGACTAAACATATTGTATTTACGTGTTATTCTCTTATATTCATCTGCGCTTCCTTTCTTTGTCGTCAATTCGCCACGATAAGAACCAAAATGGTCTATTTTATCTTCCCTTTTTCTTAATGAATCATGAGGTCTCCAAATTATGTTTATTTGAGAATAATTGTGAAAGTCGGGCAGAGTGCTAAAATATATGAATGACATCATCACGATGTGACATCTAAAAGTACCCTGACGATGTTTGACAGTATTACGCCTGTGTTTACCATAAATGTACCTACTAAGAATTCTAAAAATAAGCCACTATCTTCCTGAAACTCTGGACCAACTGCGAAACGTTATCTTCATGAATAAGCGTTGATAACATAGAAACACAGTAATTTTTCTTGTATTCTAAATCCGCTTCTGTTAGTTAAATTATATATATATATATATATATATATATATATATAGATATATATATATATATATATATATATATATATATATAAATATTATTCGTATGTCTATCATACAATTTTATGACTTCCATTAAATTTTAGTTTAAAACGTCGGAATTAAAAAAAAAATTGGGAGAAATGAGATGTTCATATTCAAGTATACGGTGTGAAGTAGTTTAAACATTGTATTTGAAAACAAACCAAAACCAAAAATAAAATAAAATAAAATAAATTGCAATAACCAGTCTTGATTCTTCATGCTTCTTTTGCAAGCAGGAATAGAAAAATGACAAAATATAATTTTGCTCTCTTTGTAGACCATGGCGTGATTTAAAGTATTCACCTTTGAAGTTTTCATCCCTTAAATATATAAATAGAACATGAAAGTTGATTTGATCATCTGGATGCAGAAGGCTCATGACAGTAGGAAAATGTCGAGGATCAGGGACGAAGTTTGAGGAGATGAGGGATTAGAACACGATCTCGTTGATTTGCGATCTCGTTGATTTCTCGTTGTTGATGTTTCATTTATTAGGTTTTCGTGAGATTTAGAACTTGGGATTCTCTGAATCTCAAACAGAATTTAGGTCGTAAAAAAAGCTCTCAATTGGATGACAGTGTCCCAGCCCCTCCGTCCACCTCGTGACTTTCACGTGCCACTATGTTTAAATCGGAGTGTAGATTTCGCCGTTGCAGTGCATTTCCCGATCCGTTTCCTGCCTGCTCGTCACCCTCTCTGGGCCAACGCTACCTGACTTGGTCGGAACTCGACGCGTCTTAGCTTCCGCCGCCGCTCCGCGCCGCGCTGCATTTCCTACGTTCCGTTTCCTGTCCGCTCGTCACCCGCCGCGGCGGTGCATCGCTTTGCCCCCGGGTGAGCCATCGGCTGCGCACGGGGCCAAACGAATGCCCCGCGCTCGCTCGGCCCTTCCGGTAATTCCCTGGCGGACACCCCGTGACCCCCGCTCCCCCCACCCCCGAGGCGCTCGCTCGCCAGCCAGTCACACGACCGCCGCTCGACCGCCGCTACCCGGCTATTAGTCACCCGCTCCGCCTGCCACCGCCCACCTTCCTTCCGGGTGGGGCGTCCCGTCTTCCCCCTCCCCCGTCCTCTCCTGAGCGCGTTCGAGATGAAAGCACGCGGATCAGGCGATGACTTGCGGGAAATTGGGGCAGCGCATGATACGAGAGTAGAATAATTGTTACTCATGCACCAAGGATGTTGTAAGGGTTCTAATGATCGAGATAGAAAGCTCTTTGTCTCCTGGGATCAGTAGAACCCTAACAACACCCGTGGTGCATTCATGATTTAAAGTTTACCTAATTTTATTGATTCAAGTTTACTTATTTACTATTTAACCAGATGTTAACTTGACTCCGTTTCTTTTTTCATATTTCCTTCCCATAATTCCCGCCATAAAATTCCCACCATTCCATCGTAACAACGATTATCTCGATCCGGATAAGTTATGCAGTGTATATCGAGCTCCATATCGAAGGGGAATAGCAATAGCATATCAGTAAAAAATAAATTCATTTTTAATATTTTCAAATTTTTAATACTTCTATGTCAGAGAAATGTGGATTTTAAAAAAGCGTCACTCGTAGGCTAGAAACAGCACAGATAAAATTCCTGAGATCATTATCAATATTAAGAATGGAAAGAATAAGCAAGACATCAGAAAAAGTTTTAATCCAAAAACGTAGTGGGCAAAATAGAAAAACGCCGAAAATGGTAATGACATGTTAAAAGAAAGAAACCCTAAAGGACAGATTTCCTAAACGTTATGAAATACAGACTAAGAGGAACGCGAGAATTAGCATACCAAGGAAAAGACGAGACTTGGGGTCTAAGGAGTGACCGAGGAAATACTGACAAGAAAGAAACAGGCCAACAGGATTAACTTTTAAATGTTCAGATGTTTAAATGTTCAAATCATCTAAAAATCGGGATAATTGGACTTCCACTGTCATTCACTACGTGTTTTCATAAGTATTGTTAATTCAAGTTATATTTTTTAAAAATTACACTTTTATTTACTAGAATTAATGAGTATTTCGAACTTTATTTTAGGTTTACGTAGATTTATATGACTATTACTTATTAAAATACTTGGGAACAATTAATACAATATGGAAACGTTCTATGAATTGGAAAGAAATTTTTGGATAATGTATACGCAGCGTTCTAGGACGTTTGATCTCTTACACTCCTTATTTAGGTTATTATGCTTTTTATTTTCCAGTGCTGCCACTCCTAAATTTAAGTTTCTGTGGCCGTACGATGTTTCCTGTTAATCTGTGCATCCGGCCATAATCTTAGTAAATACACATTTCTTACCTGTATTGAAAATATTCACGCTTGAGAGAAATCGCGTTTTGAAAACACTTTGGTTGGCGCTGGTGTGAGAGAAATCCTATGACGTCTACGCTTTGTTCGCGCTTCATGCGTAATTGTTTCGACGGATATCATCTCTAAGTGAAGAAATGGGCAAAATTAGATGTTCCATGAGAAGAACTATCTATTTATCTCCAGATTCATTGCTTGAGGGTCACAAATGAAATATTCTTGGTGTACAAAATGAAGTGAAATATATCAAAATTGAAACACTATACGAAATGAAAAGTGGAGTAGACTGATGCTAAGTCGCCTTATTTTTTTTGTCAATTTCGTTTTTCGCAATGAAAATAAATGATTTTTATGAAATAAGTTTTGTCCATTTGCAGAATGAAGCTTTAGTTACACTACGTTCAGGATTTTATGTGAATCTGGCCTATAATTTCAGGTAAATACACGAAAGATTAGAGAAGTACAAAAGTTGGCGTCGTGAAGTTTCCGGGGCAATCCTCCAGACCATGGCGAAATTTTCACTTCAAGATACATTTCTGACTGGATTTGTAAGAAATAATACCCCTGCAACGTTTGATAACTGAAAAACATACGTCTTACTCAACTATAAATAAAATGGATTTCAAATGAATCCAAAAGTTATCTCCTCATCCAAATTTTGAAATGAAATAGGTGTAATTGAATATTAAAAAATCAGCTATTTTGAAAAGTATATCCACCACAAAGTATATTTAAGAGTATGTAAAAATTGTGTGAATAATAGTTAATTTTTTTTCAATCAACATTTTAATCCGTAATTTTTTCTTCTTTTTAGAAAATAAGCAGTTCTTGACTTTTTAAATACGGTTTTTTAATATTTAAGAATTCTATTCTTTTCTATGTGAAACCTTTCTTTTTAAGCAACTACGCAATTCAAAAATTTTTGAGAAGCTATCGTTTGTGCCGCCCGCTCCTTGATTCTCCGCTGCGGAAATTTTTTCGTGAGCAAACGCCCTCTGTTCGCCAACTGCAAAAATTAAATGGCCCTCTTGCAGCATAGACTGTAGATGCACCTCACGCAGTATTTTCAGAGCACTCTGGATGTAATTAGTGTAGTTGATAAATCTAGAGAGCAGCACACTCTTGATAGCGTTGGCCAGCAGCAGTTCCGAAGCACGCCTTGAGTGAATGTAGGACAAAACACGATTAACGCATAGCGTACTGCAAGGAAGGAAAACCAAATAATGACGTATAATCCTAAAGAACAAACGAAATTATATAAATATTGATTACACTTCTGTCCTCCTGAATTTGTAATAATGAAACATTAATATTGGCGTATACTTGTTTCGTTTCTTCTCTGCTACACAGCAGCACTTCTGTAATCGTTCATGCAGCGCTATCTAGGAGCGTTGTATCCTTTGTACGACGTTTGCTAAAAGATAGCAGCACATTCAGCGTTTGCATTGGCAGACCTTTCTGAAGATAAATTTCATGTTGGCAAACGTCAGAAGAGTTAACAAATGCGGTGAGGTATCCGCGAGTTCAGGGACTCTGGGGCGCAGAGATGGCGACGGGGTTAAGCCAGGTTTCTAGATTCGGTATGGAATGTGAAATATGTCCTCTGTGAAGTTTTTGCACGATTTGTCAATGTTTTGAGTTATAGAATATTTGCATGTTCTAGTCATATGTGTCTTTGTTTTAAGTTTTACGTTTTTTATTTGAAATTTTATGCTGCAGTGAAAACATATTTAATATAAAATTTGAAAACATTTTTAATTTTTTTGGTCTTTCTCATTTCGGTAAGTTTAATGTACGTGCTCTTGATCGAAGAGTGTTGAATTTCTGTTATTTGAAGTATTTACAGTGATAAATTAACCTTTAACCTTTTCTATTCGGCAGTTAACAGTCGTGCACTTTGTACTCTGTTAACGCCGGCTTCTCTGACAGTTCAAGTACGAACTTTATGACGATGAATTGGCACTCTGTTTCTCATACCACTATTGTGAATAGCATATCAAGAAGAAAATTTTCTCTATTAGAGCATATCAGGAAGAACATTGATCTTTTAATGACTCTTTGATTTCCAGTGCAGAGATTATCTCCTATTGCCAAGAGATGCTACTCTGAGCAGGCCTTTCCAAAAATAACAACCCATTACACAATTGTTCCCAGAGAGAACGATCCAAGATGGAAGGGTATGTATGAGTTATGTCATATATTTCTTAATTTGTCTATGTGAATAATTATTACCCCCACATAAATGAAAATTTAATATAAAATTTATTCATTCATTCATCACTTTATGGAAATTTTTATTGGTCCATGATTTTCTTTCTGTAGATGTGAACATGGAAAGGTATGTCGACGAGGCAGATATTTTAGTTGTGGGTGGTGGTCCAGCTGGAATGTCAGCTGCAATAAGACTGAAGCAATTGGCTGAGCAGAATGGAAAAGAACTGAGAGTATGTCTGGTGGAAAAGGCATCTGAAATGGGTGAGTAAAGCTTTTAATATTGTGCTTTATATCAGGGAATAATTTGCTTCATGCATTATTGAATTGGTCACAAATTCAGGTGGTCATATACTGTCTGGAGCATGTATTGAACCCAATGCCTTGAACGAGTTGATCCCAGATTGGAAGGAGAAGGGAGCTCCTTTAAACACCCCTGTTACTGAAGATAAATTTGGCATCTTGACAGAAACCTCCAGGATAGCTATTCCTATTCTCCCAGGTAAGTGTCACAGAATGACAGTTTGTTGAGAACATTGGTAGACACTTCTTGGTAACCCTGCATTTCATTTTCGTCTCTTTCTCTCTTGTAGGGTTACCTATGAACAACCACGGTAACTATGTTGTTCGTCTGGGACACCTTGTGCGATGGCTTGGAGAACAAGCAGAAGCCTTGGGTGTTGAAATTTACCCTGGATATGCTGCATCAGAAGTTCTATACCATGAAGATGGAAGTGTAAAGGGAGTAGCAACTAATGATGTGGGCATTGCAAAGGATGGCTCTCCCAAGGTGAAACTTTACCCAATTTGAAAGTGAATAAGATCTCAACATGTGTTTGTAAACTAAAATATTGTAAACAAAATAATTATTTGAGAGAATTATTTTAAATAATACGTAATTAATGCTTAATGAATTTATTTACATTATTAACATTTAGGACACATTTGAGCGAGGAATGGAGCTGCATGCAAAATGCACAATTTTTGCCGAAGGATGCCATGGTCATTTAGGAAAGCAACTCATGAAACGTTTCAATCTGAGAGAGAACTGTGAACCCCAATCGTATGGAATTGGTCTTAAGGAAATCTGGGAAATAGATCCCAACAAACATAAACCTGGTACTGTGGAGCACACAGTAGGATGGCCATTGGTATGTTTTTAATGGTATAGTCCCAAATAGTTGGCATGTAAAAAATAATCAGTGAAAATAAATAAATATTGGTTTAAAATGTACAAGGGGTCTGAAGTTTTGATTTCACATTTAAACCTTAAAGTAAACAGCTTTTTAGGGAGAGGATATTTTTAAGTTTTATTTAGAGAGCTTTTTCTTTCCTTTCTTTTAATTTTTGATAATTTTTTTTTACAAAAGGTTGGTTTTGACAGTGTTTTATGATGTATACTATAAATGGGAATTACTGTATACATATTTAAAATACTTTTGTTGAAATTTAATTGGAAGTAGTCTTTTAGTTATGTTGCTATCAAAATTATTTATATATTTATTTCTAGACTTTGAATGAATAACGCAGTTGTTTATTTTTAATGTAATTTGTCAATATGTTATTAGCACAAGTTTATATCATTAGCATGTTAATACTATGTGTTGCCTTTTGGCAACATATGTTTCTGGTCCTCTCCAATTTCCTTTTTTTAATTCTAATTTGCTAATTTTATTTCATGAATAGACATTCTAAATGAAACATACTAGCAAATTTTGGAATTCCTGAAGTGCTAGAATTCCTGCTAGAAGTCGATTTAGCTTAGGTAAAGCTGGCTCTTGGCCAGGGTGTATGCAAAATAAATGCAAATGTATAATTGTATTCAAATAATTATCATATGACTTTCTAGTGACTTGAATCCAATGAATTTTTTTTAATTCAAAGAAGAGATTTTACCATCAAAGAAAATTATGTTACCATATTTTTAACATTTTCGGGAGAATTGTGTATATACATTGTGTATAACGAGATAATGTGATTTTTCTTTCTTTGGTAATAATGAGTAGTTCATTCTTTTCTTCAATATTAGATATTCAGTATTCAATAGTATTATTATTACTCCTCAATATCTTTACAATTTCAAATACCACTGCTGCATGTATACTTTGTTTTGAACACAGGTTGTCTTGTGGAAGAGTGATATAACCTTAATATGAGTTATGTATTTAATTTAAAAATTATTTTTAAATTGTCAGTTAAGATGTCATTTATTTACAGGATTTTAAAACATATGGTGGTTCATTCTTATACCACTTGAATGAGTCAACTCCATTGATAGCTGTTGGTTTCGTTGTTGCCTTGGATTATACTAATCCGTATCTTAGTCCATTCAGAGAGTTCCAAAGGTTCAAACATCATCCTTCAATCAAGTCCACATTAGAAGGTGGAAAACGGTGAGAAAGAAGTCATTTTTCTACTTTTACTTGCTAAGTACTGAAGAACATGTAAATAATGTGTTTTAATTGTGTTAAACTGTTTTGACCATTTAGTCTGATAGACCCTGGACTAGAACTAGGGTTGTTCACAACAAATCCCTGCCTCAACTTTGAGATGAACATTACACACTGCTTCTCCCTTCTGGAGTTAAATCAAAGTACTGCATCATTAAAAATTAGTGGTACTCCAACACCAGGTACCTTCTTGCCTTACCAACGGGTACATAAAGCTATAATACTACAATTTATGGCCATAATACACTTCAGCCATCACTTGTAAAACTCATTACAAATCATATTGCGTTAGGTATGAAAACTTAAGCTAATAGCTAAAACCAAAACTGAATCAACACCAATTCAACAATCCAAAACACCATTACATTCACCCAGACACACCTCCTAACAATGAGAAGTTATTCTGAGAATTTCAACCTGTTCTCAGGTTGCATTTCAAATATTGCAATGCAACCTGGTAACTTTTGAAAGATTCTAGCCAAAGAAGTGCGGGAAATTTGAACCTACAATTTAGAAAGTTGCAAAATTGTGTTAATATTCTCCTGTTTATTCATATTTGTCAAATGTACTGACTTATTTACTGTGTACACAGTAAAGAGAAATTATTGTAATGCTGTGGGGGAAAATGTGATTCTCATGAAGCTTCAACATTTTCAAAATTTACTCAAAAAGGCACCAAATTTGAAAAAGAAGGTTTTTCTCTATTAGAGCAAAAGACATAAAGAAATGCCCTAGGTTGTATTTTCATTGCTCTCTCGGAATTTTCCAAATTTTCATGACAAAATTTTTTCAGCATCTTCCTAGAACTACAATAATGAAGAGAAATTTTTTCCTTATTAAAAACTGTTCATTAAAAACAATTTCCTCAAATAAGGTCATGAACAATTTTTTGAAAATCTTAAGTAGTTTTTCCATGAAACACGGGCAATTTTTAAACAAATATTTTCCTAAAATTGTTGGAAATTTTTTCCTTAAATTTTGTTAATTCTATATACCCAAGAATGGTCAAGAAAATGCTGCTGATTCCATTTTCAGTGCACCCTGAATTATTGAAAATTGCAAATAAAAAATGAACATTGCAAAAGCACAATGTTGATAATATAGATTTTTTTGTTTAATCAAATTCCAAAAAATCAGGTCTTTAAAAAAGGCCATTTACAAATATTTTTTTAAATTGAGTATTTTAGATTAATTTTATTAATCCTTGAAATTGCAAATTCAAATTGCACTTTGTTTGACAAGCTGTCAATTTGTAATTTTTTGTTTATTTAGTAATTTTTATTCTGTTGTTATAAATTACATACATATTTTTTATTATAAAGTTAATTAGAATTCATCTCATTGTCAGTGGGTCAATATTGGTGTAACAAATATGAGACTGTGCGTTTTAGTTATTTGTTTATTTATCTTCAAAAACTGTTAAAAACTGTTTCAGGTTCTGTATGAAAAAAAGAAATGTTATATGCATCTCTTACCCAGACATTTTCCAATATTCTTTCCATTAGTCATTAACAGTCATATGATGCACCTAACAATTTTTGTAGTACCAAAAGGAAATTTTATTTCGAACTTAAAAGATATATATTTAGTGTTAAGGGGAGTTTTTACTGTATTCCCTTAATCCTCAGTGTTGTTTAGTCTTCTTTTCTTTTTTTTCTTCTTCCGTTATTTTAATTTTATTAAACCTGATGCCAGTGAACATATTTGGGTAGGATTGAAAGGTAGTTAAGTGTTAAATTCAATGCATGGACTGAAGTAAAGAGTAGAGTAATTCAGGCTGCTTGTATATGTATTAATCGTTGATAAGAAGTGTGTAATCATTATATTTTCACTGTGCAATTCTAAGATTTTTTTTTCGTATTCATTAGAAAAGTCTCAGAGATAAAGAAGTCAGTGACATATGATTTTTGATTTGCTCATATATAATGATTCTGCACATATTGACATAAAGATAATCTTTACTGTTTTTTTTCTTCTTCTTCTTATCGTATCAATTGCTTGATAATCCATTGAAAAACTCTGAACTGAAAATGACTGCAACATTCAATATTAATAAATAACATTACAACTACAATAGAGGTGGCTCAGGGGAAATGATGTAACCTTCTCAACAAGTCAATTTTTCCAATTAATAAGATACAGTAAACTGTGTTTTTTATTGACTGCATAGTAAGAATTCATTGAAAATGAAAAAGGGTAATAAAGAGGCCTCTTCAAGCACAGTACTTTTTTAATCCAAAACTTAATTGTATTCTCATTTGTTTAGGTTCCCTTTGTCATTATTATTCACAAACCACAACCTTTCTTTGAAAATACTTTTATTTATTTTGTTTAATGTGGCTCTGAGGTTCACATGTAAATTTACTTGGATGGCAAGAGTTGTCTTTAGTAGAGGTTTGGGGTACAAAGCTTCAAAGACTTTTTGCACTTTGCTCTATCCTTTCTTTTCACTGATAATTCTAACCTGTTTCGTTGATTTTGTTCTTGCCTCTGCTATCTGTGTTCAAAGTTCCGTGTTGTACAGATCTTACGAACCTCGAATGATAAACATCCTTCCTTGATGTAATATTCTTAAGGCTAAATGTACCGAAAAAAACTTGTAGGAAAATTCAATAGATCGCAGCACCATCAGCAGGAATTTACTTTACCGATAACGTCTGAACAAATGGTCCGATTTTCGATCTGTAAACGGCATTTGACTCCTGTTTATAATAGAATTTACGCTACGAAGCCCTTTTTCCAAAAAAACTAGCAGAAACTCGATTTTTAAATTTTTTCTCGTACTTCCGGGAACAATTTCAAAAATGTGGGCTTATAGCGCGATGGCGACACGCTTCCAGAATCCAACGCCGTGTCAAACATGCAAATCGGATAAATAGGAGCGACGGTAAGTGAAATTTCGAAAAACACCTCACCCCACTCCCCCTTCCCCTTCCACGCCGCCGGGACATTGTTGGCCGGCGGCGCGGTCAAGCCGGCACGGGCGAGCCGGGCGGCGGCCGCCGCGGCGCGGCGACGGACAAGAAGGCTGAACTTTCGGGGGCAGCAAGCCAGACACCCCGTCACTTCGCATCTCAAGATATTTTTTCCCCACATATGAAACTAGTGATGCTGTAATAGGGGTAAACGGTCTCGTATCATCTTTAATAGTAGTATAAAACTATTACCTTATTCACATATTCCATCTTCCTTCGAATACCATCATAAGAATGTCTGAGGTATCACTCAAAACACCGATCCCGCTTTGGTGCTGATTTCAAAAAGAAAAAATCGAACTAATTGCGTAAATATCACCCATATTCCATCTCCTCACATCGTATTTTAGATATATTGTACTTCTAAGATCTTCCATTACCATTTCACTACCGGAAAAAACAAGCGGAGATAACGCAAGAGCTCTTTTATCCTACGATTCGATTTATCATTTCAAAACGGCGTTTGTCACCTTGATAGAATTCACCTGGTTAATCCTTTTCCCAGTAAAATAACCGAATCGAATTTTTAAAACGTTTTCGTACTTTAGGACAAATTGCACATACTTTCTCATAGTAATCTAATATCTTTGGTCTGGGCCAGTTTTTCTCATGTTTCCCCATCTTCTGACATCTTGCTGACATCTATCGCCGCCCAAAATACATTTTTTGAACTTTTCTCATTTTTCAGCTTCTTAATGGTAGATACGAAATATTACTTTTAGGATATTAAAGAAGAGTAAAACTTCGTCCTATATAGGAATTTTCATTGATAAATTTGAAGCCGCTCTTAAGAAAATGGCGTTTAAGCGTTACTGTAAATGCGAAAATGGAAGCTTCGGAATTTTCACAAGAATCTTTCGAGTTTTCGAACAACTTCATTTGGTGACATTTAAAGCACTTCTACTCACAAATGTAATAATGTATAAAATTTCTGGAAAAGTGAATATTAATGGCGTGAGAGACACTTAAAAATACATTTATTTATTTTTTGAAAAATCAAAAAAATACAGCCAAATTAATTTTATGTTAACTTAAAGAATGCAAATAGCATTCGTACGAAAAGTTTGAAGAAGCAATTTGAGAAAATGGCGTTTGAACATTTGTGCAAATTCGGAAGTTTCAGTTCATTTTCACAGAAAACATCTGAGTTGTCGAGGAACTTTTAAGACATAATGTAAAGCACATGTACTCGTAAATGTAATAGTAGGGAGTTTTTGCACCCTCGAACGTCAAGTACTGTCGATCTTCTGCTCATTCGCAGTGCAAGTTTCGCATCACTTTGGTGCATCTGCGCATGCGCAAAAGATCGATAGTACTTAACGTTCGAGGTGGCAAAAGTTCCCTAATATGAACAAATCGCCGTTAAAGAAAATATTTACTAAATGAAAGGCTAGTCAAAGAATTACATTTTTGTAAGTTTTGAAAAAACAAAGGAATAGAGCAATATGGCGTTTATGTCATCTCAGAGTACATTAGGTACTATCCTTTCCAAAAGTTTAAGGAAAAAAGTTGAAGTCGATTTTGAGAAAATCTTGTTCTTGTAATTTTTAAAAATTGCACAAATTGCCCTCAATATTGCGCGGAAACTACTAAAAATTTCAAAAAAATGTGCATGACCTTATAGAAAGAACTAAGTATGGAGAACAAATATAATTTTAAGGGAAAATCTCTATCTTCAATTTTGTAGTTGTAGGAAGACGCCGAAAAAAAATTCGAACTTTTGCAATTTTCCCAAAATCAGTCAGCAATGAAAATAAGAGCTATGCCACCTTTAGTGTATTTTACTTTATTCTTACAATTAATTTAAGGAAAGCATTTGGAGTAATTTTTGATTGTTAGTGATTTCGGGCGCGTCAACTACTGTGGTCATTAGTCCCGTAAGTGCAATGCACATGCATTATTTCATCGTGAGGTGGAAGAGATGTTGCCCGCTATGCCGATGGCGAGATCCGGCGCCGACCTTCCGTCCACTAGCGGGGTTTCCCAACCAGGTATCTGCCACCAGCGGGGCACCACCCCAGCTGGGACAAGCTCTAAATCACCGACCGATTTACCTGTCGGCTTGCCAGGTTCTTTCTTAACAAGGTATCTCCCACCAGCAGTGCACGGCCCACAGCCGGGACAAATTCCAATCCTCCCATTGGTCTCCCAGCATATATGGTAGTGTTGTGCAAGTTTGTGTGTGTGTGTGTGTGTGTGTGTGAATGAAGATAGGACAAGGAAGAGGAAGGAAATATCGCGCGCGGTACGTTTGTTAGGGTATTGCTCCGGCATTCGTTTGATGTTGATCGGAGAAACTACGGAAAACTTCCAATCAGAGCAGCCGGTCGCTAGAATTTTCCTCCAGACATCGGTTGAATTCTACATCTAACTGACAAGCTAGTGTTGAAAAATCCTGCCACCGTTGGGACTCGAACCTAGCACCTCTCGGTCAGAGACATTGCAGTGACATCAGCTGATGCACTGAGCCACCTATCCTGGTTGACATTTTTGAGAAAATGTTGAAAATGTCCCTGGGGCTTGATAAAAAGTATCTCCAAAAATTAATGAATGTTTTTAAAAATCGCAGAACTTCAACTCACACCAGATCGACAGGGGTTTATTCAGTTGAGCAAAAATTCTACACATAGTTTAGGCGCTAGTGGTGTTCACATACGCCCAGAAGGCAGACACAGACAGATGGACGGACGAACGGACGTTAAAAAGTCAAAACACACATACACTCTTTCGGTATCACTCAGGGGACCCCAAAACGAGTACTTCCGTTAATATCTCGAAATAGATTTTCCGCAGCATTACATAACTTTGAGTAACTAACACGAGAAAGTAACTGGTGGTGCTACAGAATGGCACAGACTTTCCCGTATTAGTTTTCAATTTTCTATAGTCTCAGCCAGCTATTCGGACTTTGTCGTAGTAAAATTTACTATTTTGTTGGTATGGGCTAGATTTATGGCCTTGCCCCATCTTGACACCTGCCATTTAATGCACCCAACTTATTTTTTAGGTTTTCTCAATTATTCGGTTTCCTAATGGTAGATTCAAATATTGCTTTTAGAGAAGACTGAAACCTTGTCCTTTACGACAATTTTCATCCATAAACTTGATACCGTTTTTAAGAAAAGGGTGTTTAAGCGTCTGTGGCAATGTGAAATATGAAGCCCTTTTTCACAGGAATCTTGAGAGTTTTTTTAAAAATTTATTTTAAGATATTTTAAGCTCTTCCATTCACAAATGCAATAATGTTTACAAATCGCTGCAAATGTGTATACAAGGCATGCGAAATATTTAAAAAATACATTTGTGTAAATTTTGAAGAAAAACAACAAAATAATACAACAAAACTTTTTGGTTTCCTTAGACAGTGCATTTCGCACTATACGTACAAAAACTTTGAACAAAAAATTTGGAACCTTTTCAGAAAAAATTGGCGTTTGAGCGTTTCTGAAAATGCGAAATTTCGAGTTCATTTCCAAAAAAAATTTTTAGTTTTCGAAAAACTTTAAATGATATAATTTAAAGTACGTGTGCTCATAAATCTAATAATGTGAACAAATCGCCGATAATGTAAATATAAACGACGTGACAGGCTATTCAAAAAGTTTCATTTGTGTTATTTTCGCAAAAACAAAAGAATAGAGCAAAATAGCGTTTATGTCATCTCTTAAAGTACATTTCGCAATATCCCTACCAATAGTTTAAAGGGAAAAAATGGAGCCGATTTTGAAAAAATCTTGCTTTGTTATCTTTTAAAGTTGCATATATTGCACACAAGATTGCGCCATAACTACAAAAATTGTTTTAAAAAAAATTCATGATCTTAATGAAAGAACTAATTATGTACAACAAATTTCTTAGAAAGGAAAATTCTCTATCGTCAATATTGTAGTTGTAGGAAACGCCGAAAAAATTCAATCTTTTGCAATTTTCGAAAATTCAGTTATCAGTGAAATCGGACCTAAGCCATGTGTATTTTATTCAATTTTTACGAGAAATATAAAGAAAAAATTTGGAGCCATATTTGAGCAAATTTTTAAAATATCCGGGGGGGGGGGGGTCGTGTAATGTATCTCCAAAAAGTAATGCACGTTTTTGAAAATTGCAGAGCTTCGAATGACAGTAGATCGACAGCTGTTTTTTGTTGTTGTTTTTTCCAGTTTGGAAAAATTTGTACGCAGTGTAAACGCTAGTGTTGTTCACATACACCAGAGACACTGATGGACGTTTTTCCGTCAATCAATTTTTCGGTATTAAGGACCCACAAAACATGGATTCTGGCTACACCACGAGTTACAGGAAGTAATTTACTATACAACAACACGATTTATCCACATTTTCATTATCAGGACTCGGCTTTGAGAGTTTTCCTGCGCACGATATAACTTTCTCTTCGTATGAAGATTGAGAAGAGAGATAAAGTAAATAAATGTTCACAATTTGAAATTCCATTAATAAAATATTAATTATATCGAATTTAAAAGTAACTACTTTTTCTGCCTACTGTTTTTTTATTTCTTTCTATCAGCAATGAAAACAAAGAGATTACTTTTTCTGCCTACTGTTTTTTTATTTCTTTCTATCAGCAATGAAAACAAAGAGATGCACGTAGAAAACGCAGACACGAACAGAGAATCTTTGAAGCACTCTGTTCAAAATCTTTACGTGCAGCACATAGGAATGTCAGCAATTCTCAATTAGTATTAGACAAAATATGCTCATTGCAAAAATATAAACACATTTAAATAAAAACTATTTTTCAAAACTAATTAAATATATTTCCGGAAATAATTTCAAGAAAATTTGGTAATTTGTGAAAATACCTTAATAATTAGCAAATAATAAATATACTGTTAAGCAGATATTAAATGATCAGCAAAATATGTAAAATACGTAATACAGTACAAAATTTGTAACGAAAAATTTAAATATTTTGTTAGGATTGCAACAGTTCGCCTAAATTACAAAATGAGAACAGTAGACAAAACATATGTAATTACATTAGGCCCGGACTTTAGCCATGAGATCGACAAGCAGTACCGCGAAACAGAATTTTGACGTTACTGAAGATCATTTTTTTACATGACTAGAGAAGTCTATTTATCCGATTTCAGTGTATGATATGGCGTTAGATTCAGGGTGCATCTCGCCAGCGCGCAATTTTACCACTTTTTCAAATATGTCGCAAGTATAAAAACATTTTAAAAATTCGATTCGGCTATTTTACTGGGAAAAGGATTAACCAGGTGAATTCTATCAAGGTGACAAACGCCGTTTTGAAATGATAAATCGAATCGTAGGATAAAAGAGCTCTTGCGTTATCTCCGCTTGTTTTTTCTGGTAGTGAAATGGTAATGGAAGATCTTAGAAGTACAATATATCTAAAATACGATGTGAGGAGATGGAATATGGGTGATATTTACGCAATTAGTTCGATTTTTTCTTTTTGAAATCAGCACCAAAGCGGGATCGGTGTTTTGAGTGATACCTCAGACATTCTTATGATGGTATTCGAAGGAAGATGGAATATGTGAATAAGGTAATAGTTTTATACTACTATTAAAGATGATACGAGACCGTTTACCCCTATTACAGCATCACTAGTTTCATATGTGGGGAAAAAATATCTTGAGATGCGAAGTGACGGGGTGTCTGGCTTGCTGCCCCCGAAAGTTCAGCCTTCTTGTCCGTCGCCGATCCGCGGCGGCCGCCGCCCGGCTCGCCCGTGCCGGCTTGACCGCGCCGCCGGCCAACAATGTCCCGGCGGCGTGGAAGGGGAAGGGGGAGTGGGGTGAGGTGTTTTTCGAAATTTCACTTACCGTCGCTCCTATTTATCCGATTTGCATGTTTGATACGGCGTTGGATTCTGGAAGCGTGTCGCCATCGCGCTATAAGCCCACATTTTTGAAATTGTTCCCGGAAGTACGAGAAAAATTTTAAAAATCGAGTTTCTGCTAGTTTTTTTGGAAAAAGGGCTTCGTAGCGTAAATTCTATTATAAACAGGAGTCAAATGCCGTTTACAGATCGAAAATCGGACCATTTGTTCAGACGTAATCGGTAAAGTAAAATTCACTAAACTTGGTGCTGCCACGTGGTGGCGACAAATTGAACTAGTGTCGGTACATTTAGCCTTAAGGCTAAATGTACCGAAAAAAACTTGTAGGAAAATTCAATAGATCGCAGCACCATCAGCAGGAATTTACTTTACCGATAACGTCTGAACAAATGGTCCGATTTTCGATCTGTAAACGGCATTTGACTCCTGTTTATAATAGAATTTACGCTACGAAGCTCTTTTTCAAAAAAAGCTAGCAGAAACTCGATTTCTAAAATTTTTCTCGTACTTCCGGGAACAATTTAAAAAATGTGGGCTTATAGCGCGATGGCGACACGCTTCCAGAATCCAACGCCGTGTCAAAAATGCAAATCGGATAAATAGGGGCGACGGTAAGTGAAATTTCGAAAAACACCTCACCCCACTCCCCCTTCCCCTTCCACGCCGCCGGGACATTGTTGGCCGGCGGCGCGGTCAAGCCGGCACGGGCGAGCCGGGCGGCGGCCGCCGCGGCGCGGCGACGGGCAAGAAGACTGAACTTTCGGGGGCAGCAAGCCAGACACCCCGTCACTTCGTTGATGCTTCCGTCACTTCGCATCTCAAGATATTTTTTCCCCACATATGAAACTAGTGATGCTGTAATAGGGGTAAACGGTCTCGTATTATCTTTAATAGTAATATAAAACTATTACCTTATTCACATATTCCATCTTCCTTCGAATACCATCATAAGAATGTCTGAGGTATCACTCAAAACACCGATCCCGCTTTGGTGCTGATTTCAAAAAGAAAAAATCGAACTAATTGCGTAAATATCACCCATATTCCATCTCCTCACATCGTATTTTAGATATATTGTACTTCTAAGATTTTCCATTACCATTTCACTACCGGAAAAAACAAGCGGAGATAACGCAAGAGCTCTTTTATCCTACGATTCGATTTATCATTTCAAAACGGCGTTTGTCACCTTGATAAATTCACCTGGTTAATCCCTTTTCCAGTAAAATAACCGAATCGAATTTTTAAAACGTTTTCGTACTTTAGGACAAATTTCACACAGCACATACTTTCTCATAGTAATCTAATATCTTTGGTCTGGGCCAGTTTTACCATCTTTCCCCATCTTCTGACATCTATCGCCGCCCAAAATACATTTTTTGAACTTTTCTCATTTTTCAGCTTCTTAATGGTAGATACGAAATATTACTTTAGGATATTAAAGAAGAGTAAAACTTCGTCCTATATAGGAATTTTCATTGATAAATTTGGAGCCGCTCTTAAGAAAATGGCGTTTAAGCGTTACTGTAAATGCGAAAATGGAAGCTTCGGAATTTTCACAAGAATCTTTCGAGTTTTCGAACAACTTCATTTGGTGACATTTAAAGCACTTCTACTCACAAATGTAATAATGCATAAAATTTCTGGAAATGTGAATATTAATGGCGTGAGAGACACTTAAAAATACATTTATTTATTTTTTGAAAAATCAAAAAAATACAGCCAAATTAATTTTATGTTAACTTAAAGAATGAAAATAGCATTCGTACGAAAAGTTTGAAGAAGCAATTTGAGAAAATGGCGTTTGAACATTTGTGCAAATTCGGAAGTTTCAGTTCATTTTCACAGAAAACATCTGAGTTGTCGAGGAACTTTTAAGACATAATGTAAAGCACATGTACTCGTAAATGTAATAGTAGGGAGTTTTTGCACCCTCGAAAGTTACGTACTATCGATCTTCTGCTCATTCGCAGTGCAGGTTTCGCATCACTTTGGTGCATCTGCGCATGCGCAAAAGATCGATAGTACTTAACGTTCGAGGTGGCAAAAGTTCTCTAATATGAACAAATCGCCGTTAAAGAAAATATTTACTAAATGAAAGGCTAGTCAAAGAATTACATTTTTGTAAGTTTTGAAAAAACAAAGGAATAGAGCAATATGGCGTTTATGTCATCTCAGAGTACATTAGGTACTATCCTTTCCAAAAGTTTAAGGAAAAAAGTTGAAGTCGATTTTGAGAAAATCTTGTTCTTGTAATTTTTAAAAATTGCACAAATTGCCCTCAATATTGCGCGAAAACTACTAAAAATTTCAAAAAAATGTGCATGACCTTATTGAAAGAACTAAGTATGGAGAACAAATATAATTTTAAAGGAAAATCTCTATCTTCAATTTTGTAGTTGTAGGAAGACGCCGAAAAAAAATTCGAACTTTTGCAATTTTCCCAAAATAAGTCAGCAATAAAAATAAGAGCTATGCCACCTTGAGTGTATTTTACTTTATTTTTACAATTAATTTAAGGAAAGTATTTGGAGTAATTTTTGATTGATTGTTAGTGATTTTGGGCGCGTCAACTGCTTTGGTCATTAGTCCCGTAAGTGCAATGCATGTTTATTTCATCGTGAGGTGGAAGAGATGTTGCCCGCTATGCCGATGGCGAGATCCGGCCCTGACCTTCCGTCCACTAGCGGGGCTTCCCAACCAGGTATCTGCCACCAGCGGGGCACCACCCCAGCCGGGACAAGCTCTAAATCACCGACCGATTTACCTGTCGGCTTGCCGGGTTCTTTCTTAACAAGGTATCTCCCACCAGCAGTGCACGGCCCACAGCCGGGACAAGTTCCAATCCTCCCACTGGTCTCCCAGCATATATGGTAGTGTTGTGCAAGTGAGTGTGTGTGTGTGTGTGAAGATAGGACAAGGAAGAGGAAGGAAATATCGCGCGAGGTCCGTTTGTTAGGGTATTTCTTCGGCATTTGTTTGATGTTGATCGGAGAAACTACGGAAAACTTCCAATCAGAGCAGCCGGTCGCTAGAATTTTCCGTCAGACTCGGTTGAATTCTACATCTAACTGACAAGCTAGTGTTGAAAAATCCTGCCACCGTCGGGACTCGAACCTAGCACCTCTCGGTCAGAGGCATTGCAGTGACATCAGTTGATGCACTGAGCCACCTATCCTGGTTGACATTTTTGAGAAAATGTTGAAAATGTCCCTGGGGCTTAATAAAAAGTATCTCCAAAAATTAATGAATGTTTTTAAAAATCGCAGAACTTCGACTCAGACCAGATCGACAGGGGTTTATTCAGTTGAGCAAAAATTCTACACATAGTTTAGGCGCTAGTGGTGTTCACATACGCCCAGACAGGCAGACACAGACAGATGGACGGACGAACGGACGTTAAAAAGTCAAAACACACATACACCCTTTCGGTATCTATCAGGGGACCCCAAAACGAGTACTTCCGTTAATATCTCGAAATAGATTTTCCGCAGCATTACATAACTTTGAGTAACTAACACGAGAAAGTAACTGGTGGTGCTACAGAATGGCACAGACTTTCCCGTATTAGTTTTCAATTTCCTATAGTCTCAGCCAGCTATTCGGACTTTGTCGTAGTAAAATTTACTATTTTGTTGGCATGGGCTAGATTTATGGCCTTGCCCCATCTTGCCACCTGCCATTTAATGCACCCAACTTATTTTTTAGGTTTTCTCAATTATTCGGTTTCCTAATGGTAGATTCAAAATATTGCTTTTAGAATATTAAAGAAGACTGAAACCTTGTCCTTTACGACAATTTTCATTCATAAACTTGATACCGTTTTTAAGAAAAGGGTGTTTAAGCGTCTGTGCCAATGTGAAATATGAAGCCCTTTTTCACAGGAATCTTGAGAGTTTTTTTAAAAATTTATTTTAAGATATTTTAAGCTCTTCCATTCACAAATGCAATAATGTTTACAAATCGCTGCAAATGTGCATACAAGGCATGCGAAATATTTAAAAAATATATTTGTGTAAATTTTGAAGAAAAACAACAAAATAATACAACAAAACTTTTTTGTTTCCTTAGACAGTGCATTTCGCACTATACGTACAAAAACTTTGAACAAAAATTTGGAACCTTTTCAGAAAAAATTGGCGTTTGAGCGTTTCTGAAAATGCGAAATTTCGAGTTCATTTCCAAAAAAAATTTTTAGTTTTCGAAAAACTTTAAATGATATAATTTAAAGTACGTGTGCTCATAAATGTAATAATGTGAATAAATCGCCGATAATGTAAATATAAACGACGTGACAGGCTATTCAAAAAGTTTCATTTGTGTTATTTTCGCAAAAACAAAAGAATAGAGCAAAATAGCGTTTATGTCATCTCTTAAAGTACATTTCGCAATATCCCTACCAATAGTTTAAAGGGAAAAAATGGAGCCGATTTTGAAAAAATCTTGCTTTGTTATCTTTTAAAGTTGCATATATTGCACACAAGATTGCGCCATAACTACAAAAATTGTTTTAAAAAAATTCATGATCTTAATGAAAGAACTAATTATGTACAACAAATTTCTTAGAAAGGAAAAGTCTCTATCGTCAATATTGTAGTTGTAGGAAACGCCGAAAAAATTCAATCTTTTGCAATTTTCGAAAATTCAGTTATCAGTGAAATCGGACCTTAGCCATGTGTATTTTATTCAATTTTTACGAGAAAAATAAAGAAAAAATTTGGAGCCATATTTGAGCAAATTTTTAAAATATCCGGGGGGGGGGGGTCGTGTAATGTATCTCCAAAAAGTAATGCACGTTTTTGAAAATTGCAGATCTTCGAATGACAGTAGATCGACAGCTGTTTTTTGTTGTTGTTTTTTCCAGTTTGGAAAAATTTGTACGCAGTGTAAACGCTAGTGTTGTTCACATACACCAGAGACACTGACGGACGTTTTTCCGTCAATCAATTTTTCGGTATTAAGGACCCACAAAACATGGATTCTGGCTACACCACGAGTTACAGGAAGTAATTTACTATACAACAACACGATTTATCCACATTTTCATTATCAGGACTTGGCTTTGAGAGTTTTCCTGCGCACGATATAACTTTCTCTTCGTATGAAGATTGAGAAGAGAGATAAAGTAAAATAAATGTTCACAATTTGAAATTCCATTAATAAAATATTAATTATATCGAATTTAAAAGTAACTACTTTTTCTGCCTACTGTTTTTTTTATTTCTTTCTATCAGCAATGAAAACAAAGAGATGCACGTAGAAAACGCAGACACGAACAGAGAATCTTTGAAGCACTCTGTTCGAAATCTTTACGTGCAGCACATAGGAATGTCAGCAATTCTGAATTAGTATTAGACAAAATATGCTCATTGCAAAAATATAAACACATTTAAATAAAAACTATTTTTCAAAATTAATTAAATATATTTCCGGAAATAATTTCAAGAAAATTTGGTAATTTGTGAAAATACCTTAATAATTAGCAAATAATAAATATACTGTTAAGCAGATATTAAATGATCAGCAAAATATGTAAAATACGTAATACAGTACAAAATTTGTAACGAAAAATTTAATAATTTTGTTAGGACTGCAACAGTTCGCCTAAATTACAAAATGAGAACAGTAGACAAAACATATGTAATTCCATTAGACCCGGACTTTAGCCATGAGATCGACAAGCAGTACCGCGAAACAGAATTTTGACGTTACTGAAGATCATTTTTTTTACATGACTAGAGAAGTCTATTTATCCGATTTCAGTGTATTATATGGCGTTAGATTCAGGGTGCATCTCGCCAGCGCGCTATTTTACCACTTTTTCAAATATGTCTGCAAGTATAAAAACATTTTAAAAATTCGATTCGGCTATTTTACTGGGAAAAGGATTAACCAGGTGAATTTATCAAGGTGACAAACGCCGTTTTGAAATGATAAATCGAATCGTAGGATAAAAGAGCTCTTGCGTTATCTCCGCTTGTTTTTTCCGGTAGTGAAATGGTAATGGAAGATCTTAGAAGTACAATATATCTAAAATACGATGTGAGGAGATGGAATATGGGTGATATTTACGCAATTAGTTCGATTTTTTCTTTTTGAAATCAGCACCAAAGCGGGATCGGTGTTTTGAGTGATACCTCAGACATTCTTATGATGGTATTCGAAGGAACATGGAATATGTGAATAAGGTAATAGTTTTATACTACTATTAAAGATGATACGAGACCGTTTACCCCTATTACAGCATCACTAGTTTCATATGTGGGGAAAAAATATCTTGAGATGCGAAGTGACGGAAGCATCAACGAAGTGACGGGGTGTCTGGCTTGCTGCCCCCGAAAGTTCAGTCTTCTTGCCCGTCGCCGCGCCGCGGCGGCCGCCGCCCGGCTCGCCCGTGCCGGCTTGACCGCGCCGCCGGCCAACAATGTCCCGGCGGCGTGGAAGGGGAAGGGGGAGTGGGGTGAGGTGTTTTTCGAAATTTCACTTACCGTCGCCCCTATTTATCCGATTTGCATTTTTGACACGGCGTTGGATTCTGGAAGCGTGTCGCCATCGCGCTATAAGCCCACATTTTTTAAATTGTTCCCGGAAGTACGAGAAAAATTTTAAAAATCGAGTTTCTGCTAGCTTTTTTTGAAAAAGAGCTTCGTAGCGTAAATTCTATTATAAACAGGAGTCAAATGCCGTTTACAGATCGAAAATCGGACCATTTGTTCAGACGTAATCGGTAAAGTAAAATTCACTAAACTTGGTGCTGCCACGTGGTGGCGACAAATTGAACTAGTGTCGGTACATTTAACCTTAATGGCTATATATCACCTTTGAAATACTACTTGGAAAGTATGTAATGAAGTAATTCTTTTAGAATTACCGTAAACCCTCATTTATACGAATTCCAAGGGACCGAAATGATCGGAGTTCTGTTATAAAAATTCGTATTAACCGAGTATTATAAATGTCCATATTACCGTAACCCCTTACCGGGACCGAAGTTTTGTTCGTGTTAGGGCGAAATTGGTGTTAAGCGACTCAGTGCTAATGAGGGTTTACTGTAGGAAAATGCTTTGATGTCTGTTCTTCAATTATTCTTGTTGTGACTTGCGATCCTGTTAAAACTAAAGTAACTAGTGGTGCTAAAAAAGCATGTTCTCGCTCGTATTTTCAAGCAAAATAATGGGATACACGATTTGCCAATTGTTCATACCGCTAGCAAGAAAATGAAAATGGATAGAAAAAATATAATATTTTTATATACAAAATTTCTCGGTTTCTTTACTTGCTTTACTTATTTCCACATCTTATTAAGCAAAGCGATATCATATTGCTTTTCACATTTAACCCAATGAAAGGACGCAATTTAAAATAGGTTTTAAATAATTTCCAAAAGATTCATTTTAAAACTTATAACAAAAGCTCAAAGAAGAAACGAGTAAAGAAATATGAAGTGAATATACAAATTCTAACTTACGATGCATCCAATTGGTTAGCAGCACCATTCATTTTCCGTTCAGGAAGCACAGTAAATTGGGAGCGGTCGGCTATTTTTGTCGTCAAATTACTCAAAAAATACTTATATTGTCGTAAAATTCAACATGACCTTATTTGAAGATTTGCTTTTGACACATTTCACTAAGAAAAAATGTACCTTTATAATAGTAGTTGTAGAAAGATACTGAAAAAAATTGAATTTTTTCAATTTTCGAAAAATCAAAGTTTTCAACCAACATGAGACCTGTGCCATTCTCTTAAACCTTCTTCAGACTATCCAAAAACCAAATTTAATCAAAATTGTTGGCCCCATTTTTTGAAATTTTGAAAATGTTCCAGGGGATTGTAAAGTACCCCCGAAAATTAAAATCTGTTTCCAATTTAAGGGGCCGCTACATCAGCCAGATCGATCGGGGAATATCAATTTTGGAGAAAATCGGCTGAACAGCTTAGCCACTAGCGTTGTTTACAGATGGACAGACGTTTTGCCGTCAGTCGATTTTTCGGTATCAAGGAACCATAAAACGGCTTTTGGCTACACCATGTGTTAAGTTTTTTTTCTTTCTAAATTTAAAAACAGGATTTATCTAGTTTTTTGTTACCAGAACCCTGGAAAAAGAGTTTTTCTATCGAAAATTCTCAATTTTTTCGCGCAATATTACATAACTTTCTCTTCTTAATACGTTTTTTCTTGAGCGCGAGAAAGTAAAAATAGTGGGGCCACAACAGCACGTACTTTCTCGTGATATTGTTAATGGTTGTGTAGTACAATAAAATGACAATTTCTGTCTTACACTTAAACTACCTTTTAAAAAATTCTTAAACTTAACGCAAGAAATACATACTATATTTTTTTAAATTCAAACGTTTAAACGAAAATAGTTTCTGTTCTTGAATTCAGTGTTTTCAGGTTTTACGTAAGTGTAGCAACGATGTGTATTTTAGCTGTAAATAAAATTATTAGATTATATACTTAGGTTTTTATATCGTGGCATGTCAAGGCCCGTCTTAACGATGGAATATGCCGTGATGTATTCCACCATGAAGACGGGCCTTGACGTGCCTAGTTATAAAAACCGAAGTTTACTTGTATTAACGCGAACCAACGGCGACCATCACTATCGCCTTCCGTTATCAGTGCAGCACTGCTTCAATGGGTTGCTACAAGCAACAACGGCCGCTGATTCGTATGGCATACACATTTTGATAACAAAATGCAAATGGATATAAAAATATAACTTCATCAAAACTACTAGTTTCTATTCAGGAGTAATTTAAGAATTACTTCTCATTCCGTCTCTTACCATACAAAGCGAATGTGATTTTTTAAATGTGAAAATGAATAACACTCATTGAGTCTGACAATACAACGTGAGAGGAAGTAATTAACTAAATGTGAGGAACAAGATTTATCCACTTTTTCATTGTCAGGACCTGGCAGTAAGGGTGTCTGCCGAAAATTCGCCGTTTTGCGGAGCTTGATTACACTTTCTCTTCTTACGAAGTAAGAGCGATAAAGTAAAAATTAATTTTGATTCACGATACCTTTTTTATTAGGTGTTTGTTTGCATTTGAAGATTTTTTTCATCCAATTTTTATAAAATTTTGTTAACATCGAAGTTTAAAAAAACAAATAAACAGTGTTAATATCAAAGTTAAATAAAAAATTATTTAAATAAAATTTCATAAAAATAAAAGTGATTTTCAGTGAAAGTAAGGGTTATAATATAGGAATTCCTGTAAATTTTAGAAAATTTGCTGCATGTCTATTTACTGAATAGGAGGGTGGTTTGAAAATGTATTGTAAATTGAAAGTTGCAAAAGGGGTACAAAACATAACAAAACAAACATTACATTATTAATGTTATTACCTCATAACACTCTTAAGTTTCAAATATTTGTAATATCAGTGACAACTTGTATTTGTGATCCGATGTCAGTTGCAAGTACTTCATTTATTTTCTCCTTTCTTGTGCAGGATAGCATACGGTGCTCGTGCGCTGAATGAAGGTGGTTTCCAATCCATTCCAAAACTCACCTTCCCTGGAGGGTGCTTGGTGGGATGTAGTGCCGGATTCTTGAATGTCCCTAAAATCAAGGGCACTCACAATGCCATGAAGAGTGGCATGTTGGCAGCCGAGAGTGCTTTTGACGCTGTGACCAACGAAAATAATCAGTCACCTACTGCAGGTAGGAAGTTTCCAGAAGAAATTACATGTGAGATTTCACCAATTACAGAAAAATGTGGTTGGGGAAAAAATTAAGTTTTGTTTTATGTTGATAGGAATTGAGCCCAAAGATTATGAAGAGAAAATCAAGAGTAGTTGGATATGGAAAGAGCTGAAACAAGTGAGGAATGTTCGTCCTTCCTTCCACAATCCTTTTGGAATGTATGGTGGAATGGCCTATTCCGGTTTTACCCTCATGATTCGTGGTGCTGAGCCGTGGACTCTCAGTCATGGAGGTTAGTTCAACAAAGGGTGGAGATTTGTGCTGAAATTAAAATACAATTTCTGTTACATAATTTATGTTTATAGAAATTATATTCTTTTGCCATTATTGTGTGTTTTGTTTGGCTTTCATTAATTTCTTGTATGAAGAATAACTTTCTAATGAATGTACCAAAGCATCAAAGGGTCTCTCATGTGGGACAGATAAAACATGCTCTCAAACAAAGAATAAAGAAACATTTCAATAACATTAAGGAGACTGGCAAAAAATTAAACTCTATTTCTTGCCTTCTGCTTGATTTTGTTCATTCTTTCAATTTAGTCAGCTCTACCACTTTGGGTAATGAACCCAGAAAATATTCTATATTAATCTCAGAAACAATATGTATAAAGAAACTCAATAACATTAATATTTGGAATTGATTCTATTCACAAAAATTTTTGATATTCTGTCTAAAATAAGAATACCCTAAAACATATTTATACATTGTGATATGTTTCGTTTGACATTATTTTTATTAAGTGTACGTCTTTTTCGATTAGTGTCTTCCCTTCCACCTCAGATTAGTATATTTTTTGTTGTTTTTATCCAATGTGGCTCCTATTTGGCTTATCGCTAAATTCTGGCATATTCCCTGAATTGTGTGGAAGCTGGATTAGGTATTCCAGAACTCAAGAAAAACAAAAAAAATCAAATGTTTCAATCTTTCATTCAATATCCATTCTAAGCTTCATTCCAAAACTCTTTGATGAAGTTGTCGCTAGTGCTATCACATCTAGTATTGATTTCACCCTGTCTGATAATCAACATGGTTTCTGACCAGCAAGATTCACCACTACCTTATTATTCTTTGTAATTTCATTGCCAAGGCTGTTGGTGATGGAATTCAGGTTAAGGTGACTTTTATTGATTATGAAAAGGCCTTTGACTGGTTTAATCCAAGCCAGTTTTAGCCAATGTTATCCTTACCTCAAGACCAAGAAACCGTTTGTCTTGGTTTGCGGATACAGTTATCATTTATTTGAGGTTTCATCTGGTGTCCTTCACGGATCACATCCAGGGCTTTTATTGTTCGATGTGTACATAAACAACTTGCCATATGTTATAACTGAAAGGAATGTATTACTGTCTGTTGATGATGTAAAAATTTATTTGAGGATTCAAAATTTTGAGGATGCTAATAAGCTTCAACTTCACCTTTCATCTCTGATGGATTGGTGTGAGAACAAAATGTTGCAGTATGTTGAAAAATGCTATGTTGTTAGCTATACAAGGAAATGTCAACTCATCCAATATACCTATAACATTCCTATAACATTGAAGACCAGTGACTGAAAGCTGTGGACAAAATAGAGACCTAGAAACTGCTATTTGAATCAGTAGTGAGATTTGTTCTGGAATATGCCTCGATAGTGTGAACTCATACTAGTGATTTATTGGTGGGCATGGAGAGTCCAGAATAGGTGTCTGCTCCCTTTAGCCTTCTTGAATGGCTCTCTGATGACCAGACTGGAACACAATTGTGATGACTTTTGAGTTTTGATGAAGATACCAAAATTAACAGACACAATATTCGTCTATGATCCTCCTGACCTTACTCACCAGAACCATCCAATGCCCAGATGTTTTGGTGGAGCTCCTTTTTTATACTCTACATCACAGAAGCCAAAACTATTAACAGTTTTTCCTACCATAAGGCAGAACTGATATCCTTTTCTAAGATATCTTGTACATACTGGCACGTGAGGCCCACAATTTGTGCTACGATATTGACATTTTTGATGATGACAAAACTAAATTTAGTGAAATTCTCAAATGCATTTTTTTCCATTGTAAATCACTAACTACTTACTTCTCTTTTACAATTTACTTTTATTTATTGACTGGCTGTGAATACTACTTTATATTCGTTTATTTTTTAATACTTTACTAGTTTTTCTTAAATTTATTTAATGTTTTTTGTTTGTTATTTACATACTTAATTGATTTGTAGTAATACTTTTATGCCAAAATTATTTCATTGTACCAAAATTATTAATAGAATTTTCCATGTATGACATAAATAAATAAATATTCTCTATTTAAAAACAATAGAAATTAATGACGTATCAAATAAAAGAAACATAGTGATAATTACAGATAAATTAAATTGAAATATGCTCTAATAACCTTCAACTTTAAAAATCTTTTGGATTTCCATGGATATTAATTTATAATAATAATAATAATAATAAAATTGCCTTTATTAGTGGCGAGGCTCAGGCCATTTGGCCTGCTCTTCCGCCTAACCACATTAAATAAATACATTATTTCCTAAACTAGGAAGAAGATCTAGGGGGGCAAGATACTTTTACTTCTGGGAGAGAAAACTAGGGACCATCCCGGCATACGCCTTAAGCGATTGAGTAAACCCAGAAAACCTCAATCAGGATGGCGGCTGAAGGCCGAGGACATTGACAAAAATAGTAAATCTAAATTTACTTAATACATTAATTAGAAAAATAACAAATTACAATATAAATTAATTAGAAGAAAAATAATCAACGGTAATACAAAAAAGGCAAAAATAAGAAACAAAACTTATACAATAAGAATAAATATTGTGAAATGTTAAGTAGTGATACAATATCTGCAACAATATGGTAACATAATATTGATACATACAACTGATAATTATAAGAATAAAGATTAGAATATTTTCAATTTCTATATTAGTTACAATCAAATAAAAGTTATTTTATAAGATGTCCAGCGAAAAGAAAATTTAAAGTTTACAGATATCACAGACAAAAGAAATTTAATTTTAAGATAAATAGATAGTAGCAGATAAACATTCTACACTTTATGATGATTTATAATAAAAATAACCGTCGATTTCTTGGGAATGAGAGTCCAGTTAAGTTTAAAAACCGTTTGAGTACAAATTAAATTATAAATCTTGTTTTTGAAGGAGGTCTTTAAAGGCTTAATGATTTCCCGGAAATCAATATAAATTTTAGTTTAGATGCTAAACAATTACTTAACTTGTGTGTACGTATTCAATATGGTTAGTTATTAATATTATTTTGATTCTTTGTCATTTAATTTATCATGTTTTCCAAGAAAAGCGGACTTGAGCACTCTTTAGCAAGAAATCGACAAAAATATAAAAGAGACAGTAAAAATGAAATTAATTACTAATACAACTAGGTAAAAATATTTTTCATCAATTATTTGAAATAATGTTACACTACCATAAGTACGTAGTAAGTTTGAGTTTTGTAAATTGTATGGCAAAAATATTAGAGGCTAAGCTTACATGCCTTGGAAAATAATAGAGCTTTTAATAGCTTCTTAAAAGAATTGACAGAAGGACTGTGTTTAATGTTCTTTGGGAGACAGTTCCAAGCTCTCGTTACGCCTACGGTAAATGACTTGTTATAATAATTAGAATTATGTTTTGGTATTTGAAATAATACCAAATTTATAACTATCTGTGAGAGTTATCAAGTTTATTCATTATTGGGAGTGGTGATAAAGCATTTCAACTAAGTTAGAGAGACTTATGTGGCAATTTTCTGTTTTGTTCTTCAAATAAGGCTTTATTTTGAATACTATATTCACATTGTTATTTTTATTTTTTTTTTTTTTTTCAGACCCTGACTACAAAAGACTGAAGCCCGCTGCAGAAAGCACACCTATAGAATATCCAAAGCCAGACAACGTAATAAGTTTTGATTTACTTTCTTCTGTTGCTTTGACGGGAACAAACCATGAAGGCGACCAACCCCCACACCTCACATTGAGAGATGACACTGTTCCTGTGAAGAGAAATTTGGCTGTGTTTGATGGCCCAGAGGGCAGGTTCTGTCCTGCTGGTAAGTTCTGAAGTTCATTGTAGAAGTGTTGTTTATATAACGAGTGCCAAAAGTGAGTCTGGCTGATGAATGAACTGTTGCCAGACGAGGTGGCAGTAGAAGCTGAGACTGGTATTGGGAAAGCAGTATGTCAAAGACTCTTTTCTTATGAGTAGCATATATGGTTTTTTAGCTCGAATTCTTGGAAAGTTTTAAGTATGTACTCTTGTGATCATTCTCAATACGCGAAGTAGCAGTCATGTTGATTCATGTCACCTCAGTATTTAACTTTACAGTACTCATTTGTTTCGTAAAGCAATGTTTCCTTTGCAATATGCATAGGGCAAAGTTGATTTTGCCATTTGTGTACTGCAAAGTAACACTTTTCAATCAGTAAACAGTTGAGGTAAATTGTAGTTTCCATGCATGGGTGCTGAAATTACTATTTTTCTTCGTGGGATTTTCTAGAGGATCTGGGGAAGGATGGATGGCTTCTCTTTCATATTTGCTCTTTTTCTACACCACCTTTATTGTGCCTATTTTGACACTTATTAAGAAAACTAAATTAATAATTGTTTCTTTCTTTGAAGATTATTTACCTCTGGTTAGAAAATTGATACAACAAATAGTAATGAGTAAGTGAAAGTAAGGTTTTAGTCTCCTGTAAAATTAGATAGTGTAACATGCTTGTATATTAATAACACGTATTGCTGGTTGGGCCCATGTAAACATTCCATATTTGTAAGTCATTTTGAAAGTGAAATGCTTCATACTGGATTCCAATTTTGAAGGCCCAAGTCCTAAGCTATGTATTTCATCACCTAGACCTGGTGCTGTGTGTAAGTAAAATAGTCATAATAGTATTTAAGGATTCTAAAATGCACACAATTTCAAGTAGTTAATTCAAATAGATTCTACTTTTCTGATCACATGTGCTTTGGAATACAGGAAACTCCTCAGAAAGGCCAGTAACATACCTGAAGGTCCAAGAGAGTCACATTTTGTTGATTGCAGTCAGAAACATAATTTGGGTCCTTTGGTGAACCAAAAATAGAAGCTTAAGTACCTACAACCCATAGTTTTTGAACAATGCTTGATGATAACATATGTTGCAGGATTCATAGAACTATCTTCAAAATGTACTTTTTGGTCTTAAATCCATGTGATTTTCCTTTTGGGGGATTTTTCCCTATCTAGCAGTTTCACATTTATAAGACTTGGTTTTGAAGAGGTCTTCAAAATCACCAATAACTTTCCTTTGTGTAATACATATAGAAGGAACGATTTTACAGCTAAATAGGTTTTTCCGAGCTTATTTTTTACTTGATATTTATGAGCAATTTAGTAGTATTTCTCATTAACCTTGTTTTTTTTAGGTGTTTATGAGTTCGTGCCTTTGGAAGATGGTAGTGGGCAACGGCTGCAAATCAATGCCCAGAACTGCATCCATTGCAAGACTTGTGATATAAAGGATCCCAGTCAGAACATCAATTGGGTTGTTCCAGAGGGTGGTGGAGGCCCAGCTTACAATGGCATGTAAAATACATCAGGAAAGAGGTGCAAAAGACTTCTGTCCCTCGAGGTGATTTCTCAAAGTTATTACATGAATAGCTAAGTCTGAAATGAATGTAGAATGTTGTTGATGTGTGAAGATTTATGTGGTGTGTGGTACATTGTATCAGTTGAGCTTGTGTATAATTTTTTTTTTTTATACGAAGTATCTTCTCAGAAACTTAGCCCATTTTTATGCTTCCAATATAAAAGAAATCGGATTACTGTTCAAATATCATGTGTTCTTATCAAATTATTGAGCAGAGAGATAATTGCTATTTTTAAAGTGAAGTTCAAAAATTCAATTTTATTATTTTCAATTGATTTGGTCTTTGGAAAATATGGATGTAACATATTTCAGTGTAATATTATAATTTGTAAATAATGAGAAACAAAAGTTATAACATCATTGTTATTCAGAAGACCTTGTAACTATGGTTTTGGATTAATTTCGAAGTTTTTTTGTTATTGATTTGTTTAATTTTATTTGTTGTAATCTCTCATTTATTATTATATTTACAGTTTTCTAATAAATGTAAATTGTACATTATATTCATGCATGATGTATTCTTTTACTTTTTTGCTTTTTTGGTTGTAGAAGTGTTTGGAAGTACTCTAGAAAAGATTCAAAATGTACTGTCAGATAGTATTCATTTCTGAGCTAGAAATGCGTGTGGTTTAGGTTTATCCAAATTTTTGAAGTACATTGTAGGTACATAATATTTTTAGAATGATAGATAAATTTTGGTGCTATGCATGTTTTTACAAATTCCACGACTTGATTCTAAGTCTGTTCTTTGCACTATCAATGCAATTTCTTTTGGTAGCTTAATCCATGACACACTCATGTGTGAAGTTTCACACCACAAAAGGTGGAACACAAGAAATAATGGAAAATAGATTAATAGAATTTAGTTTAACCATAGCTCAAGCAATACGTAATTTACTTTTTTGGTAACCTCCAATGCAAATTTGGGTTATATTTTGCCCAAGTAAGTTTGCATAGTGTAATGAAGTTTTGTAGTTATGTATTTACTGTATATTTATAAAGTTTTATACCAATTTGAATTATTACAAATGTTAAATATATGACTGAATTGTGTCAAGTTTTATAAGTGAATAGATATATTTTACATACAAAAAGTGACTTCTTAATTGGTCTTGCATGAAGAGATTGACTTGCACCATACATCCTTTTGTATGTCAGCCTGTAGGGGGAGTTTTTTATAAGATTTTTTGAGCACTTGTTTCACTCCTCTTTTCCTGCTTTTGTTGTTGCTCTCTTTCCTTAAAATTGATCAGCTTGAAGTTAGCACAAAACAATTCAGGAATAAACTGCTGCATTCTTTTTCCATCTAATCAATAGAAGAGATTAATATGATACCTGGGTTAATTCATCAGTTCAGCTTACTTCCTTCTGTATCCATCAAGTGAACATCTCATTAATATTGTGATTGACTCTGTGGATTACTACATAACCAACAAAGTCTATTAAATTTACAAAGTTTGTGTGAAATTTACAACTGCAATTACTCTGTATTCATAATCATATGTTGAGGGTTTATTTCACCAAGTAAATAGGGGAAATTCGATCCTATGGTTTCTACAGCTGGTAGATAGAGGGCATTAACTCCATGGTGGCTTGTACGGAAGAGATTGTGGAATTTGGCGAATGATAGTTCGGTGATAAAAATGTCTTTATAAAAGTATGGAGTGGTAAGGTAGGTACCCTCTCTTGTACAATAGAAAAAAATACTTTTCTTAGAGTTCAAGAAGAAAACTAAATCTGATCCTTGCACACATTCACACTAAATAAAAGAGACCTAAATAAAAATATAATTTGCATTCTAGTATTGATTTAGTAACTTTACACAATCCTTATTAACCAACTTATTAACTTTAGACAATTCTTTGCATGATACTTCATTCAATAGAGTTCTTCAAAATCATTGGATTTGTGTAAAAAAAGGAATTGTATATTATATGCAATCTGTCCCATTCTTTTAACATTTCATCAAATTGCTGATCTCAATTCTTTACAGTGTGTGCTGTATTTTACTGTGTTTTACGCTGTATTTGTATTTTATGAATTGTAGTAGGATCTGAATTTTTACTACCAAATAGTTTAGAAGGCGTGCAGAAATAATTAACCCTTTATGTCCTCAAGGTACTTGTAGGTACCACTATGTTTAAGCACCACAACAATGGGTACACTGCCTGGAATCGAGTCTATTCTGAGAATCAACAATGCCTGGGAATGTTATTAGTTGTTGCCAGATAAACTTGATGCGAATCATTTAATTTTCTCTTTGCTTGAAACTAGAATATGTCGATAGGCATCATTGAAAAGTCGTGTTCTCTGAACGTCGATTCACGACTTTATTGAATCATCATTTTCAGTTTTTAATTCTTATCGCAATTGCTTATTTTATTTTTTATTTTATTCTGTGTTCTCAGGTAATGTAATCTATAAAATAATTTACATATTTTTTTTTCATAGGTATTGTTTATTTTATAAATTTACTTTTTGGAACTAGAAAGTACCGTCAGGACTCTGGCGCATTCAAATACAAACATTTTGCTAAACATAACGCAACTTTTTCTGGTGTAAATATTTACGGTTATATCTGTAGGTGTAAAATGCTGCTGTCTACATTGACAGAAGATGAAATAACATTTGTTTTGGAAGAAGTACCATCTGAGGTAGACACCCCCGAGGAGTGCAGCTCTGATGATAATGATGAGACAAATGATATTTCTGCACTTTCGTTCGCTTTATTTACAGAGACAGAAAGTCAAAAAATGGTGGCACAGACTATTTTTTGCTCTGATTGAAAGAGCATTTGTAAACTCAATCATCATTTACAAAGACATAAATGGGGAATTGTCCCTTTTGGATTTTAGAAGAAAATTAGCAATTGGCCTAATTGCGAATGGAAGCACTCCAAACAAAAGAGCGATAGACCATCATCATCACTATCGTCATCAAATTCTCCATCGCCTGTGTCAAATCGCCGGAAGAAAGGAGAATTTTCGGTTTCTAAAGATATCAGAATACAAAATACAGGTGCCTATTGGCCTCTTTTTGTCTCCCAAAGAGGAAGATATGAATTATGTGCAATTAAAAAAAATCAATCAAGACCTCATTCTAAACGTAATTTTGCCAAGTTTTCCTTTGTTGCAATGAAAGTAAAAATTGTTTTTCAGAATATCATCAAATATAAAAAATAAACAAATATTAAAATAAGGGTCATTTTTATTTGCCTACCCACAGATCCTGACGGTACTTAGAAGTACCAAGGCCAAAATTTCCAAAATTATATATTCGAACTCGTTTCTTTTTCTTTCATTGCTTATTCAATATCATAATGCATCATATAAAACAAAAATATTACATTTTTTTCTTTCACAAATTAATTCAAGACTGAAAGGGTTAATGAAATTAAATGTGTGTACATTTATTGAGAAAAATATTTAATATTCATGAAATTACACTTATGCCACTTAAAGATGTTAACTTTATGCCTGAGGTTTTACGATCTCAATTTTTTCGTGTGTATTTTTCTGTATTTCAGTAAAGTAATGGTAGTATACAGAATCATAATGATAACAAAGCCTGAGTGTTAATTTACAACTTGTTTAATGCAAATTATTTATTTGTAAAATAGAATTGGAAATGAAAAAAGCCCCAGTCTTCCTGATTTTCAGATGCAAATTGACGGTAAGGATGCCAATGATCATCCACCAAGAATTTAATGTCTCCTGCTGAGAAATAATAAATTTATCCTTAACGGTATTTATTCGACTGCTGAAAAAGCAAAGGTGGTCATTGTTTCTTCAGTTTGTCAATTTGCCTCTCCTGACGGAGTTTTGAAAGTCATGTGTGGAGCAAATTGCCGATTCACCCTCTACCTTCTCATGATCTGCTTTTCTTATTGTGCCTGTAAAATTGTGAACTTCTTTTGAAAATGAATTATTTCCCCCTTCAGGAGAAAGAAACCACTTAAATTGTTCCTTAAAACCATATGCGAGTCTTGCATGGTGTTGTTTGTGCGGACAAAGGAAATTCAGTCAAGTGCTGCGATTAAATATGTTCCTTTTATGGGCCTGAATTATGTCTCTTGTAAAATTACATTCACTTCTTATAGAGCCACTTTTACAGGTGGAGCAAAGCTGTATCTTTTTCTCTTAATGCTTTTCTTTTAGTGTACAACATTTTATAAATGTTTTAATGAACAAATAAACTTCTCTTACTATTGTTGGTGAAATGTATAATGTTTATTATAATAAATGAAATTAAATTTAATGTGGGAATAGGGAGGTTAAAAAAGGATTATGAAAAGAGACAAACATTGTAGGTACTAAAATACTAAGATTCTTCTTTTATATGAATTTATACCATGTATAGAGTAATCCTTATGACTTCCAGATGTTACTCACGGTCTCACGTGGGCATTATGCATTTTAAGATAAATGGAGTAATCTTCTCAAGTTAATAAATGAATTAAATTGTTGAACACATTGAACATCCTCCTTCTGCAACAATTGATGTGCCTTCTACCTATTACTACTCCATTATTTCGTTTCATAATAAAAAAAAAAAAAGCACTGCTCAGAGGTTGGCAACAGTAATTGAATATTCACTTTCCTTGGAGAAATACGTTTTTATTAATAATCTGAAGCAAAGAGACACTGTAAGACATGGTAAAAGGTATTGCAGTGACCAGAAGTCATATTGGTACTTCGTGTAGTTAACAAAAGCATGTTTTGAAAATATGAATTCAGAAATGTGTTTTCTTAGTTATAAATTTCGTTCACTTTTTTTTCTACTCATATTTTTCTCTCAAAATGTGTCCCTTCGAAACTTTAATTTCATTATATAAAATTAAAAATTTTAATACCAAAGATATGGGGCATTTATTTATTGCAAAAAATGAAATTTGCTGGCAATTTTCTAGCTGAATTTATCAAAAGCAATTCATTGATTTTTATTTCTGATCAGAATTTTTGATAGATGGCTTTGCTAATAGAAATTAACTCAAGTTAATTTATTACAATCTTAAAGAATATATATCTTTACAAAATCATATTCACAATAATACATTTGAAACCATGAATTTTCATTAATTTACTAATTCTCTAAAAATTGTTTTTACCCAGTAAGAAACTGAGATAAAGAATTGATGGAGATTTGTATTTTGCAAAATAATGGATAAGATCTGCAACCTTTATAGTCCAGGATTGAAACAATTTATTAAGTTTTTTGTCGTACTCCTTCCCACATGGATTTGTGTAGAAAAATACTGATGATGCTAAAAGTACTAGGATGAGTACATTGGTAGCTCCAGAGGGAGGGATATCTTGCTGCCCCTCCCCCACTGAAAATGTATAAGAATAAAAAATATTTTTAAACAATGAGGCATCTAATGAGAGAGGGAGCTAATCCACAAAATTCAAAACATAAATTTATTGACATATTCAATGTGTTCATAATTGAATACTTTCATAAATTGATATTTTGAATTTTGTGGGTTAGCTCCTCTCACTAAATGCCTCAATTGTAAACATGCTTCAAAAGTGTATATTTGAATTTTTATTAATAAAAAATGCATTTATAAAATAGTAAAATATTTTAAACGTATTTGAGATTAATTCCAAATTTTTTCTAGTAGAAAACCTAATCCTAGTTGAAAGTCTTATAAAAATGTCATTTAAATGCTTATTTTCAAACTGCTTATAAATTTAAAAATACAAATTAATATTAAAGTATAAATTAAATAGTTTTATCGCAAATAAATACAATTAAAAATATGACCCTTCTCAAATATTTTCTGAAGCCACCCTTAATTCAGTTTAACATGACAAGTTTAAAACTGTGAACAAGGAATCACTGACAATAAAACTTCACAACATTTAGTTTTACAGAGGTTGACGAGTCATATACAGAGAGCAATTGGCTGAAAATTACTTTCAAAGTATTTAATTTTGAGAGAGTAGATTTCTTAACTGTCCATTGATACAAAGTAGAAACAAAGATGTAGTCCCTTGGATGGCTGAAGTTTATTTATTACTATTTTTAATAAACTTGGTTGAAGAAAATTGAAGTGATATTTAAATAAGCATTTTTTCATTAATAATCGTCAATTGTTACTTATCATTATTTTGGAAAGCAGTCATATAGGCCTCCAGTGACAAGAAAATTTACTGCACTAGATATAGCCACTTCAACCATTTAAAATCTTCAGGAATTGTTGAACATTTTGTCAAGCAATTCTTCGAAACTTTCAAAGGAAGTTTGTCATAATTAACTGATCAGAATGCCAAATTGCATTCTACTTATTTCCAATTCCATTTATAAAGTAAGCCACTCCAAGCTTCCAAGCATTCTCTGAACAGAGGGTATGTTAATTTTGATCATGAACAAAATTCAGTGCAATGCCCAAGATCAACCGTAAACTGACTTGTTGAGGACATTCTAGGTACTATGTATGTGATGTTCTCCACTATCATACTTGGGTAAACCTATAATAGAGCTACCTCTTTACTTAGAGCATATTCATTCTAATAATAATTTCAATGAAACTGTTCGTTTCATTGACATGTCACTTCTCAGTTGAAAGTTAGCACCAGCTTAAAAAGAGCACTAGGTCAAATTGAATGCTCTTACTTGATTTTCGGGGTGAACATCAGTTCATTCTAATTGGAATAATAATATTGTACATTTGTTTTAAAGCTTCATGATTAAATTCGATGCATATTTAAAGTTGATGAAGAGATGATTTATTTTATCCATTTCTGCTTGTTCATCTGAAATGAAAGACAACATGTGAAGAGAAGAAAAAAAGATAAAGAAATCAACTTTGAGGTTTTGTTGTTTACCTTAACAATTTTTTATAACACTGACTTAGCAATTATTTTGTTTCTTTTCAAATTACTTTATTTCTGCTTGGTCATTAATTGTGAACTTTTTAATTTTCAAGAGTATATAGTTCCTTGTTTGAATGTAAGTTTAGCAGAAATTATTAAAGATTCTAAAAATCATCTGAAATTGAGATTTTATTTAGTCAAAATAACATAGAGGATTTCCATAAATACTTATTACTTTTATTTGAAGAGTTATATTTTTTGTTAATGTATGAAAGCTTCTAAACACAGTAGTCTTTTTTAAATTATTGTCAATTATGAGCTGTGTTATATATTTAAATTTATTCAAATTGTTTGCCAAAGTGTTAATATTTGTGTGGAATGATTATTACTATAGTGATAATAGGTGTGATGAATGTACATTAATTTTCAGTTTCTGTCAGGTGAATGGACATGTCATGTTTCAGTATACAACTTGTGTGAATACTTATCAACAAATTTTCAATTGTGTCAGTTCAACTTTCAGATTTAATAAGCACTACATTCAGTTCTTAACAAATTTAACCCACAAGATTGTGTGTTAATGTCACATGCAAACCATAAAGTGATGTGTTACTAGTGATGTATTATGGCTTGGGCCAGCTCAGCATGGCCACTTTGGGGATTTACTGGTCACTATACTAATAGATGTGAATGTATTATGCTGAGTTAATATCCCAAGTGTAAAGAAAAAGGGAATGACTAGAAAGTTACAAGAATTCAGTTGACCATAAAAACACCTATTGAATTTGTTTGTGTACATTTCCATTGTGTGTAGAATCTAGTTCGTGAGTTCAAAAACAAGTTCACAAAAAGTTAGTAGTGTTATTTATTTCTGAGTAAAGTGTTATTTATCACTGAAAAGTCAAGTGGTTCAGCAGAGCAGCAACTTTTGAAAGATTAATTTCTTCTTATCTACAATAAGAGAATTCATGCAAAGCAAGTAACAAAATGTAATTTTTAAAAAGCGAAGAATGGGTGAACGATCTTGCCTATTTAGAAACAATGGAAATACATAAAATTAAGGTGAATTTGCAAGAAAAAGATCAATTATGTTGCCGTGTGTTTGAGAGAATTAAAGTTTATACTAATTAGTTACAGCTTTGAATAACAAAATGGAAATCTCATGAAACTGCATGTGCTGAGTTTTAATGACTTCAATGGTACCAATAATTTGAGGGTAAAAAAGATATTATTTATTGTTAACAAGGTTAACTGTTTTCTTTTTTTCCATTTAAGGAATGTTTTGAAGCACATGTTTTGGCTCCAACATCAAGCACGTTGAATAGTATTTTCAGAGCTTATTAAGGAGAAAAAAGAATGCCCTATGAACTTTGAAAATTATAGTAAATTATATTACTTTTTCTTAAAAGATTTTACAACCAGATTTTGTGACTTAAGAGAACTAGAAATTGAATTAAAATTGTTTGTTGATCCATTTTAATTGAATTTTGCAGAAGCTCCTGTCAAATATCATTTACAAGACCTTGAACTTCAAAAAGGGAATCTTTGAAAACTAATCGTGGTGGACATTTCCTTCTTGAATTTCGTAAAGAAATTAATTACTTCAAAGAATATGATAAAATTGTCAATTTATCAAGAAAACTTGTTCATGTAGATCATTAATTATGTTCAAAATATACTTGGAAGACGTTGATAGTGAATATTAAGGTGATATTTATTACTCAAAAGCAGAGGCGAATCTACGGTATGGCAGACATGGCACGTGCCATGGGCGCCACTCACAAGGGGCGCCGTTCAGAGTATACCCGCTAAAACAAATAACAAGAACCCTATTTTGAAGGATCCTGACAGGGGCGCAAATTTTGTGCTTGCCATGGGCACCTGAATGCCTAGATACGCCTCTGCACAAAAGCCAGAAGGTTCAGCAGTGCAGCAACTTTTGAAAGATTGCATTTATTGTTTCCTAAAATAAGAGAGTTCACGCAAAGCAAGAAGCAAATGTAGTAGTTAGAATATGAAGAATGGTTGAGTGAACTTGTCTTCGTAGAACATATCTCTGAAATGTTCTTTGAACTTCATTTGTTGTTGTACATATTATTGTGAACAATTGTTTTTGTGTATGAGAAATATCAAAACTGATGAAAAGATAGAGTGTTGCCCATTTAAGTAACATTATAATTAAAACTAGTACCAAAACAGAAATTGACTATAATATAAAAGAAAAACAATACTGAAAATTATATTAAATTTATTTTTATTATTTTGTTCTTTCTTGCTGTCAATAATACAGAATTTTCGTAATTATTAATTTGTAAGTGTTGCACATATATGTAGTAAAATTTTATTTTCACAGCATTTAAAAAAAGGTTCTTTGAGACCTGCTCCATGTACCTATATTTTTAATTTGGCGTATTGGAATAAAAGGTTGGGAAACCCTGGCTAAGATTAAAGGATGAATTATCCTGGCAGTAATAAAAATAAATTAATAATAAAAGTAATTAAATTATTACCTAACTATATAAATTATTACCTAACTATATATTCTCGTAGTGAACGACACACACATTTAATTTATTGTAGAATGAGTTAAATAAAAATGCAGTAATAGATGACTGAGAATTTGAATTCGAAATTTCCCAGCCGACGCTACCTTCGTTATTTTATTTGCGTATATCCGAGGCTCTTCGCCGAAAGAGAGTGGAAGGTACACATGTCTCCAGTATTTATCCGTAACTTATTCTCCAAATGTATGTTTAAGATCTTTGTTCCCGAATTAGTCGTAATACATGAAGCTCACTCCACACGTTCGGAACGTGTGAAGTGAGCTTCATGTATTACGCGCCGATTTTACCGTGTTTTGTATTCAGCTGTTAGAAGAGTTCTAACAGTGCGATATAGTGTGACTGTGATATGGATAGTGTGGAATGAAGATATCAATTTATCCAAACTCATTATTATATGGGATGATGTTATTAAATGGGGGAGGGTGGCCGGTTCATACATATTCATTAGTCCCGTAAGTGCAGTGCATGTATTTTCCTCGGGAGGTGGCGTTGATTTTCTTCCACTGGATGGCGAGATCCGGCGCTGACCTACAAGTCGACGTGCGGGATTTTCCGCAACGAAGTATCTCCCACTAGCGTGACACTGCTACAGCCGGGAGATGCTCTAAGCTCCTCCCTGGTCTTTCGTCATGTGTGGTAGCGTATACTTCGATTAAAACATTAAGTCCGTTGACTCTCGTCAGTTGGGACGAGACTTGTGCGGTGGCCGGTGACATAGGGGTCATCCATAAATTATGTAACGCTAAAGGGGGAAGGAGGGGGTCTGAGGCAGTGTTACTCTGGGTTACATAGGGGTAGGGGAGTATAAGTTAAGTATTACGTAACATTGATACATTTTTTAAATTTTGGAACAATCGCTGAAATGTTTCTTCGAAGCCTGTACTAAAACATTGAAATAGTAACTAATTAATTTGTTTTAAAAACAAAAACTTAAGTTATTAGTTGTAAATTGTTACAATAAATGGAAATATGTTTTCAACTTTTCTTTAATACGTAAAATTACGATGAAAATATTTAAAACCGATATGAAGAGTATTCTAGAATCCATTGAAATTGGCGCTGTAGACTCTCGCTCTTGCATTACCCACGACGGAGCGTGCATAGCTGATCAACCATTTCTCGCCCCAGCATTCTTCTTTCGGTCACAACTTGCCCCAATCTTATTGTTAGGTGCAGCCAGCATCGCCAACTAATTTCTACTTTAATTATCATTAATTTTAATTTTCATTACAAGTAAAATAAATACAAATTGTTTTTTTCTGTGCTATAATTTATTTTCACTTCTTGCATTTAAAAGTGAGGGGGCTTCTCGCTCGCGTTGCGCAATTAAGGCTCAAGCGCGTGTTGCGGGAGAGTGGGTAGTGAAAATACTCTAATTAAGGTGGACGGCCCCATATAAAATGTTCGCAATGAACAATCAAATCCATAATTCTGTTACTTGCGATCATTGATTCGAGTACTATTTTGTGTACCTGCTCCCCACTGAGCGAGGTGTGGTCGCGGTGTTCACACAACTTGCTACTACACTGCGATTTTCGTAACTTGGTTCCTGACAGGAATCAGCTGTTTCGTTGCCATCCAATCGGGAGCATATATTTCGCGACAGTGACGTCACTATGGTGGCATTCAAGCTCCCTATTGGATGAAACCGTGAACAGCTGATTTCTGTCAGGGACAAACTTACGAAAATCGTAGTATAGGAGAGAATCATGGCCACGCCTGCGAAAGCGCAGCTACAAGACGTCGACCTCGAATGTCAACACGGAAGTGTGTGACTTGGCATTTAAAGGACTGAAATCTTTTCCGGGCGAAGAAAATTGAGGGTTGTTATTGCTTTATTGGTGAACAATCAATATATATCAAATTTAATACTTATTTGCGATGTTTGCAGCTCTTTGTATTGGCCGTTTATCGCATCCAAGGCGCCATTTTGTTTTGTCGTGCCAAGAGTCTTGTAACACGTCTCTTCTTTCGATTGCCACTGTTACACCATCCTTCCATTTCACTCTTGGCCGCCCTCTTTTCCTCCGTCTTGCTGGTGTCCGGTTATAAACCTTCTTGGGCAGTCTTTCTGAATCCATCCTTTGTAAGTGGCCGTACCATAACAATATTTTCGTTTTAACATCACTTACACATCCTTCTATATTTAATAGCCTTTTTATAGTCTCTGTTTTTACATGATCAAGCAGCGTGACTCCACAGCACCTTCTCCAAAAACTGTTTTTAACACTATTAATCCTCTTTTTCAGAGCTTGGTTTAGTACCCAAATTTCAGAGCCATTAATTAATACCTTTCTATTAAAACGTAACAAATAAATGCATGGGATTATTTCGATTAATTAATATGAAATAAATGTATGGGCATAAATGGGACTGTATTTCAACATAATTATTTTATTCTGATGGACTTGCCATAGATACTGGATATGGGCCTGGCCATTCAGTCAATACTGAAAGTCGTTTTCGAGAATTCTTATCTGTCATCATTTCCGGGTTTGCAGAGAACTTTTCCTTCTTTCTCAACACGAATACAGTTAAGATTTAACGTTTGCACCCTAAATGCTGATAGTGACTATCTGCTGGCGATTGATCCTGCGCTTCATTAATGGAATTGAGAAGATTGATCAGACGATGTCTCAACAAAGACATTCTTTGGTGTTTCTAGACTTCGAAGATAGAAGATAGAATTGTTTGTTAGGAATTCGGAAGTATTCAAGGAAAATAATGGATTTGTATCGAAATGCATTTTCAGTCATAGTTTTAAATTTTTTGGACTTTGGATAAGAGTGATTAACTCTTGAAAATTAAGTAATGTATCTGAATGTCCGCTACAACATTTGGAATGTCGCAGCATAATCGAACAATTTTGCAGTTCTAATTTTGTGTGTGTTTTGAATCATTTTATCTATCGCTTACTTCCTATATTCTATTTTGATGTCAATCCACCTTCTACATTTTTTTCATCTATTTTGGTGTCAGTATATACATTAAATAGAAGCCTACTGGACTCGATGCAAACTTAACAAGACTTTACGATCACTTTACCCATTAAATCATATTACATTTCTTTGGTGTGCGCAAGCTTACAATTATCGTAAGTACTGTGATCTTTGGTATTTCTAGCAGTTACGTCGTACACGATTTAATGACCAGCTATCTTTTTCAAACATTACGTGCTTATCCTTGGTTTGGTTAGTTAAATATTTTATCTCGATCAATTTTTGTCAAGTTTTATACTATCATCTAAAGGGGAAATACTGAGGCCGTCTGTTGTTTTCTTTCCAGGCAATAAATATAGCTTTTATCTTGTCTGCAGATCTTGTAGTTTCCAATGTCCTTGTTACAAGTAAATGTAATTTCCCATTGTAAACTTAATTTCCAAATGTATAATGTAGTATTAATGGCAGCGAGTGTTTGCTTGTAAGAAGAATATTGCATAATTAAACCAAGCTGGAAATGAGTGCTAATCTGTCTTGAACATTTTATTTTCTTCTTGGTACTAGAAGAATTTTATTATTCAGAATAGTTTGGGGTTCATTTTGTGTTATAATTTGTGTGGTTAACAACCTTGATTTTACCTCTGTCATTGTCCTGCTATTTCATCAAAATGTTCAAAAGAGAAAACCGAACACATTCTGATGTTTTAAAGTTTCAGTTTTAAAGTTGGAACATACACAATTCACTGATTGAGAATGTTCATAATCGACGTTGTGAGAGGAGTATATCGCGAAACTACCAGAGAAACTGCGTATGAGACCTAGAGAAATACAATATGTGTGCTCTTGTAAACGTTTTGTAAAATTAGTTCATTATTGTTTAGTAACATTACTCAACCAAATTACGTAAGTTATAGTTATAAGTTAGACTGTGAACGCGCTTAAGGTGAATGTTGCAGATTGACGTTGGTGAACCTGACCAGGCCCAATCGAGCCAATCCGTGTCTGCCTGCGTATACAAGAACATTTTTATCTTTTTATTTTACTGGCATTACTTTTAAACTCGGCATGATAGTAGTAAAGTATATAAGAACTGTTTGTAATAATTGAGCTCTGAAAACAGTAGATGGGGCAAACTGTTTATAATATGCATGGGACAATTATAAATTTTCTCGCACTTGAGGGAGCGGTCGATTCAGTTATTGTCAAATAAATAGTTCATTAATTTCATAAGAATTACATTCTAAATAATTTTTAATGAGTGCATCTGAGAAAAATTTTTGACCAGTGATTTTCGTTTGCGAAAAATCTCTCGCGGTAAATAGAGCTGAAATTCTTCGAGCTTTTAATTGACATTTATCTCTGATGTGAATTTTCTCCGTTGCAGTTGAATTTTTATTCAATTCTTACAATACTTGTTAATCGTAATTCGAGTCATTCCTCTCTATCTTCCAGCCGAAAACTCTTCCCCAATTAATTTACTTTTGATGTTTCCGTGATATGTATTGAGCAGTGGTGCACCAACGGGAGAAGCAGGGGGAGGGGTCATAGGGTTTCAGCCTTCCCCAGATGTCGATGAAACCGATTCATGAATATTGTATATACTGATTTGTTATAGTAACGAAAGTAATTCAATATCTAAATAATTAACGATTAGCAAATAAAAATAATTTTAAATTACCACAAACGAACAAGAAAACACTACACCTGCAGCCCCCTCCTTCCTAGAAAACCCTGATTGCGGCCCTACTGGTTTGCTAATCGTTCGTACGTGGCACCTCTAGTTTGCGTCTACCGGTCATTCTAAGCTACCAGCTAATGCCGAAAAAACACGGGCGCACTTTAACGGTCGTTAAAAATGCGTTCTTTGCAGCGTTTGCAGACACGAAAGGGCCACACGAGCTCACTGCGCGACGTTCACTATGCTCTGCTTGCCGATGATACTGTGATCTTTGGTGTTTCTAGCTGTTACGTCGTACACTTCTAATGACCAGCTATTTTTTCAATCATTATTTCTTGCTAAGAAAAATTATTAAACGTAAAGAAACATAATTTCTTGCTATTTTTTCAAACACCATTTCCACTATGCTCTCCGCTTGTGTGCTGACTTCCATGAAAACACGGACGTAGTAACGTCCGTTACGCGACACTCGTGTGCCCGCAGTCTAGGCGGAGCGTTCCTCCTCCCGCGTCGAGGCCGAAATGGAGTGTGGGGACGGGAGGAAGGGGGGCTATTTTTTCAAACATTATTTGCACTATGCACTCCGCTTGTGTGCCGACTTCCGTGAAAACACGGACGTAGTAACGTCCGTTACGCGAGCTCGTGTGTCCGCAGCCTAGGCGGAGCGTTCCTCCTCCCGCGTCGAGGTCCAAGTGGAGTGTGTTTGGGGGAAGGGAGGGGGTCAGGGGGCGAGGGCGGAGCGCGCCGACGCCAACAGCGCGGCGGCGGCGGCGCCGAGCAGCGCGCGCGGCGCGTACCTCCTGTCGGCGGCGGCGGCGTCGGACGGGAAGGCGACGCTGTCCTCGTCCTCGTCCTCCAGCCCCCAGTCGAAGGGCTGCGGCGTGCGCACCACCGCCGCCACGCACGCGCCCTTGTTGTCGGTGATGGGGCACGAGTCGCGCGCGGGGCGCGAGTGGACCCGGATGACGTTGCGCTTGGCGTCGACGCACAGCGGCACGTGCACGCCGCCGTCGGCCGCCAGCAGCGGCACGCTCGCCAGCGAGCAGTCCAGCTCCTCCACGGGCACGCACGCGCTCAGCCGCTCGTCCGCGCCCTGCACGCGCAGCGCGCCCTCCGCGCACGGGTTGCGCACGCACGTGCCGCGCAGCGACTCCAGCGACGCGTCGTACACCGGCGCCAGCATCTGCGGAGGGACGAGGGCCGGGTCACGCACACGAGCGTTGCGTTGACGCGCGCTAGGTAACGCGCGTCGTAGAACACTATCTTATGCGAAATGGCACACGAGCGCTTTGGCCGGTTCGAATAAGATACAGTGTTAATTTACGACGCGCGTCAAGGTGACGCTCGTGTGACACAGATTTCAAACGAGCTTACCATTACTTACGAAACCGGAAACTCTAGTAATATCTTATGGGAATAGTTCATGGATGTTGGTGAATTAATTAAAATTCTAGTTTGCCAACGTTTCGAAACTTTATTGTTCTTTCGTCAGCTTTTACTTAGTTGAATGTTCAACATTACACCACTGTCTGGCTCCATGCCCTCCAAACACCCATGAACTCTTTCCTTAATTAATAGTGTGGTTATGAAATCAAGAAGTAGTTATATACTGACTAAATCATTGTACTTGGCTTTCTCGTATGCGTAGTATCTTTATTGTTACCAAGAATGTGTTTCTTTCAAAAAATGTCACAAAAGTTGTGAGAAGTTGGCCTTCGCATGAGTAGTCTGCTCTGAACTAATGTCACCAATCGTTTTTCCAAACTGCTCTCATGCATTCTGCAATGATTTTTTTCCATTTGTTTACATACTACAGATGTTACTACAGTCTTGCCATATAATCGTATGATAGTTTTCGACTGTAGAGCGGTTTCTACTCCCGAGGATTCGAACGATTATGGAGTTTTTCCTGTCATCAAGAATAGTACAGTTGGTAATGGTTCAAAAGTCGCGTGATCTAACGGCTAATGAACTCTCCCCCAAACTTCATTTCCCTTAGTACACAGTCGGATCCTATCGATTTATTGCGTCCTGTTGTTGCTATATTTTTTTAATAGTTTTCAAATTAATTCTAAATGGCGAATTGTCGAGGGAAGTTTCTATTGGTATGTATTGCCCGGCGTATGTAATCACAATTGCGTAGTAATGATTGAAAGTATTGCTTTTTCCGTTGGTTTTGTGATAAGCGGGTTACCGCAGTCTTTGATTGCTGGTATCCCCGCACTGATTTCTTTCCGTTTTTTAACATATTGTAAAACTGCGCCCAGCTATTATTGGCTTGCAAAAAGTTTTGATAAGAATGCGCACATCCTTATCTATGTTTTTTCTACGTGTATTTTGCACGCGCGAAAAATACTTTTATAGGTAAATCGGAACACAATAAAAGTTATCTCAAAATTTAACTTATAACACAGCCAAGGATACTTTGACAAAAAGTATAAGAAACATTGGGACAAATGGGAAAATTATGTGAAAGTTCAACCTTACCCTATCAAAAATGGGTTATTTTCTTCATTAAAAATGGATTATTGGAATCAAGTTTTTTAGGAACGTGCGAGAACAAGATCGACAGCCAAATATCCTTTGTTTTCACGCTGTAGGGTAAAAATTGTTTAATAGTATATTATGCAACTAGCTTATTCATTACTGTATAAATACAGGGTTTGAAAACGAGCGACGTTGGAGCTAGTTTTCAAATTTGTACGAATGCATTACAGCAATATAAACGAGTTACATACATTTTCTTTAAACATGAAGATTAAAATATTTATGAAACAATGAAAATTAATTTTGAAAACAAATTTCATAATCAGTTTTGTAGATGCCACACGGACTTTGGTATTATGACTTCATGCAGTAAAGACGGGTAGGGAAGGCGGGAAAATGTATTCCATAAAATGCCATTTTATGAACGATTTCTTGCAGCGGGAATGGTTTTTTATAAAGTTGGTATATGAAAAAAAAATTTTTTATTACATTTATTTTCAAACTGCTTTCATTATTTTTTAAAATTTTCCCCCTTAATAATAAATAAATTCAAATTGCATCCCGAAGATGTTTTTCAATCCGGGTCCAATAGATCAATTCGCCATTGTCGTGAAAAAGTTTTTGAGATAACTGGAAGGTCACGGTGAATTTGTTCATTTACCCAAATATAAGTATTTTATTGGTCGTTAAGTAATGAAGTGTTATTTACAAAATTTTTGCATATTCCTTGGAACAAGACTCTTGTCGTCCCTGTCCCTTTTACTTTCTCGCTACGGAGTCGAGAGAAAGTTATGTAATTCTGAACGGAAAAACGGCGAATTTTCGGCAAAAAATGTTTATTACAAGGCCCTGGCAACGAAAAAGTGGATAAATCCAGTTGATAAATTTAGAAAAAATATCCTCAAACACGTGGTGTAGCCAGATTCCATGTTTTGTAGTCCTTGATACCGAAAATTCCAATGACGGCAAAACATCTCTCCGTCCATCCATTCATCCGACTGTTCGTTCGTTTGTGAAAAACGCTAGCGACTTAATTGTTCAGCCAATTTTCTCCAAAATCGATATTCAATTGATCTGGATGATGTCGCGGCCACTTGAATTTGAAACCGATATTTTACATGGTGGGGAGGGGTATTTTTTACGAAGTCCCTGGAACATTTTCCAAATTTTAAAAAAATGGCTCCATCGTTTTTGATTAAATTTTGTTGTTGAATAGTGTGAAGGACGTTTAAGATAATGGTGCAGGTCTCCTGTTCGTTGAAATCTTCATTTTTCGAAAATTGCAAAAATTATTCTTTTTCGGATTCTTTCTGTAATTAAAATAGTAAAGATAGATTTTTCCCTTAATGAAATCTGTTCCTTAAAGATAAATTTTGAATTAAAGTCATGTACAATTTTTCGAAAATGTGAGTACTTTTCTCGTGCGTGAAAATACGGGCAAGAAAGTACGTGCTGTTTTAGCTTTCCTGAAGTTTTCTTTGTGTTATTTGAAACGTATTTGAAAACGTTATCGCGAGTACATCGTAAGTATTACGCAAAACATAAGGTCGTGTTGAAATAGTTTCCGTACGAATCAGTAAATACATGGTTTTATTTATGTCATTGTCCATCTCAAAGCAATTCTAAGATATTTTGATCATTCCATTTTTTGTTTCTATTGTTCCTCTTTTATTTCGAAACTCTGGGGCTAGCCTAAAGGCCACTCTTGGATCTACCGGTGGGCTGTACACCATTGCATAAATATGAGAAAGTAGGGACATTTTGAGGCCCGGGGAACGTTGAGACGCGACGAGCATGAGAGGATGAATGGAAATTCTTAGGAGTGTCCTCACGGCTTCTGTTGCCTAACCTTTCCACCCTCAACGCCTTTTCTCATTCCTATTTCAGTTTTACTTTGCACTGATTAGGTTGATTGATTGATTCGTGTTTCCGGGCGCGTCAACTACTTAGGTCATTAGTCCCGTAAGTGTAGTGCGTGTTCTTTCTAGGGAGGGTGGCGATGATCTTTTCTCCGCTGGATGGCGAGATCTGGCGCCGACCTACCGTCGACTAGCGGGGTTTTCCCCTCAACCAGGTATCTCCCACCAGCGGGGCACCGCCCCAGCCGGGACAAGCTGTAAGCAGGTCTCCCGGCATGTGTGTTAGTTTAGTGTATGTTAGTGTAAGTGTGTGTGTAAGAGGAGAGGATAGGACAAGGAAGAGGAAGGAAAGATCGCGCGCGGTCCGTGGCCCGTTTGTTAGGGTACTACTCCGGCATTCGTCTGATGTTGATCGGAGAAACCATGGAAAACTACTGATTAGAGCAGCCGGCCGCTACAATTTTCTCTAGACAGCGACTGAATTCGACCTAACTGACAAGCTAGTGTCGAAAATCCTGCCGCCGTCGGGACTCGATCTTAGGGCCTCCCGGTCAGAGGGACTGCAGTGACATCAGGTTGATGCACTGAGCCATCTCTGTCGGTACTGATTAGGAATACTAACGGAATCGGATTAATAAAATTACATAAAAAGGTTTTTCGAGCGGATACAAATATTTACACTTTTGAGGAATAACGTGTCATTCTTAAAACATTCTATTTTTAATGCTCCCGTATTTGGGAGCTATATGACTAAAAGCAATTCAGGGGTGATTTGCTATGGTCTACCACGCGAACACAAAGAGTTTGACACACGACTCAAACCTCAAACCTACCGACAGCAGCATCAATGGTTTAGCGGTTAGTGTAACGGACTGTTATACTGAAGTTCGCAGGTTCAAAGCCGATCGAATCCGTGGATATTTAAGGGCGAAAAATTCCTTTGAACGCCTTCCTTCGGAGGGGAAGTAAAGCCGGCTGTCCATGTTAGTAGATTTACTGCATGTAAAAAAAGATCCTCAAGCCTAAATGAAGTCTCTGAGCTAAATTCAAATTGCCTGTTTCGTCTTCCAAGTAATACCTTCTTTCCGCTAGTTGGTGAAAGGAGCGTAGCAAAATTTGCGTGGTCTGACGGAAGAGCAACCATCATGGCCTCAATCTCGCCACGTAAAATAAAGCATCATTTCAATTCAATTCAAACCTACCATTTGCTGTAGGCGCAGTTTCGGTGCTATTGAGGTCACCGCTTTCCCTTATGGCCGACACCACATCGTGTATCTGGGAGCTTCGTATGTGTTGCAGCAACCAGCGCATTGCGGACTGCGTTAGAGCGAATCGTTGCTCTTTCCTGGGCGAGGCACGCGGAAGGCGATCGATGGTCGATGAGTTCAGGTCACGCCTATTGTGTTTACGCACGCCTATTCTGTTTACGCACACCTATTGTGTTTACGCACGTCTATTGTGTTTACCCGTTTTAAAAAGTACGCTAGAAAAACTGCGTCATAAGTGACTAGTTTGTCTTTTTACCTCCCAATGTATACATGTATTCCTCTCATACCTGTCTTAAGTTTTCGTGGGAAATAATGTTTTCATGGCTTTGTCAGCTTTTAATATTTCATCCGGAATATGAACGATATCTTTCATTTGCAAACATTTCTTGGAAACAAACACAATTCAAGGCCCACTAAAATAGGGGTTTTTCAGGAGAAATATGACGTCATCCAATGCCGTCCTCGAATAGTAAAGATGTTTGAATTTCTCACAATTCAATTATTCTTAAATGGAAACGAAAAATATTGAACGTGACGTGGGTAAAGGGGTATAATTGAACTCGTGGTAAATAAGAAAACTCGCTTCTAACGTCGCTCGTTTTCTTGAACATACCAATCATGCAATTATACCTCTCTTTATCCACTCGTTTCGTTAATTACTATAATTCCTTGTGATAACACTCATTTAGCGTCTTAGAAACGAGACGACTAAACAATGAACTTTTGTATGGCGGTTAAAAGCGGTGTCCATGAGAGTTAAAAATGAGTAAAATTCGTGTTTAGATTTCAGAAATCGTTGAAAATGTATCTCGTTTTAACGAAACTGAAGAACAATAATCTTGTAAAACAAAGTACCACATTATTTATTTTAGATATATTCACGTATTTCTAGTGCAATAAGACAAAAATATTAACAACAACCATCAATAACCTTATTCATAAGATTTTGAAGATTTAAAAGCAATAACTCTTTCTCTGGCATCTCGACTTCCCTTCTGTGTTTTAGAAGGAATGTTTTCAGACATTTCGAAAAAGCTTTTATTAGCACCGCAAGTAATCTCCATTGCCCCTTGGTTGCTTATTTAGCACGCATTAGCAACAGTGCAATGTGACGGCCGACACGCAACTTGTAATATATTGAGCAAAATATTTTATTTTAACCGGGCAACGGATGGGTGCAAAAATGTAACACGGACGGATGGGTTGGGTCTGAGAGACCCTGTTAAAAAACAATTACACAGAATATAACGTGTTTATGTCATTGTTAGAGGACTTCGTTGTGTTATTTTGATATAAAAGAAAGCATTTTGGTTAATATTATGCATTTTTCATTCTTTTCAAAAAAATATTTGGTAAATTTAAGAAGGAGCACAATGAGGCCTCCCTAATACCATCCTAGTCATTCCACTGGAAATTTGGACTCATTTCTGACATTACAGTTCAATTTGACTTTAGTTATACGTAATAATACACAAAAATAACATAATTATCTATATCGCAATAATAAATAATTTTAATAATACTAAAACGTGTTTACTCGATTACAGTTCAACGAACAAATGAGTTGGGTCAGAGAGACCCAAGCAGGAAACAAATTACGCATATAATCACGTATACAACATATGCGGCAATAACCACCACACTGAACGTTTTATTTGCAAATAAAGAAAGATAGAGATACGAACAGGCTTCTGGCATTATCTGCATGTGAGTTGCTGAAGTTTTGTTACGTCGTGGATCTCACAGACCCAACCCATACGATCCTGGGTTAAATTATTGCAAAGTGGAAATTAAATAAAACATTGGCTAACGCCGCCTCGTCGATTTTTCCCTCAGAATCTCAATTAAAAGGTCACTTACTAGATTCGCCACATCCCCCGTCGCCACGTTCTTTGATCTTCCCAATATTCCTCTTGAAGATCTCGTTCTTTCTTCGTCTTTTATAAATTCCTTTCCCACGTTTTTCTTGGTCTGCCGTGCTTTCTGTTTCTTTGAGATAACAGTTTTAAAATTTTCTGAGGCCATCGACTTTTCCACATTCTTTGCATATGACCATACCATCTCAGTATTTTAGCATCAACCACATTCATTATATCAATATCCATTTTTTATGCCAACATTGGGTACATTAACCTGTAATGTTAGGCCACAACAGCTTCTCCAATAGTTCATTTCTATTGATTTTAATTTTTGCTCTTCGCTCTGACTTAGAATCCATACTTCTGAACCATCTGTACGTATGTTTTCCACATATTTGTATATTCTTACCTTTGCATTGCTTATTATTTTTTGGCTATACAAGATATTACTCAACTGTTTTGTCACTACTATCCCTTTAGAGATCCTATTTTTATTTCTTTTACACATCCGCCTTCCTTTGATATACTACAACAAGGTACAACAAGGTTACCAGCTGTTGTATTTTTAATACAGCTGTTCCCAATTGTAAGGTATCGGCCCCGTGAGCGAGATCGCTAAAGCAGTATTGCCGTAGGGATCTTGGACCATGGGATTGCGGGTTCGAGTCCCGCCTCGAACATGGTTGTACTACTCGTTCACTTTACATTTGCAGACGGAGCGCTGCGATCTGTTTACATGAGGTCACCGCCGACTGAACAAGAAACGCGCGTCTGTAGTATATACTGACCGTTTAATATGATATAGATGGCGGTGAGCAGCACACAGAACCCCGGCTGGGCAAGAACATTAAGCAGTAGATAAGTGTAAAGAAGAAATAAAAATATTGAACGTGAATGTTGTGAATAGCGTGTGGTGTGATCTATTTTATTGTAGATTATCTTAATCGTTTAAGAGCGCGACTCCAACTCACTGTCAGTAAGGCATAATTCGTCAGCTGTGTCCGTAGCGCTTGTGCTGCCTTCGGAGACAGCTGATTGGTTGGATGGTGATTGACATCGGGGCCATTCGTGTATTCTCGGTTGAGTGTTCGGGCCTTCACTTTCAAAACAACATTAGTTCCTAATTCTGCCGTCTGCATATGTAAAGTGAACGAGTAATATGTGTTTGTCCTTTCACCCCCTATCATCATCATCATCATCATATCGTTTCATCCTTATATCATAGCGTTACATCCAATAGTGGTTGCTAATGACCTAGTAGTTAATCGACCTTAAATAACAAAAAAAATATTAGGTTTTTTCCTTGCGACTCAGCAACAACATAATCAGTTTTCGATGGATTTACAGTTAAACCCCAAGATGTATATTCTTCATTTAGTTTCCTGAGCATATAATGTGTATCTTGTTCATCCTCGGCAAGAATAACCTGGTCATCAGCGAAGTGAAGGGTAAAAAATTAACTTTTATTCCCATATTCCGACATTTACATCTCCAATTTTCAAGATCAGAATTTAAATACGGTTTATGCAATTTGATGAGATTATTTTTGAGCTATACAGTATCCTTGTCTCAGACCTTTAAAGATTTTAAATGAATTCGTTACCTTTCTTTCAATTTTGGTACAGTTTGTCACATCATTGAACAGGTTTTGAATTTCTGTTATTAATTGTATATTAATGTTTTGATGTCTGACAACTTCCTAAAATTTTTCCAATGCAACCTTCTCGTAGGTTTTTGTGAGATCTATAAATACCATATATATACGTATATGTCAGAAGATTTTGTGCTAGTCTTTTATCTATTATTTCAAGAAGATAAAATATTCCTTCAATGCAAACTATTCCTGCATTTTGTTCTTCTACATCCTTGATTGCGTTTTCCAATCTGGTCTATAATTTTACTATATATTCTAGAAACATAATTTGTCACACTAATTGGTCTTTAATTTGTACATTATTTATGATCTTTTTTATTTATATTTGTAATATAAGCTGTCTTCCAATATCTAGAGATTCCTTCACCACTTGTCATATAATTGAAAATAAAAGCTAAATGCTTGAATAATACATCTGAACTAATTTTTACTAATTGTATTGGTATACCATCTGGTCTAGCAAATCTTCCATTTTCATCAATCTTACAGCTTCTTGGACTTATTACAGTTTTCATTAATGTTTTCATCATAGTTGGTGAATGTGTACATATCTACTGGACCAAAATTTGATTTACCTGTTCATTCTTTTCGATTGCGAAGCCCGTAATTTCTTGCTTTTTCTCAAAATATTTTTTGCTATCCTATTGATTATGACACTTCTTTTAAAAATTCAAGCGAACTGTGCACATAATAATGATGTATTGGACATTTTTTGCGGATGTTATAAACGATTATCTACTTCCGTATCGTCATTATCTGTGACCTCGATACTGTGTTTTCCGCTCTATCTTCCGTCATTGTCTGTTCCGCTCTATCTTTTCTTCACGTGAACGTCCCCTCTCCTTACGCAGTTTCCGCTACTCCGTCCGCTGTCAGTGTGAGACCAAGGGATATCCTGAAGTAATATTCTGTGAATGGCAGGCAATCGCTCTAGGCCTAACGTGGGTTACAATTCCACGTAAGATACAGGCGTGTTCACGTAAGGTACGAGTGGAAGTGTGTCCTGCCAAAACGTTAGAAACTATAATAATAGCGATTGCACAATTAAATGTTTTTTCGTTTAGTAAAATATACTGATTAATTGCATGAAAAATAGTCTTATCTCTATGTTAATAGCATGCGTGCAATTAAAATCTCACCGTGCAATTAAAACTCCACACCTACCAATCAGAATTCAGAAAAGGAGCCAAATCGTTTAATTAAGAAACTATAACACAGGCATAGCCAAGATATTTCCAGTCGGCCATGAAACATGAACAAAAATGCCCAACACAGTTTACATATTATACTGCAACAACTGTATGTAAACAACGAATGAATATTGGCGAAGTAAACGTTAATCTAGCTGACAATGGAACAACATAACACATTTAACGTAAATAAATTGAATGTTGTACATGTAACACATTCGGTCTTAGGATTACAAATGTACAAAATGTACACATGAGTTGTGTTTACCCGTTCTAAAACGTACACTATAGCAAATCTGCGTCACAACTCACTAGTTGTTTTTACTTCCTATACTTATCTGTACATGTATTCTCTTATATCTGTCTTTACTTTTCGTGAGAAGTAATGTTTTCATGACTATCAGTTTCTTCTAATATTTTATCCGCAATATATTCAGTACCTTCCATTTGTAAATATGTCTTGTAAACAAACACTGCAAGGCCTACTAAAATATCTTTTTCAGAGCCAATACGTCATCAAACGTATGCCTCGGATGGTAAAAATGTGCTTGAATTTCTTAAAATTTAAATAATTCTTAAATGGAAACGAAAAAATATTGAACGCAACATGTATATAAAGGGGTATAATTGCACTCGTGGTGTATAAGAAAAATCGCTCCTTTTCTTGAACATACCACTCATGCAATTACACCCCTCTTTATACACTCATTTCGTTAATTACAAAAATCAACCAATCAATTTTATGTGAATTGATGTTTCATATTTTGTTTATGATTGTTGCTTTGTTTTCTCTGTGCACCTTGTCCCCACCGTCCCGCCTTGGCGTCGCCCCGTGTTTTCTTATCATGTTCGGAAAGTGACGTCAACGCGGTGAGGGGCGGAGGGTGGCGCAGTGAGTAGGCGACCAGGGGCTTTCAACTTCCGCATAACGCGGTGGAGACCACTACAGTGGCACACTCTCCTGTAGCACCTTCCTACAGAAACTGAAGTAAGAACTGCTGCCAAGGATACTTCAAACGTGCGTGTCTGCTGCGTAGGTTCGCGAGATGCAAGCAGGCGCGTAATGTTACAAAAGATAGCATCGATGTTCGCGCTTCCTTAAGCGATTTTTTATATGTTTAGAATATTATGAATAATTGAACATTTAAAACACATTTTTCGTATTTCTCACAAATTAGCCAATTTTTAGGCGCGGAAGTTGGCGAGCCTAACCTGTAGAAGTACCCGACGACACTAGCGCCATCTATAGTCGCACTCTCAAGCTTTGTCTCCTGTTTTGATGGAGAGTTGCAAGGCCCTGTTGGCGACCGTGGTCGAGTAGATAGTTGATAGTTGTTAGTTGAGGCGCCAGGTCCGCCCCGCTTTTACTGTGATTTTTATGTTGACGAGCACTAGGGTAAGGAGAGCCGTTCGTTCTCTATATTGCGCCTTGCTCGTCTGTACTATAGTGTTCTTTAGGAGAATATATGCGCATGCTTTCACACAATTGGTATGTTTGTGTCTTTTTTAAATACTTTTAAATTTCCCTTCCATATGTGTGAGGGATGTGTTATTTCGCGCATGAATCAGCCTAGTAATATTCACAATCAGTTTGGTGTACAGAAGCTTCACTCACGTAAATTGTGAACGTTTTCTGTTTTAACTTTAATCAAAGTAGAGGTGCTATACTACAGAACAAACTTTCTCCAATTGTTTCTACATTTCCAATTTTTGAAAATTCAGAGAGTTCAACGAAAGTGAGATCTGTGCCATTCTCTTAACACTATCTAAGAACAAAATGTAATAAAAAAACCTGGGTGCACTTTTTTTTAGAAAATTTTTAAAATGTCTCAGGGACTTCATGTAAAGTACCCCCCAAAATTAAAATATCGGTTTCAAATTCAAGGGGCCGCAACAAGAGCCAGATCGATTGGGGAATAACAATTTTGGAGAAAATCGGCTGAACGGTTAAGGGCTAGCGTTGACCACAGGTGGACAGAGAAACGTTTGGCCGTCAATAGATTTTTTGGTATCAAAGACCCACAAAACAGGGATTCTCTGTACACAACATGTTAGAGGAAGTCATTTACTACATACATGAATAAGATTTATCCATTTTTCGTTACCAGGGCCGGTCAATACGAGATTTTGTGTCAAAATTTCGTCGATCCGTTCCGGCACATGATTGCCATACTTTTGCTTTGTACGTACGTAAGGACTAGAAAGTAAAAGTGTTCCCTGTTTCTTATCCAGGGAAAGTGGTGACGAGACAGCAAAGAGTTGCTCTTTTTCAAGACAGACAGCGAACTGCACATTTCATCAAGATATGGTGAATTTTTTAGAAATTTTTTCGCAGAGTTGGATATTGACCTAGTTGCAACGTTTTGTCAGTGCACCGAGATAAAAAATATACAGAAGTATCGAATTGTTTATCCAAACTATTGATGAACAAGTTTAAAGATATCAGAGACTTGCTAAAACATACAAGTTCTTTATTGCAATTTATATAGTTCGGTACCTCGACAAAATTACGAATAGTATCATTTTAATAAAGTTTTTATTGTATATGTTTAATTTTTTTTACTGCAAAATTTCAATTTTTATTTTCCCGTATATGTACGTATATACGGAGTATAGAATGTTAGGTACTGCTGTGGAGAATTAATTTCGAGATTTTAATGGAAATACACATTTTGGGATCCCTTGAAACGGAAAAACGAGTTTGTTTTTCGCAAAACCGTCGTTTATTTTCAGTCCATCCATCTGCGCGTCCGTCTATCCATCTGTGAACCACGTGACTAAATCATTCGTAGGATTTGTTCCAAAATGAATATGATCGATCTAGACGGACAAAAATCTCAAACATTTTCCCCACATTTTTCTTTAACTTTCTTGATAGGATATTGTAAAATATCCTTACACAGTTCAATTTTCACTGATCAGTCTAAATTTTCGAAAATTACAAAAGTTACAAATTGTTTAAACCCCTTCATATAACTCTATTACTGAAGACAGAGATTATTTCTTGGAATAAAGATTGTTTTCCACAATGGTAATGGAAATTTCTTTAAGTAATGTCAGATAAATTTTTTCGAAAATGTTGCTAATTTTCGCGTAATTTTGAATGAAATATGGGCATTTTTAAGTAAAGTTTCTCAAAAATAAGCCTCAAATATTTCCTTAAACTTTTTGTTAGGGTAGATATAAATGTGTTGAAAAACATGACATCAACGCTATTTTGATGAAACATTTTGATTTTTGAATGAAAAACAATTTTTTCATTATAAATTCCACATGAAAGAAAAAGAAAATACTGTCTTAATGATAATACTGTAATTATTATTCTCTTCATATTTGTCGTGATAGTGAATTTGAAGAAAAATATTTATTAATGAGTGCGATGATTTTCATGCTGATAAGTAATTTTGATTGCATTGGTGCCATAGAAGTTACTTAAGGACATGGGCTCAGTGCTGCCACAGCACATTGAGACCGCGTTTGCATAAAAAGTTAGTTTTACTTATTTTATTAGTTTTATCAAATTGTTATTTTGTTACAAAATCGTTGTGGGTTTACAAATAGTAAGGGCAAGTGATTAGGGACACAGGCTTTGTACAGGTGGACTCAAGCACGTCGACCCTACGGATGTGGATTCAAACCCGCGTAGAGCATGAATGTTTTAAGTTGTCTTCGTGGCGTGGGAGGCATCGGAGGCCCTCGTGCGTTAAAAACTACACCCTTATCCTTTCATGATCTCTTGGTCTGACAGGCAACTCTGTATGTTTAATTGTGGAACTGAATCCCACGCCTTGAACAAGCGTACAAACACCGAGATTGGTCCAAGGAGTTCCATGAGCACATACTTTCTCACATTATTCCTAACTTCCGCAACATTAAACTATTAAATAAAGCAGCAAAGGTGTTTTCAACCAGAAAAAAAATCCGCTCCGAGATACGAATTCAAATTTTCAGCATTAACTCGCCACCACTCGCAACTCAACGCCACAGAAGCGCCGTATGGGTATAACTCGGGACGGTTAAAAACGTAAATGCTCGCTTCACGTAAAGCACCTTCAAAAATCAAAATATCCGCTTGAAACTTCCAAACCCTCGAGATCGATCA